>OZ005599.1:19835223-20307723 GCA_963930655.1 Myrica gale | reverse complement strand
GTTTTCTCAAAATTTTGGGGTTCGAAATTTCCAACAAAACAAACACACTCCAAAATTTTTAACTTTTACACACATACACTCTACTTTTCACAAACCCCAATAAATCTCAATAAAGTAAAGATTCCTAAAATTTCGGGAATATTCCCCGAAATTTCCACAAACAAACGCCCCCTTATATGCTAGCCAAAATTTAGGGGTAAACTCATTCGATAGGGCTCTGGATGAGGCCCTTACTTAAAAGGGCTGAAGCCCCAACTGATCCACCATGTTAGCTCTTACGTTTGGGAAAAAATCAAGTGGTTACCCTTATTTTTCAATCAAACAATTTGAGCCTCATAACTTTCAAAACCTATCAATTTTGGCCCCCCGAATAAATCAGCGTTAAGTCCGACGGAAATTCATGTAAAATGACCGAAATGCCCCTCTAAGGCTAAATTTTTTTTTAAAAAATTAAATAAATATATTATTGAAATAGAGTTTCAATATAGTTTTATTTAAAAAATATTAATTTTTAAAAATATCATTTTTTTTTTATTTTTAATGAATTGTTTTAATATTTTTAGTAATTTTATTTTGGAGAGGCATTTTGGTCATTTTTCATACTTTTCGTTTGATTTAACGTCTAATTTAGATAGGGGCAAAGATTGATATGTTTTGAAAGTTATGAGTCTTAAATTGTTGGATTGAAAAATAAGGATAACAACTTGATTTTTGCCCAAACATAAAGGACTAACTATGATTTTACCCCAAAATTTAAGTGCTTGATGTCATTTCCTCGTCTCTGATCTCTCGTCAAATTTCCGTGCGAAGAAACTATGGTGAAATATCTCGTCCTTGTTAGGTTGGCAAACAACAGAGAATACATCAAGAGAGATCTATATATTATAGCATATTATTAGTGGTAGCACAAGCTATGCGCTCTGTAGCCAAAAGCAAAGTGCAATTGATGTCACATCAGAGATATCTTGAGCTTGTCTCACCATAGCTACGACTACACCATTTTTTCTGGATACATAATGCAATTTGGCCAATGGCTCTTATTTATAACTAGCACATAACATATATATAATTTCTCTGATAAATTAGACAGTTATGTGGGAGTTCGATATTATCAACCGGAAGGCGGAGGACTTAGAGTTGGCGGCGTGGAGTGTGGTGGTCCCCTTATTATAGGAGGTAAAGCTGGTGGCCTATAAAGTGGAGGAAATAGATGCACCGGTGGTGGTCTCCTTATTAAAGGAGGTATAGTCGGTGACTTGGAAAGTGCAGGAAGTGGGTGAACCGGTGGTGGTCTTCTTATTATAGGAGGTCGAAGGGGTGGCTTGGAAAGGGGAGGAAGTGGGTGCACCGGTGGTGGTCTCACAATTCTAGCTAGGAGGTAGAATTGGTGGTGGTCTCACCAGTGGCGGATGTAAGGGGGCCCCGGTTGGCCCCTTGCATAATGTTACTTTTTTTTTTATAACTATATGACTTTTTTCATTAAGTTGCCCCCCTTGACCGGCAAAAAAAAAAACAAAGTGAAATTAATAACTTATTGTACTCCAAGATTCAAGTACTATCATGGAAATGTATGAATGGTTCATGGTTGTTTCACTCGATTAGTTTGCAAATTCTGTCAAAAAAGGTCCGAATATCATTTGAGATTTTATTTTGTAGATTATTTTAGAACTCGATTATTTATTTGAAAGCACAAATGCACAATGTTAGAGGGAATTCAATTTAATAGTAGCTTTTTATTTTTTAAGTATTGACAGAAGTAGTTTTTCTAATTTATTTTCTATGAGAAATTGATAGGGACTTATTGATATTATAATTTATTTTTGCAGCCATGATTTATATAAGGATAATGTATTTCATGTCACCTTTCACAGTCTTTTATCATTGTTTTCTTAATTTTGTTGTCATGGGTTATATAAGGATGATATATTTCACATCCTCTTTCTTTGATTTTGAGATTGTTGTACTCCAAATTCTTTTTCATATTATTGTAGCTATTGGTTATTGATTACGTTTTGAAATTATATTGAAATTGTAATTAGGACTAGGTTGTGAAATTTTGATTAGGACCTTAGGTTGTGACTTGTGAAATTATATTGATAAATTTTGTTTTATTTTGTTTAGATAATTGATAAGTTTTTGATAAAAAAATTAGCGTGATCTTCTAACACTCCTAATGTGGTTGCTACTTCTGAGACGAATACTAGTTTGAAAAGACCCCGTGTTTTATTTAGTTCAAATGATATCGTTGCTGACCTAGGGTTACGTAAACCCATTGAAGAATATGATTTTGGGATTATAGATCAAGTTCGGAAGGAGTATTTGATAAAATGTCATTGTCAGCCGCTTGTGCATGATTTTCCCAAGAAGCAATATGGAAATCGAATGGTAGTATATATTGAAAAGGAAATTTTTGAAACTATTGATAACGAAGTCATATTGCAACGTTTTTAGAAGATGTAGAGTAGTAGGATCCAATTGTCATCTCTCAGTCTCAGCAAATAGTACGGTACGTGTATTTCAATATAATATATTTTTAATATTTTTAGTCTTTACGTAAAAAAAAATTTTGCTGTCATTTTTCCTTAGGAGTTGGCCTCCCTTCAGAATCATTCCTAGTTCCGCCACTGGGTCTCACTATTCTAGGAGGTAGAATTGGTGGCTTGGAAAGGGGAGGAAGTGGGTGCACCGGTGGTGGTCTCACAATTCTAGGAGGTGGAATTGGTGGTTTGAGAAGAGGAGTAGGTGGCGGTGGCATCCCAAACGTATGAAGAATTGAAACAAGTTCCTCTTGCTCATATTTGGATGGCTTGTGGATATCACCTTGAGCTGGAGTGGTGATCAGAACCGCCGTGCCAATGAACAATAGAAGCAAGTATGGATAAGACATCTTGGATGGTGCAAAACAAAAGGAGCCAGCCAAGTCTATTTACAGTGGTTGATGCATTTATTGGCAGAACACGTAGACATCTTGGATGGTGCAAAACAAAAGGAGCCAGCCAAGTCTATTTACAGTGGTTGATGCATTTATTGGCAGAACACGTGTCAAGAGATTCTTTATTTTGTCACTTACATAGAAAGTAAAAGAAGTCATACTAAAGTTTACATCCTATTGTGACATTCATTAATGTGATGGGTACGTACTGTTGGGTCTCATGTAATATCCATAACTTGGAACATTGGTGCAAGGTTAATTAGTTTAAAAAATACAGCTTTTAGTTAGCAGAAAGGTTCAAATCAAGGATTAAGATAAATAGTATTTTTCCGAGGTCTAAGAAGATAGACGGTATTCAGTAAATATAGGAAGATCAAGAGGAGTTTTTTTTCTCTCTCTAAGAATGTACATGTAAAATTGACATAATTTCCATGGGCGAAATAATATTTTTCCGAGCTCTAAGAAGATAAATGGTTTTCAGTAAATATAGGAAGATCCAGAGGAGTTTTTTTCTCTCTAAGAATTTACATGTAAAATTGGCATAATTTCCATACGCGAAATAATATTTTTATTAATATATTTTTGCTATAGAATGTATAAAACAACTTGGTATGGTCTATGAGATTCTGGAGGCTGGTAGACAGTGAAAGGGTCTCTTAACAAACTAGAAGGTCTTGAGCGTTTTGCATTGTGTTCTGAAGTTTTTCTGGTCGTAAGGTTAGCTTATGGTTAGACCGAGGTTAGCATGACGGACTTTATAAGAGATTCGGTTTTTGGCTTAGAAAATCTGCCCAAACCTCTTCTTTAACCCATAATACCTTTCTACCCTTACCAAAACACTATATAAACCTATTCTCAAGCCACAAGCATTTTCATGTACATTGAAATTGCTATACTCTCACAAATCCTCTCTAGACCCCTTTGAACTGTGTTTTCTCTCTCTAAGCCAAACACCCTCTGTTTTGATATCTGAGTTTGAGAGATTCATTTCTTCCCACTGGTGGAAGATTGGTGGAGGAGTTGTTCCTTTTATACAGGAGTAGAAGGGTTGACGAGTTCGTTGGCATATACGTAAGAACGGACCGGAGTTGCTGGTCAAAGAATTGTGTACTGGGCACTGGCCCAAGAAAGTTTTTTGGGTAGCTTTATTGAAGATTGAGGGATCTGAAAAGTGAAGGATTTTTACTTAGTATCACCATCTTGTAAAGTTTGAAAGTTCTTAGTGGATCGATTGGTGTTGCCTTCGCACACCCTGAATGTTTTTGTCTCTTGGAGGAAAACATCCTCAAGAGATTTTCACTTTGTAACCAAAATTTCTTGTGTTCTTTATCTTGTTTGCTTGCTTATATTGCTTAAATTGTTTGTATGATGTTCTTAATATCTTTAATCATCTTGATTGTTTTATTAAGCATCTAGTATCTTAGTTAAACAATTTTAGTGATAAGGATTTTTCTGTCATAAATTGTTTTGCTATAATTTTTCTGTCATAAATTGTTTATATTGTTTTCAGATTTAGTATATTCATGTGATTGACAGTGGTAGTGATATTTTTCTGTGGTAGAAAAAGGTAGTTAATTTTTTAAATACCTATTCACCCCCTCTAGGTATAATATTGGGTCTAAACTTAATTTTCACTCTCTTTTTCCTTTTTAACGAAAAGAAGTTTCTGAATTAAACCAACAGAAAGAGAGAATTTGAGAAGAAATGCTTAGTTATGCAATTTTCCGAATGGCAGCATTAGGACCATCAACATATACATAGCTCTACAGTCTATATATGTTCGAAATCAAGTACTAACTCTAAATGCAAAGAACTCTATGCTCTCTTCTCCGAGTGTAGCTAGTGCCTCTAGAAAGTAGTACTCCTTCCTTCGTACATCCATCCCATCTTCGTCCTTACCATCCCATATCATAAAACTGATCAAAATCATCATCATCCTCATCCTCACCATCCCATCTTCATCTAGCCATGGTTCCACATAATGCGTCACAGCCCTTTGCTTGAATGAATACTATAGCCTTGGCTGCCCACTAACCAATTAGCGCCGTAGGCTTTTTTAGATACTCAGAATTTTCTCAATTTTTTATTTTTATTTTGAGAATTACGGTTTCTGGTTTCTTGAGATTTTCGAAGGAAAATAATAACTATTAGAGTATTTTTAAAAAACAAAGTTATGTGGTTTTTTTAGGCTGATTGAAAGTCTATATGCTCAGCATAAAAAGTTGACTGAATAAAATTTTACCGATTGTTCAAGATTTTAGGAAATAGGGTAGGTTGGATATATAGAGTGTACGTGGATAATTTTTTTTTGTTTTTGCAATTTTATGATTTTTACGGTCTTGTAAACGTGAATTTTTTGTTTCCTCATGCTTGAAGTGGACGGAGAGCTATATCTCTTTCCCGAAAAGGAAAGAGATTAGCTTTCCATACATAGCAAGTGCTCTTGCTCGTGGGTTACCCGCCTTTCGGCGCATATCTATAGCCTCGGTACCCGGGTCCAGGCTACTAAGGGGCTAAAACTTGTTAACTCGCTCATTTTGGACCTTCATAGCACAGAGAACATTAATGAGCCCTTACATGCCTACGCCCACTCCGACTTAATCCAACCAATATCAACAACCATTCATTCCACTCCTCACAATGCGCGCCTAAGTACCACTCTGCCAACTACTTCGTTACAATATAATTATGCCCTCACATGTTAACAAAAAAAAAAAGCCCTCGCATACCCTGGTTTCTCTCTTCCCTGCCGGCCATGCATGTCCATTCTCTATGGCCTAACCTAAACGGAGGACTCTCCTCATGTGGGATGAAGGAAGCAAAACAAAAACCTTAACGATATTGAGGACTCTCCTCATATAGTCATATCCGGTTCTCAAAAATGTTGACATGCACCTAAAATCCCGGACCTCCCGGTGATCCTATCTGCGGCTTGAACCCAAGACTAATGACGCTTGCAGGAAGGGTCTAGTTTGAACATCGTGCTTTAATGGCTTTGAAATTAGGCCCATGAGAGTACCTCACAGCTCAACTACGTACAGTAGTACAGCCCGCCCCAAAAGAATAAAAGCAGGGGAAGCTGCATATATACATATATATCACACAAATGAGCAGGGGAGGGATAAAAAAAGCTATTAAATAGGGATAGTGTTAGTGCATCTTTGTGTTGGCATTATCTCGTGTCAAAATATGTCGTGATTGAGTTGTAATTTTGATCCCCACATTTGTTCCAGAGTTAGAGTTCTGTCCAGAGTCCTCACGTTCAACCAACATCCAACAAAGTGCTCGAACGCCCTTGAAAAATTTCATAAAGTCATCACGTTCAACCAGTGTTTAACAAGCGCTCATGCGTTCAGTTATAATTTCAGACAGAAATATAGCGTTCGACGAGCGTTTGACGAGCGACTTCCGACGAATTTCCAAAATTACTGAATTTTTGGACTTTCCTCGTGAAAACTTGGGAAATCCTACTAGGTTTCGAGGGAGCACGTCCAGGACACTATTGAGGCTTCTATTCAACATACATGTGCCTCATTCCTTGAGAGAAAACTCCTAAAAGATTTGTGCTTCAAGATTGATGAGTTTTTCTCTATTCTTCTAACAAATATCTTTATAACCTTAATTGTGTTGAAGGTGTATTGAAGGACAAGAGTGTTCGGTGAAGAATCCATAAGAAGAACCACAAAGGTTTGAGGGGAATGCCACACGGAGCGGGTCTAAGCAGTGAGGCTTAGATTATTACACCAGGGTTGTCAGAGTCAAGCAACTGGGGTTGCCCCAGTCTGAATCACTGTATGTAAGGTTTTATTCTTAGTGGATTCTAGGTGGTTGCTAGCCCAAAATGGTTTTTCCTTTGAGCGGTATTTCAAAGGTTTTCCACTTCGTCACCAAATCCTTGTCTTTTTGTGTGATTGAAGTTTGATTTAATTTTTCCCTGCCTATTTGTTGATTGAGTTGATTATTATGCATATATATGCTGAACAATTTTAGAACATGTTTTAAAATTGTTATTGAATTTGTAATTAGAGGGAAAACATATATTCATCCCCTCTATGTGTTAATAGAGTCTAAACCAGATTTTTCAATTGGTATCAGAGGCTAGACTCGGTCCTTGACCCTTAGAATAGATGGATAAAAGTCAGTCATTGTCAGTGTCTCCATATTTTGATGGAAGCAATGATACTTACTGTAAAGTTCGCATGAGAGACTTTCTGAAATCTCTTGATGAACGTGTCTAGAGATCTCGTGTTAAAGGGTGGTCTGCATCTATATCTGAGGTTGAAGTTGTTAAAACACGTAAAGATACTAGCACTTGGACTATCAATGAGATCAGTGAATGTAATTGGAATAACAAAAGTTTACTTTCTATTTTTATGGTTGTGTCTGCTGATGAGTTTAAACGAATTTCTATGTGTGAAACTTCTAAAGTAGCTTGAGAGATTTTAGAGACTACTCATGAAGGTACCAAGACCATTAAAAATCGAAGCTTGAGATATTGACCCCAAAGTTTGAAGAAATTTGAATGAAGGAATATGAGACGTTTGATGAGTTCTATGCAACGCTAAATGACATAGTTAACTCCAGCTATAACCTGGGAGAGAGGATACTATAAAGTAGAGTTGTGAGAAAAGTTATGAGATCTCTTCCTGAGAGATTCAGACCCAAAGTTACAGTAATTGAGGAAAGTAAAGACCTGGACACGATGGAGATTGACGAACTAGTTAGGTCTCTGCAAACATATGAACAGACATTGCCTTAGCCTAAGAAGAACAAGTCTATTGCCTTGAGATCTAGTAAAGAAGAAGTTTGTTCTGAGTCAGATGTATCTCTAGATGATGATCAGTTTTTGAGATCAAAGGATGATCAAGAAATATTTAATAAAGGTGCTGAAAAGAATCATGGTAGCTCCAGTGGATTCAGAAGGGAAAAGAGAGATAATCATGTTGCTAATGAGTCAAAGAATAAAAAATTGACTTGTTTTGAGTGTCATTGGTTTGGTCATGTCAGATTAGAGTGCCAACAAATCTCAAGTCGAAAGGAAAGGCTATGAATGCTTCACTGAGTGACGACGAATCAAATTCCAACAGTGATGAAGAAGAACAAGTAAATTTTTTGGCTTTTATGTCTTGTACTGATAATTGTGAATTGCAGGATATTAACTCTAAACGGAGACATCTGAGGATGAATTTGATGCTGAAGAAAGCTTGCAAGAGGTGTATGACAAGCTCTTTAGGGAAAGCCTGAAACTACACAAGGTAAATAAAAGGACCCTAAAGAAACTTCATGAGACTCAACTTGAAAGGGATAACCTCACTGTCAAGCTTGAAGAATACATCAAGTTGTCTGTTGACTTGAAACTGAAGAACTTGACACTTGAAGCTGGAGTCAAAGACTTAGAGTGCAAACTAGAGAACTCTAATGCTCAACTTCAACAATTCTCTAGTGGGTTTAAAAAGCTCGACCACATGTTAAGCCTGAAGCAACACTTGGAAATAGGAAAGGATTGGGTTACAATGTATCGAGTGGTGCATTAACTTCAAAGATTGTCTTCGTTCCGGCGTCATTGCTAGTCAAACAAGCAGAAGTTAAAGCTCCCCAGAGAAAGATGAATGAAGGTAAAAAGACTAACTCTCAGTCTATGAATACTCATTCACATAATGTTCTACCTAAAGCACACATTTCACATCGGCTTGTTCCTACTTGTCGTTTTTGTGGGAAAATATGTCACATCAGACCTAATTGTTTTAAATTGAATAGACAAAATAATGCATTTGGTTTGTTTGCCTATAATAACAATCACATAAACCATGTTCATAAAGTCAAATTTCTAACTGAGCATACCATGTTACTAAATGAGAAGTTCAAGAACTTGACCAAACAATCAACATTTTTCAAGAACATTTGGGTGAAAAATGATGAAATCCAATTAGCCAACATGAAGGCTATTGATAACTGGTCTACTCCTTGAGTATTTCTTAGTCTTGCTTGCATTAGCATAAGTTGCATTTATATTTTGTTTTTAAATTAATGTTCTTGTATGTTTGCTTATCTTCTGAGTTCATGTGCTTTTGTTTTTTTGTTTCAATTTTTAAAAAAAATTGATGTTTGATGTGTGCATGTTTGTTAGCACATTTGGTTATTGGCCTGATTGACATACTTGAGATTTTCGAGCATGATCTTTTACATACTTTCTCAATTTATGTCTGGATTATAATATGATTTGAGAGTCATGCCTATTGTCTCTTTTTGGTATTAGCTGATATGATTTTCAAATGTAGATTTGTCATACCCTATCACAGTGCAAACTGAATATGATTAGATGAGGCTTGACCGCATGTGTGATTTTTGGGTTTGCAACCACAAGTGAAAGATATCATGTTCATCAAACTGAATTGACCTTTGACTAGTTGACCGTACTCTTTGCCCCTCTTAGAGTCAAAGGCTCCAAAAGATTATCTTCACTTCAAAAGAAGTTGTTACTATTCTAGAAAAGAAAAGCAAAAGCCAAAGATGTAAAATACATTTGGGAAAAATCAATCAACAAAGTTGTATTTTCAGGCCCTAGGGCATTGGTTTGACTTTCATCAGGTGTGATATATCTATCTTTTCACGCATGGTTTCATTTAGCTAGCTTTGACCTCGCCTCTTCCTTTGTGCATTGTTGTCGATTTGGTTGATTGTGTCTTGGTTATACCTTTATTTTATCTTATTTGTGATATACAATTCTTATGTTGGTTGATGATCATTTTCCTCTTTGCATGCATTTTCTTTCATCAATGAGCGGTGACATTTTGTTTCCCTTTTTCCATTCGTGACAAAAAAGGGTGAATATTTGTAATGAATATCGGGCTAAGGGGGAGCAAATGTTTTGTTACTGTAGATCATTTGCTATTTGTCTAACTTCAATTCTATATACGTGTTTATTCTCTATGCTTTCACTTGGTCTTTGTGATTGTGTTTTTTAGGTAACCAATTCAAAGACTCTTGAACACGTCTTTTAGGTTATAGGGTTGATATTCATGTAAATAGATCATTGCTTTGGTGATTTGCAAAGATCTATGTTTTGTTTATTTTATATATGTGAGTTTTGTCACGGAATTGTCAAAGAAGGAGTTTGTCAGTGCATTTTTGTGTTGGCCTTATTCCATATCAAAATATGTCGTGATTAAGTTGTAATTTTGGTCCCTACATTTGCTCAAAAGTTAGAGTTGATGGACTGTCCAGAGTCATCATGTTCAACCAGCGTTCAACAAGTGCTCAAGCCCCCTTGAAAAAATTCATACAGAGTCATCACATTCAACTAGCGTTCAACAAGCGCTCGAGCGCCCTTGCAAAAATTTCATACAGAGTCATCACGTTCAACAAGCGCTCGAGTTCTCAGTTATAATTTCAGACAGAAACATAGTGTTCGAGCGACTTTCGTCGAATTTCAAAAATTACTGAATTTTTGGATTTTCCTTGTGAAAACTTGGGAAACCCTACTAGGTTTCGAGGGAGTCCGTCCAGGACACTATTGAGGCTTATATTCAACATACATGTGCTTCATTCCTTGAGAGAAAACTCATAGAAGATTTGTGCTTAAAGATTGATGATTTTTTCTCTATTCTTCCATCAAATATCTTTGTAACATTCATGGTGTTGAAAGTGTGTTAAAAAATAAGAGTGTTCGGCGAATAATCCATAAGAAGAACCTCAAAGGTCTGAGGGGAATGCCGCACGGAGCGGATCTAAGCATAAAGGCTTAGATTATTACCTCAGGGTTGTTAGAGGCAAGCAACTGGGATTGCCCGTGTCTGAATCACTGTTTGTAAGGTTTTTTTCTTAGTTGATTCTAGGTGGCTGCAAGCCTGGAGTGGTTTTTCCTTTGAATGATATTTCAAAGGTTTTCCACTTCGTCACAAAATCCTTGTCTTTTTGTGTGATTGAAGTTTGATTTAATTTTTTGCTGCCTATTTGTTGATTGAGTTGATTATTATGCATATCTAGGCTGAACAATTTTTGAACATGTTTTAAAATTGTTATTGAATTTATAATTAGAGAGAAAACACATATTCATCCCCTATAGGTGTTTGTAGGGTCTAAATCAGATTTTTCAGATAGGTCCAGTCTATTACCCTAGATAGTAGATTCAATTCTGCAGCCTTTATTGTAGCTCTTTGCGCTAGCTAGGTTTATTGTTGTTGCATGAAGCATGTCATGTTCCCATTGCATGCACCTCCTATATACACCATATATATGGGCATCCGCTGTATCTATTTTGATGAAACAAAGATGACAACTATTCTTGTATCTTTTGGCTTTATTACTGTAATGTAGAATATCTCAATGGAAAGAAGGAAAGAAAAAGAGAGAACTACGCACCACGTGCAATGTTGTTCAAGCAGCATGTGTTGACGGTATATAGTTACATGGTACAAGCATATCCCTCTAACGTGGACCCATTTTAAACTCTTTATGATCCACTTTTTTTCTCTTTTAATTTTTGTTAGGTACGAGAACAAAATTATATATGATAAGTTTATGAGTGAATTTTTCTATGGTACACGTAAACTTAAAGAAGGCTACAGCCGCGGCTCACTTTTCATAAGCCTCCACTTAAGTCACTAGTTAATCATGAGAGAAATTGAACCTGGAGAATAGTGCGTCTTTATACATAGGTGGACCCTAAATATTAGGCTATCTAAAGTGAGTTGTCTTTTAAAATATTCTTTAGAGATAATCCAAGAAGGGCGAAGTCTTTAGATATATATCGGCCCACACTAAAGCCCCTTATCTCCTCTCAACCTGAAGGTCCATTTGACTTCCGCTCGATGCCTCGATCCATTTTCGGTCTACCTGCTAGTCGGTACATACTCAAATTTTGCGTGCCTTCGTTTTCACCCGGCAGGTGTCCGTTCCTAAATATATAGATGTTCCAGACGATCATTTTATTTGAGGAAAAAAAAAGTTGTGGTCGTTAATTAATTCTACGTACATTTCGTTTTCTGATAGATTTTTTTTTTCTAAATTTTTCTTGCCTATATTGAACCAACGCGACACCACGTTTCGACTCAGGATTTGATCACGTACGTACGTTAGATACCTGGCTAAGCCAAACCAATATTTTACTTAATTATTCTACAAAATCGTATCTGATCACTTTGCCGAAAATAAGCTGTATTATTCTACGATCTTCTCCGACGTTGTGCACATGCTGAACGGTGTATTGTTTCTTTCTCAATCTTTTCTCGAAGGAGAGTACATGATTAATCTTACAATGAAGGCAGTGACGTATCTAGGATATAAAATAAGTGAGGTCAAATTTTTAAGGGAAAATGACTAAAAAAACTTTCTATATATTGTAAAAAATATCTTAAAATTACAATATCGCAAAATTAATAACTAAAAACATTAAAAATAATGAAACACTTACTGTGCGGATAATGTGTGACACACTTTGTCCCAAAAGAAAATAAATGCAATCTAAAATCACTGTTAATCAAATGCGATAAGCATTCTCTTACTCATGCCCATGTACGAATAATATGTGTGACACTTTGTCGCTGATTCATCAGTGCTTCAAATTTTTGCTTAACTTCATGTCTGCTAACATGTTCATTAAATCTCTCCAGCGCCTTTTTCTAGTTATCAAATCCCTTAGATATAAACACATCTCCCCCGGATTGTGGTCCTTTAGGTCGCTTAAATAGATAACACCATAAATAATAAGCTGCATCCTCTGATACAATATATTCTAACCATAGATAATCTTTGTACCACACCTCCCTAAAAACCCTCAAATCTTTCCCACATTTCTTCTTGGGAAAAACATAGCCACGAGGTTGAAAAAAACTTTTGATCAAGTACTCCCTACGGACTTTATCCTGAATCCTAGCATCATACGAGTCAATAGATTTATGCAACCCTATGTCAGAAATAATATCGTCCGAACTCAACAAAAGACGAGGTCTTTTCGAACTAGAATCCTCACATTAGGAGTATTAGACGACTCCATGCTTCGTGACTTTTTTTTTTATCAAAAACCTATCCATTATCTAAAAAGAACAAAACAAAACAAAACAATTTAAAATGCACATTAGCATATGAGGAAGACAATTCTTAACACCCATTAATAATTATGAAGTTTGATGCATATATGAAGATAAGGAATCTTCTTCTGTCAAAAAATATTGGTGCACTCAGCTATTTCTTGTTCAAAAATAAGTTCAGTAATAAATTAGATCAACAAAAAACAGTATTTCTGTGCTTTCCTTTCTAATTGGCAAATGATAAATTAGTGAGGACCTACATAATAAATTAGTAGGTTCTACATAATTTATGTATTAGTGCAATTAAAGTGATAATGGACGACACAAATGGAGTAGTCCAAAAATGGTGTATTTGACAGGTCTCTGTACATGAGAAATTTCCTGCATCCTTGGAATAATAATAAATCCATGCTTACCACAAAGGTCAACTAACAATGTTACAATGGAAAAAGTTAGCAAGAACATACTGTGCTACAATATATGAATGAGAGAGATCAGAGGCGGAGCTGGGCTTACCAGGTTGGCGGCGTCGGCGGTCCTTCGGGGATGGTAGGCGTTCGGCGAGGGACGGTGGGCAGGGCAGCGGCAGCGGCGGTAGTGAGCAGTGAGAGGGACTGCTGAGAAGTGAGGACTGAGGGAGACACAGAGAGATCGGAGAGTGAGAGAGAGAGGTGTGAGTAATTTATTTTAAATCAGAGGGTGAAATAAGCAAGCGGACCACACGGACTGGACCAGTGGGTGGGCCCCTGCTGGCCCTGTCCTGCCCCCATTGGGCCTGGAAGTAGGCTTGAGCCAGTGTGGGCGAGTCTGTAACCCCCCGAACCCCCTCTACTGAAAGGAATGAAAGTGCTAACTATTGTGAGAGGTCTGCTTCTTACTAACCAAAAAAAATTTTCAAAAGATTTTTGGAGCTAGTGGGGGCGGCCACCACCACCCGCACCCCTAGATCCGCCTACGAACGAAGGCCCAAAAGGTTGGGTTGATAATTGAAAAAAGGCCGACAAGGTTAAAATCGGTTGATTGTTGACCGCATCAATTTTTATTTTGAAGTGGGAATGCCAATTCTAAGGTTCAAAAGTTCCTACTTACGTACTTAACGGGTCGGGCAAAAAATTATTCAACTATAGAACTAAAATATAATTGATATATACTGATTCTTTAACTATAGAACTACATTTGGACAAAAAAAAACTCCGACCAACAAAAACTATAATCGTAGAAAATGTTCCACGACGCGTAACACGTACTCCGACGCTTTCTTTAGATATATAATAAAAAACATGGCACCCTACTCATCATGTGATGTTTCTGACTTTAATTGATTCTGTGGATCCCATTACCGCGCGCTAACATCATATAACGACTCACCCCAGGGGTTCCGCTGATGAGGTTTTTCAACACTACATTGTGTTTTAGATCGAAAACAAAATTACGGTAGCAACTCAAATTTCCAAACTTTAATGTTAATGGAAAGAAACAAAAAAGGAAAAACAAATAGAAGTGAAAAAGAATATGCATGGGACATCGCAACGATGATCATCATAAGTTTCTCAGCTGCCATATAATTAATTTGTCTAATTCTCGTACCTTCTTTTAGATTAATGCTACAAGTTCCGCTAAATGTCCCCTCCATGGTCGATTTCGACCTTTGCAAGCAACAATGGAGGAACGCTATTTAGATGCATCCTTATTAATTTTCATCATATTTGTCACCATTGTTGCCCAAATATTACAAATTTACAAGATTTCGATATGTTAGGCTTTTAACTTTAATTTTGTCGGCAGGGCGACAGATCATGTTGATCAGCATTGCACTCAACGCGCGAGGTTCATATATATAGTGACCTTCGAAGCCACTAACTTGTATCAATTAATATCTCTTATTCTCGCTTCAAAGTTGAAAGCAAAGTAATGAAGGGGTGCAGATTTACCAGTTTCACGACTAATAACATTTCTCGGAAGTTTTGAAACGGAACCCGGCCTCCGTACGTACTGAGCATATCTAACCTACGTACGTAATAAGTTCTGTGCGCTTATTAAAGGGATGACTTATGCCACTCTGTTAGTGTTTACTAATCCAGCACGTGAAAAAAAAAAACCCGAACCTAGCTCGCGTTTTTGTTCTTGGACGGCCTGTTGGTTGATTTCTGCTGATATATATATTGGCGAAAAGGATGACCGGCCCGGGATGGATAATTAAATATATATATATATGTCGGCATCAGTATTCAACCCAATTTTTGTGTCTACCAATCCAATCTTCATGCAGCAAAAGTAGAACGAAGTTTCTTGCAAAAAGCATAAACGCACATTTGTAAAAGGAAGGAGACATAATTGTCTATTGATATAGTAGGTTCAAGGTTGCCATACAGTACGGATGACCCAAGATAACACTCACTGCATAAAAGAAAAAACACGGATTCGCTCAGCTCAGCAGGCACAAGCAGGAGCGCACACTAGTCCACCACCTAACGACCTCTATTGATCGACAAAAAACAATAGGAAGCATAATGAGCACCGATAAGCTTTTATTTTTAAGATGCGGTCTACCCGTGGATAGGTGACAATGCTTATGGGGCTGATTAGGCATTTGTATGTGTCTTTCAGTATGGGGTTGGAGGAGGCAAAACCTTCCGTGGGGGTTTGTGAGGATCTTGACCTTTCTCCACTGGTGGGTGTCCGGGATAGTGACCATAAGGTGGTGATGGCTGGTGTGGTGGTGGCTCTACTTTGGGAGGTAGAGTTGGTGGTGGCTTTAGTTTGGGAGGTAGAGTTGGTGGTGGCTCTACTTTGGGAGGTAGAGTTGGTGGTGGCTTTACTTTGGGAGGTAGAGTTGGTGGTGGCTTCTCTCCTTTAGGTGGGTTGTTCTTTGGAGGAGGATTGTAGACAGGAGGAGATGGCTTTTCAACCGGGGGAGGCTTCTGAATTGGAACGGGTGGCTTATGCTCATATCCAGGTGGCTTTTGGTAATCAGCATTGGACGGTGTGGTGAGAACCACCAGTGCCAGAAACAACAGAAGTAAGTGTGTGTAAGTCATCTTTGGCAATTGCGTGTTGATGATTCAATACTAGAGGAATGGGTGCCCTTTTATAACAGTTCTGGCGCCTTTGTCGGCAGTATAGAGCATCAAAGTCGTTCCTTCGTTCCACACCTAAATTTTGACCAAAGTATTTGATTTGGTGAAAATGGGGTCCATTTGGGGTCCCTTCAAGTCGAAAAGTTGGAAATTAGAGCAAGGAGCGATTAAAGCAGAGGGAAAATTTGTGAGCTAGTTAGGACTGCATGATTGTATACTTACTGGCCCCGTGATTTCTTTGTAGACGGGTTTTTTTCCTATCGTACTAGATCTGAATGTAGTATATATATATATATATATATATATCTAATTAAACACTAGTGTTTCCTCTCCAAATGGAGATGTTTGTTTTCCCCGAAGTTCCACTGGAAACATGTCAACATGCACATGGAGATCAGATCAAAAGAGTTGGTGGTAATTTTCTTGGGTTCTATATATGCTCCAATTGACAGGAAATGCTTATTTTCTTCACCTCTTTGAAGAGGTAACGATAGGTTCATAGAGGAGACGGTGATCATTCGACCGCAGAGGATTCAATTGAAATTCAGATACGAGAAGCCTGATAAAGTAATGCTTTTGGTTACGCCTCTACGCTCTAGTCACATGCACGCCACTATAACAGTCTTTAAGTATTCTTGTTTTCTACTGGTACTGGGGAATTCTCTCCATAATCACCTAAAACTTGTCCTTTTTTGCAAATTTTCCACAATGACGCAATTGATGAGGTATATACTGATTTGAGGAGAGAGAAAATAGCAGATTTTTGATCCGTTATGTACTGTTTTGGGATGAACTTCGGTCACTGCCTAATCAGAAAGAGTTTACTATCCATCAACGGCGTCTAGCTAGCTATATGTTTGGTAGGTTATATGCAGCGAAATTTTCGCATCACGAAAATATTGCAACTCAAAAAGTTGGTGAAGCTTTGATTGAGGCCTCTAGGTGAAACGGCGCCCCCCACAAGTTTAAAACGAGTAGTAATTATTTATTTGCTTACATCTTACATTATTCCCTTAGGCTTTAGATATATAACTAATTAAAGTTATCTTTGAACCCAGTTGGCAAACATATTGAAGAGCATTAACATGTTCTCCAATCTGACGCAATTACAGGTGAAAGCGCGCACTTCGAACTAAGAAAATAATACACTGTTCTAAATTAATGTAATTTAAAAATCAAATATTCCGACGTGTAAGACTTATGTTCTGATCTGTCTCTTTTCATTGTCTTTGTTGTTTGTGATCTTATTATAAGTAATCTTGCAGAAGATGTTTTCTGACTTTGATGCACTATAAGTTTTTTGTTTGTCCTCCCTCGTTCAACTTTTCCCCATTTTCTTCTCTCGTAGTTTTGTTTTTCTTTTCTACTTTCGGCCTCTTATATATAGTTTCTTCTTTCTGATGCCTAACTTGATTTAGCTTTGAACTAATTCCTAAATAAGGACAAAGAGGTCAGGTATGGTGGGTGTCCGGATCAAAAGAGTCGGTGGTAATAAGGACAAGCTAGGATTAGATGTTAGGGATCAATTTTACAAAAATTGCCTATTTGGATGGCATAAAAAAATTTCACAATCATTTTTTTACCATACTTTCTCATAGACTCTATTTTTTTATTAAATTCAAAAATTGATTTACAAATTATATTACGTTTTTACAAACTCCAACAATTTTTTCACCAATATCAAAATATATTTTTTTTACATGAAATTTTTTTACCCATCCAAATACTGGCTTAAAAGTTAGTAAAATAATATTTAAGCTAAACGAAAAAACATATTATAGTCTCCAGAGGAAAAGCATCAACCATTCTATCCGCATCAATTATGAGATTCTAAAGCATATATATTCTAAACCCTCTTTTTGCATTTGTATCGATGAGGTATATCTTATATAGTAGGATATCGATAAAGAGAATAGTTTAGTCAGATTATGCTCGTCCGTGACCATTTTTTTTTCAATATTAGAATATTTTCTGAGCCCATCGTCATAAGCTTAGATCGTCGTCGAGCTCTATATTAAGCAGAAATAGTTTCTTTGTGAAGGCCCAATTTCAAAAGTAATGGAGCTGTCGAATCAATTTTTTAGAGGTAATGTAATTGTTGGCTCCTTAATTATGAGTCAATTATAATTGCGCCCCTTGATTATTAAAACTGTGATTTACGTCCCTAAGTAGTTTCAGACAGTCTAAATGTTCGCCACTTGTCCAAATCAACCGTTAAGTCTGACGGAAACGCATGTAAAATGACTCTTCAAGACAAAATTATTAAAATTATTAAAATATTCATTAAAAAGAATATATTATTAAAAAAGTACTAATTTTTAAATAAAACTATTGAAACCTTATTTAGTAATATAATATATATATATATATATATATATATATATATATATATATATATATATTTATTTCTCAAATATTTTTTTTAATTGCCTTTGAGGGCATTCCGGTCATTTTATAGGCCTTTTTGTTAGACTTAACGGTTGATTTGGATAGGGAGGCGAACATTAAGAATGACTGAAATTTAGAAAACGTAATCGCAGTTTTGATAATTATGAGGCGCAATTGCAATTGACCCATAATTAAGGGGTGAACAATGTCATTACCTCTAAGAAAATTGAATCGACAGCTCCGTTTACTTTTGAAGTTGGGCCTTCACAAAGAAACTGTTTTGGCGTCCCAAAAAAATTAATCTCAAAACAAAAAGTTTGTTGCAGTGATTGTCCAGCAACATATGATGTTAATTTTGTTTTGTCTTTGTCCAGAAATTCTGCATCTTGATTGAGGACATAGTTTACGATCATCGGCTTTGATCACGCCAGAATTCACGTGGTTTATAATAACTATATTTCTTCGGCTACTTTTTTATGAAGGTAGGACATGATGGTGCTTCTCGGCCAGTACCCACTTAGGATGGTGACTATTGGATGTTATATATAAGAGCAACACGGAAAAGACGCACATAAGTAGTACATATATATATGGCTCTTTAAGACAGCTCTTTTTTTTTCTTTTTTTTTAAGCAGCACTTTTTAGTTAGTATAGTGTGCGTACGTCCTAACAACTTTCCGTCAGATTAATATATTTATATCATATGATACTCTTTTGTATTATTGAAGCCTTCGCTTAATAGGATTGAAGAGGCGATCAGCTGTGTCTCTTCTTTTAATTATTGTATGTTTGGTTTTGTTAGCAGCACTTGCTAATATGAAAACGCACCATTTGGCTCGATGGACTGTCACTTATTGAATCAGGTAGCTAATCCGATGTTCATGAATATTATCCGGACGTAGTTTAGATTTATATATGCAGTGATTGATCCACCCTGATTTTCTTTGGTTGTTTTGTTTTGAGTTGAATAAAGGTTTCGTAGGTGAATATTGAAAAATCATGTTTAGACCCTAAATAACACCTAGAGAGGGGTAAATAAGTATTGATACTTTCTCTTTCTATGAATAGAAAAATTTAGAACAAGTCCTAAAAGAGTCTCATCTAGATCTGAAAAGTATTTAACAATCAACAAAAATACAGTGGAATATTAAAACAAATATCAAAGAAAAATATCAAATATAAATAATAAATCAATCACACGCCAAGACAAGATATTTGTTGACGAAGTAGA
Source organism: Myrica gale (assembly GCA_963930655.1). Lineage (NCBI taxonomy): Eukaryota > Viridiplantae > Streptophyta > Magnoliopsida > Fagales > Myricaceae > Myrica > Myrica gale. Next base: position 20,288,067 of record OZ005599.1, on the reverse strand, counting down.
AAACCTTATTAAAGGAAAAAATCACTCTGGCTAGCAGCCACCAAAAATTCATAAGAAGATAAACCTTACACTGGTAATTCAGACACGAGCAACATCCAGTTACTTGACTCCGACAACCCTGAAGTAATAATCTAGGTAATCCAACATAGACCCGCTCCCTTCAACACCGGTAACTCCGACTGTCAATCTCCTTAAGGATGAAAATAACTTGGGTAAGTCTCTTTGACGTTTTTATCGTGATTTAAATAGAAAAGGATAAGGCAAAAAATAGAGCGAAACTTATTGTACGAAAAAATGTCAATTTCGCTCGAGCCAACATCAGGCGAAACTCACTCTAAAGAAAATAAACCATTTCGCTCGAGCTAAGGACATGCGAAGCTTGAGCAAACATCCTACTTCGGAGATACACTTGGGAGATTTTAAGACCAGATCACACTTTGCGAATTTGAACTCCTCTTTCAAAATTCGAACACACTTCATCTTTATCTTTATGATTCAAATGATTTTCAATCCAAATCTTTTTAATTCAAATGCTTTTCAATAGTAATCTTTTTATGAGACATCTTGAACACTTAAATAAACTCTTATCTAAATAATTCAAATTTTAAAACGAAATATGGCAATAACATTAACAAATATATATTAAAAAAAGCCCTAGCTTAATTAAACATAAAGTGCCATATACATCAAATTAGGTGGAGAACTAATAATTAAGTGGGGTCCAATAAAAATTAGTTTTGACGATGGTTATTAAACATAAAGTGCCATATACATCTTTTTAATTCAGCATGCAGCTCCCGGGGTAGTCTGTCGCGAGTAATTGCGTCAGGCATTTGATTTCCTTTGTTGCAGCCAATTATTTTTGTCCTTGAGAGAAAGGGAAGGTTATTAAGCCACGTTTATATTTCTTTAGTTAAGAGAAAGTATATATATATATATATATGAGGTTATCAAATTATCCGTGCATGCTTAATGAATCAATATTTCTACAATTAATTGTCCTCCACAATATCTAACAGTGATCTTAAACCTCTAAACAAAACCCAAATTATAAAAATATGCATGTAAAATTTTTTTATGCTCTTGAGTAACTGCTAGTTTACTGCCATCATCATCAAAGTGGAATGTGCAAAGAAAACTACAACAATTTTCACCTTCGATGGCAAAAAATTTCCTCATTGAAGATAGGCATTTCGTCACTAAAGGTCATCATCGGCGAAAATGTGACGAAATTCAATGGCCGATGCAAAAAAAACATATGCAATGGCGAAAATGTGTTCGTCGCTTAAAATATGACTTTCAGCAACGAAAAATTTCGCTGATGATGGGTGATATTTTTCGTCACTAATTCCTGATTTTTGTCCCTGAAAGTTAATTGCAAACCACAAAAGTTTCACTTTTTGGGACGACATTGTAGTCACTGATTCTAATTCGAACGAACATATTTGTGACGAATATTGTCGTCGCAATTACATTTGACATATTCTGCGACGATCGTGTAATTCGTCGCAAAGTTTGTTCGAACGCTATAATTCGGACGAACAAGAATTGGTGAACATATTGGCAACCAAATACTTTCGTAACTGATAATTCTTTTGGTTCGAATGGGGTGTGTTGTTCGAACAAGACATCTGTTCGAACATGGTTTTAATGTTTGAACACGATTTTCGTGTCTTTAGTATTATAAATTAGCAACGAAATAATTTGTGGCTGAAAGTAAGCTCGGTTTGAACAGGTACTGTTGGTTCGAACGAGTTCCCCGTTCGTTATGTTGTTTGAACGCGTTGTCTTTTTACAATAACTCCAAATGAAACCTGATATTCTCAAATTACAAATACCAAAACAAATATTTCATAAATCTCTCAACCAACACAAACTTCTAATATTTAAACTTGAAAACATTCTCAAATTACGAATATCTTAATACACAAATGCAACATGAAGTAAAAAAAATACCAAAGTTGTACAGGTCATGATATTGCAAAAACAAGTGTATCTAGTTAACATAAGTTCAATCCTAAAAAATGTTCCAACATTCAAAAACTTAATCCAAAACTTTAAACAATACCAAAACCTTCAAAACCTTAAAATTTTCCAATGAAGTCCTATCTACGAATCTCATTGCGCAAATTGTGCCTTAAGTAGTTGAAGTTGCTCTTGAATTTGCCTTTACGCATCCTGTGTTTTTGCTTGTTGGTTTTTTAGGTTATCATACTCGCTCTACCTTGACTTCATCTCTTCTATTGTAGCTTTAGCTACCTCTAACTCACGAACAAGCTCTGAATCCATTTGTATGGAAACATTATAGGATGAGGCAGCAATAGGCTTCATAGAGCGACCCAAACCTCTCACATAGCCAGATCTTTTCCCAAGAACTTGAGTAAAAATATCAACGTCTATTGGTGCTTCTGACTCTATAGTTGATTGGGATTGGATATCCATCATCTTCTCCTACAATCATAAAATTAAATTATGGATTGTATTAACATAATAGACTAATCTTTCAAAATAATATGAAAAAATTTACTTACATAATTTTCTCTAGCAACATCAGACAGCCACCCTTCGCCAATTTCTTTATGATGCGTCTTATTGTATGAATCTACAGCTGTTGGTCAAAAGAAAGAAAATTTAGCATATCTATGAAATTAAAATGTGGTAATAATTATTTAATATAGTTAACAATTTCTTTCTATGGCAAACAAATGGTCTGCAACCACCAGTGTGGTGCACCTTCAATTTTGATCTATTATTGGTGTTAATTCGACTACGCTCCTGTAAATCTTATAACCTCCATAATCCGCTTATCATTAAAAAAAAGGTAGTTGCTTTTCATGAAACAATTAGCTGATAAGAAGGTTGGGAGAATAATTCACAACATGCAATCTAGTTTGCTTTAGAAGTGTCCCCATATGGATGTTGCAATGCTTTATCCTCACTCACGAATTTCTTAAAATGTTTGTGTAGTTTCGCCTTGTGATTTTTGAAAGCCGCATTCATAGAATTCACAGTTTCTCTATCTTCCTGTCGATCATAATTGAGCTCGAAGTCATCCTGTAAAAAGAACACAAAAACAAATTAGTAACATATATGGGGGCGATGTAATTAAACAATTAGATACATTTCAAAATACGCTCCCTGATATATTCTTTTACAGAATTTGAAACATTTGCCTAGGTCGGCGCATCAAATGGAGCATGCATTCGAACAAGTTTTCTAATCAATGTAGCAAGACCACTAGATTCATCATCATCTGTGCCCCGGTGCCCCTCAGGGATACTGAGGTGTTTCACTCGACACCCTCGGCGCTGTACCTGGAGTAGACTGCATAGGTTGGGAAGTCTCCACATGGTTTGATTAAACGGTAAGAGCGGATGACAGGCATTTTTCACCTATTGCCATGATGCTAACTTGACAAATTATCGGCGAACGTGCCATCATTAGTAGAAATAGACAAACTTTCTTCCTCATCGGTGGTTACTTCTTCCTCCTCACTTTCATCATCTATAAATTTGTCTTCTTCAACCATTTCCTCTACTTCGGTCGAAACATCTACAGTTCGAGCTCAACATCATTTCTACGCAATGGGATCAAATTATAATCCCCGAAAATCTACAAAGAGCTGAAAGGGCTCAGTTTCTTAATATACTTCATTCAATTTTGCCTCTTCAATCTCCCTGTCACCACTGTTTACCACTTCAGGAATATCATAAATTTTCCTACAACCATGTTTTTCAAACACCCTCCAGTGACCATCAGAGTCAGTGTCAGGTAAATAAAACACTTAATTAGCATGACTACAAAGTATGAATGAATCATTTTGGTACCATTTGCGAGATATGTTTACACTTGTAAAGTATGAATGGGTTGTGTTCCACCATGCATTGATCACATGGCATTCAATTGCAGAAACAATCAAACAAGTGAATTGAATAGTTAATCACAACTACACTGTGTACCTCTGTCACCATTCGCTTCCGAGGGGACCACTTTAATTTTGACCAGATTTTAACTTCATCTTAAACGACAACAAAATAAACAAAACACCCACCAAAGAGGGACCACTTGCTTTGGAAACTTCAGACAACGACATAGTGGTCCCCCGCCAACCTCATCTGGACACTATCACAATGTACTTTAAAAGCCTCATCACTATACACTTTAACTTTAAATAAGCATCACGTAAAATTGTGCCCATAAAATATTCTTTCGTTGCTGTAAACAGAGACAAACAAGAAAAGTACCTTTGTTGCAGAAGGTTCCAACACATTGAAGAAATCTCCTCCCTTCGTTAACCCAGCTGTCCACGCCTTCTTCGATAAACGACAAGAAGTGTAATATCTCTTCCACGCCTTCTTTGTTGCAGTGGTTCGAGAAATTTTTGACCAGATGTTAATTTGGGGCTTTTTGGGTTTCAATTGATAAACAGCCACGAGAACGTTAGTTACATAGACGCGAAATTACCATTTTGGACTTCGTTTTTTGCGCGGGCATCAAGTCACGTTTTACACGTTGTTTCCTTGTCACAATTTCTTTTTTTTTAACTGATGTAGCATATTTTCACAGGTGTCAGGTAGTTATTAGATCTGATGTGGTTGTCGTCAGCCATGTATCCACGTATGCAAATTCCGTTGGCTATCAAAGGCAGAACCAATCTGGGAAAAGTTACAAACTCCAAGGGTACCGGTAGGACAAAACTTACCTTAGGGACCAATCTGGGAAAAGGTCAAACCCCAAGAACTGGCGGAGTAATTTAGCCTTAAAGATATAAATTCAGATTATTAATTTGGAGTTGTCTTTCCAAGATCTCCCGAAGTGGAAATGTGAATTAATTTGTTGGTTTCGCAATGATTGAACTCAGTATCAGGTATACGTCTATGCCTTTTGTTACATTTATTTATGAATTTTTTGTTGTCCGCTGTATAAAATGCATAAAATGTCCTCGTACAAGGCATCAAATTTCACCGTTGAGATATTTAGGAGCATGCGGTACATTATCTAAACAGGAAGTGCATAATTGCATGTCAATTCTCATACGCTACAAGGCACGTACATAACAGACAGTTCTATTAGTACACATGACATTAATAGAGATCACGAAAAGCAGCTAGTAACAGTTCCATGCATAGAACAACGACTGACAAGAAAGATAACATAAGTTGCATCTCTTATTTCTAGATATATAACGATGCCCTTAGCTTGCTGATGGCGGTGTGTATGGTGGCTTGTTCGTGCGACTTGGCGGCTTCTTTTCTGCGGTTGGAGGCTTCAACTTTCTAGGTCGATTGTGGGGGTCATTGGCACCCTCCATTGAATGGTCTCCGTGGTGTGGATCATGAGGTGGTTTGTGCTCTTCATGTGGTTTTTCGCCCCTACCCTTGGGAGGTTCATGATCATCACTAGATTTTGGCGGCTTGTGTTCTGGGAATGGCTTCTCTTCCTTATCGAGTGTTATTGGTGCCTTGTGCTTCGGTGGTGGCTTTCGTCCCTTGTGAGGTTTGCCGTCCAAACTTGGTGAGTTTTCCTCGAGGGAAGCCGACTCAAGCAAAATGTGTCCCGGGTGGTGATCGTGTGGTGGTTTGTCCTCTGGTGGTGGCTTCTCTCCCTCGTGCTTGGGAGGTTTATCAACAGGGGTTGGCGGCTTGTGTTCTGGGAATGGCTTCTCTTCCTTGTCGAGTGTTGTTGGTGACTTGTGCTTCGGTGGTGGCTTTCGTCCCTTGTGAGGTTTGCCGTCCAAACTTGGTGAGTTTTCCTCGAGGGAAGACGACTCAAGCAAAATGTGTCCTCGATGGTGATCGTGTGGTGGTTTTTGATCTGGTGGCGGCTTCTCTCCCTCGTGCTTGGGAGGTTTATCAACAGGGGTTGGCGGCTTGTGTTCTGGGAATGGCTTCTCTTCCTTGTCGAGTGTTATTGGTGACTTGTGCTTCGGTGGTGGCTTTCGTCCCTTGTGAGGTTTGCCGTCCAAACTTGGTGAGTTTTCCTCGAGGGAAGACGACTCAAGCAAAATGTGTCCTCGGTGGTGATCGTGTGATGGTTTTTGATCTGGTGGTGGCTTCTCTCCCTCGTGCTTGGGAGGTTTATCAACAGGGGTTGGCGGCTTGTGTTCTGGGAATGGCTTCTCTTCCTTGTCGAGTGTTGTTGGTGCCTTGTGCTTCGGTGGTGGCTTTCGTCCCTTGTGAGGTTTGCCGTCCAAACTTGGTGAGTTTTCCTCGAGGGAAGCCGACTCAAGCAAAATGTGTCCCGGGTGGTGATCGTGTGGTGGTTTGTGCTCTGGTGGTGGCTTCTCTCCCTCGTGCTTGGGAGGTTTATCAACAGGGGTTGGCGGCTTGTGTTCTGGGAATGACTTCTCTTCCTTGTCGAGTGTTGTTGGTGGCTTGTGCTTCGGTGGTGGCTTTCGTCCCTTGTGGGGTTTGTCGTCCAAACTTGGTGAGTTTTCTTCATGGGAGTAGGACTCGACTAAGTGGCGTTCGGGGTGTTTCTCATGTGGAGGCTTGTGCTCAGGTGGTGGCAAGTCTCCCTTGCCTTTGGGGGGTTCTTTACCTGGGGTTGGAGGTTTGTGTTCAGGGAATGACTTCTCATCATGATCAAGAGAAGACGGGTGGTTGTGTTTAGGGGGTGGCTTCTCTCCCTTGGTAGGTTTGTGCTCTTGTTTGGGAGGCTCATCGCGATCAGCTAGTGAGGCTGTGCTGAGTAGTACCGCCCCAATGAGCAACACTAGACAGGATTTGGTAGCAGTCATTTTTGGGTCGCTTGGTGAGTTGAAATGGGAAGAATTCTTTGCCTTTTATAACCGTCCTGATACGATTAGGTGAGACCATATGTCATTCTTTTTTTTTCAGACCATATTTCATTCAGCACTTCGCATTACAATAATAGGGTATTGAAATTCGACATTGATACTTTTTTTCTGGTTGAGCACTTTACAAATATCAGGGGGTCCTAGTGGTCCTATCGAGTTCAAGTTTGACATCGTGCCGAGGTTGCTCCTGGTGCAGGCTTCTGAGAATTGAGAATTAAAGTAGCCATTTTAGCTCTCTGCTTTCATCGTGGCCATCTCCTAATATCGTGAAATATTACAATAAAGAAAAAAGTTAGCTGCAATTCGCTGCCTTTAAAGTTTCTATAGTCGAATATTCCTGCCAAAAGGAAGAAAAAATAAATGAAAAACCAACATACACGTCTTGGTGATAATTAACATTGCAGGTAGGCCAGACCACATGATCAAGCGCTCCGATTCAGATGGCCAAAGGCCCATAGTATGAATCTCACCGTGCTATCACTTTTCATCACATGGGATTTGAAGACCCCCGTCCCACATTGTGCGTAGATTCCATATAAATATGCCGGCCTGAGAAATGTGCAGTACTGGACAATTTGCTTCATTCGATAAACCTTGCAAAAGCGGACAAAAGTTTTTCTCCTTTTCCCACTTAGGTAGGTCGGCGAGTTTACTAGATAATTAATGCAATAGCAGTGAGTGTAATGATGCAAAAAAAAAAATAGGATCCTATTTTAAAAGCATATATAGTACTCCCACCGTCAGATAGCTGAGGCTTAGTTAAAGTCATTGTGAAACGGCCGGCAGAACGCAACTGGGTACCAAATAATTCTTGAAAGCGTCATATTAAATTGAAGTGCGGAAAATTGATCAGTGTGGACTGTTGAAGTTAGAGTTACATGACTAATAATTTGGCTTATAAAAGTAGAACGTTTTGGACTCAGTAGCACCGCAAGATCTTGATGCTGCAGAGACCAATAGAAATATGCCACTTCGTCTGTAAACACACATAGATTTACTTGATTTCTGCCGATGATTTCTCTGGGCTCTATTCCGCTGCATTTCTTTCTTAATCATGTCTGGGCCGGGCGAGAACGCGCCACTTGACTTTTGCTCAGTATTGCTAAAAGAATGCAACTGCCAATAGGAAGCATTCTAGTGTTGAAGAACTATATCGTATCTTTCTTTCGAGAGATCATCACCAAAAAAAAAAGCCCAAAACAAAAAGAACACAATAAGGCCGCACAGTCTAGTATTTTCTAAAAACAGGACAAAAGAGATTAAGGCATCATTCAAATCCCAAGTTCTAGTTGAGCCATTTCACTTCCTCCTAATTCATTTCGTAGGAAGCTGAGTCCGACTCCATTAATGCATCTCGAAAGAACCTTCGAGCAATAGCACTTCCACGCGATTGGAACAGGAATCTAGCTAGTACCCCCTAATATCTACCCTACTTTTTGCCTAATAATTTTCGGTTAGGTGAGATAGAGAGATTGCATAGGTTCCGAAATGAATGGAAGTGCATTAAACTGTCTTGAAAACCTATTACAAAAAGAAAACAAAAATAATTGACCAAATTAAGGCTCGATCTGATTTGTTTTAAAAGACAATTTAGTGCCTAGTATGATATTTTTTTAAAAAAAAGGACAAACTAATTAAGTAATCTGGGTTTGTGGTCCTTCGTCTTATGTTTGCTTTTTTTTTATTGTCTATATAATTTACCTTTTCACTTATCCTCATCTAAAGATGAGAAATATCAATTTCTCTTTAAATTAGGTAGAGGAATATTGGATTAGATAATTGGAGAAGATCTGACGAAGCACACTAGGCATATTTACCGGGAGTAGGCTGATATAGAACAATCGTATTAATTTCATATTGTGGGAAAAGGGATATGGGCCTGTAACGGGCATGAAGATGAGTTATGGGTTATTGTCCAGGGTGACCAGAAGGAAATTCGATGTGGCTTCGTAAATTCATAGTTGCACAGAAAGATCACAATAACGATTCTGAATTGTGGATGGATAATTAAGTGACCCTCAAGAGGAGGCCTTTTTTTTGTTTTCTGTTTATTTTTCTACTGTTTGTGAAACATAAGGACGGAGGGTTTGAGAAAGTTCGAGCGTGCTTTTATCTTTTAGTCCCTCCAATAATTTAATATAAGTTGTCCATGTACGAAAAGATATCCAACAAACTAAGGCTGTACAAGCCAACCGAAAAATATACCCGCGAAGTGACGGGTTACACAAAATACTTATTTGTAGGGATTTTTCGATTTTTCGAGGATATTGGTACCGCTTTGACGGGTAAGGAAGTCGGTATCCAACCAACATCGTATGTGACGGATTTTTATTACGAGCTGCGCTGTGGTGGTCAAATTTTAAATCATGTCCATCCGATTACAGTCACGGTTATTGCTATAACCCCCACCTCCACTAGACATACACAACCCTACAACAGACGAACATGTTTGTCTACCATCCTATGTACAAGCGAAGTTAGTATATTTGAATAAGGGTCGGCAAAATTTCTGACAAGAATCAAAATTTTCGGTTCTACCTCCGGTTTCAATTCTTGCATATATATAACGGAATCGGAAGTTATTTTTGACAATTTTAAACTTCGATTTTTTTTAAATAAAATAAAATAGGGCTCAAAATAAAGTAAACATAAGGAATTTACTTAAATGTTTACTTTAGAATCTAAATTTTGGATGATTGTTTTACATTAATTGTTGTTAATTTACGATGAAAAACTAAAAAATACCGAAATTTTTGGTTCTCGTTTTTTTCTAAATAAAATTAAAAATATGGCTCAAATAAAGTATAACATATGAAATATTCTTAAATTTTTATTTTAGAATCTACATTTTTTATGAATGTTTATATTTATTGTTAATTTACAATAAATAACTGAAAAATCTTCAAAGAAATTCAGCAAAAAAAATATGTCTAAAAAATTAAAACCCTAAATCCGTTTTTTTTTACTTTTTTTTTATTAAAATCAAAACGACGTCGTGCTGTTTAATGAGCAATGACTTCATTTTGATTATTTAATGGTAAAAAAAAGATTCAAAACCCTAAATCTCTTCCCTATCCCGATTCACAAATCCTAGCCCCCCTCCGAGTCCTTCTATTCTTTCGACTGCAACGCTGCACAGCCCCCTCCCTCTCTACTTTCGATGGCAACAACCCCCTCCCCTCCGACCTCCCCTCTCCTTCACAGTTCGCCTTAGCCCCCAACCGCGCCACCATCTCCCCACTCCTTTGCTGCCGTGTGTGTCTCTCTCCCTTGTCGTGTGTCTCTCTCTCTCATCTCTCAATTAACTTCTGAATTCTTTTGATCTCTCTCTTATTGATGTGTCATTGCTAATTAATTAGCATAAAGGTTAGGTTAGGCTTAATTCTAATTTATAGGCGTGCGAATTGCAGAATTGGTGCTCTATGTATGTTTATATGATGTTAAATTTGGTAACATCTTTTGTTTTATATGATGTTTAATTGTTTATATTATATTTGTAGTATATGAAAGAGTGTGAATTGCCGAAAATGGTGTTCTGTGTATGCTTATTTGCTGTTGTTTATAATTTATTTATCTTGATTCAAAATTCATTTCAAATAGACACTACTGATAGTGTTGGCACCTTTGCAACACCAACTAGTTCTAGTAATAATGTGGGTAGTGCTAGTGCTAGTGGTAATAGTACTTCACCCACCATTGAATTGGAGCCAACTCCATCTGGACCTACTGGTTTTATGTCATCGTCTACTGACACAATGGGTGCAGCAACTACAAATAAGCCACGTGGGCTACCACCCCTGCATCCTCTATCTAAAAAGAGGAAGAATTACAAAGAGTCGTCAGTGTGGGAGCATTTCACCAAGATTTCACTAGCACTAGAAGAGGATCCATTTTTGGCTCTGGCCAAGTGTAACTACTGTGGTAAGTTATTTCCATGTCATCACAAAAAAATGGAACTTTGGGATTGTGGCAACATAATCATGAATGCTTGTTTATAAGAGGAAGTTGGTCATGTGGATGTGGGTCAAATGTTGTTACGTGTGTGACGAGTCATTTTATTGATGCTGGATGGAATTTACATAAGAGAGTGTTATATTTTCAAAAAGTAGAAGACCATAAGGGTGCCACCATTGCTAAGGAGTTAGAAGATTGTATGTTTGATTGGGGGATTGAGAGGTTCCTCACAATTACGGTGGATACTGCCTCTGCTAATGATGTTGTCGTTGATTAAGTGAAAAAGAGGCAGTTGCATGGAGATGGGGTTGTATGTGGCCATGATTTTATACATCTGAGATGTTCTACTCATATTTTGAACTTGATAGTGACGGAGGGTTTAAAAGTTGTTAATGATTCGATTTCGAAAGTTAGAAATATGATTAGATATGTGAAGTCCTCCCCCTCCCTGGTTGATAGCATTCAAAAGATGTATTGAATGTAGAAATATCCAATGTGGTCAGTTTTTTACTCTTGATGTCAGTACTCGTTGGAACTCTACATACTTGATGTTGTCTGTGCCTGAGAAGTATGATGATGATGGGGTATTTGTGACCTACTTGAAAGAGGGTGGGCATGGGAAGAAGGGTTTGAGACCCCCCACATTTAATGATTGGGAGCATATTCGTCATTTCATTAAGTTTTTTAAATTGTTTTATGATGTAACGTTGTGGATGTCGGGGTCGCTTGTGTCTACTCCTAACGTTTATTTTGAGGAGTTAGCTAAGATTCATAGACATTTGGCGAAGTATTGTTGCAGTGGGGATAAGTCGCTTGAGGATATGGATTTGCGCATGATGACAAAGTATAACAAGTATTGGGGTGACCTTGTTGAAGTGAATAAGTTTAAGAAAGTAATGGGAGAGGAGGGTGGGCGTGGCATGGCGACTATTGTGATAGGAACCTTGGACCGTTTGTTTCAAGAATATAGTGGTAGTGGTGGTCATAGCAGTAATTCTATGGATTTGACAAATTTGGGACGTGATGTGGTCATGGGAGGACAAGGGACAAGGGATGATGAGGACGATTAGGATGACTTTGATGACTATAGGGTATCTCAAACTGCATTGGACTCCAAATCTGAGGTAGAGAGGTATTTGATGGAGTCTGTTGAGGCTAAGTCCCCCACATTTGATATCTTCATGTGGTGGAAGGTGAACTCTGTGAAATATCCTACCCTTGCCCGCATAGCTCGTGACGTGTTGGTGATTTCTATCACGACTGTGCCTTTTGAGTCTGTATTTAGTACTGGAGGGCGAGTATTGGATCTATTTCAGAGTTCCTTAGCACCAAACACTATCCAAGGTCTTATTTGTGCACAAAATTAGTTTAGGAGTGAGCCTGTTGCAGATGAGGATGACATGACTCCAGATATGAATGAAGATCCACAAAGTTACAGGATGGACGCATGTAATTCTTTTGGTTGACTATAAATCTATTATCTATTAATTTAGATACTTGCGATTTTTTTTTGAATATTTGACTTTATATGTTAATTGATTCTGATATTGTGTAATTTGGTGTTTGTAGAGTTATCAAAATTGAAGTCGGATGTTTTAACTATCATTGATTAGGAGGATGGAAAGTGTAGCAGGATTACTAGATTAGAACTTACTACTTACTATTTACTACTTAGTAGCATTTTGAAACTTCAACTTGCATTAGTTTGTTTGAATGTGTTCTTGAATTGATATTTGTTGTTCAATTAATATATGTTGTGGACTGGTATATTAGGTTTGTGGATTAGTTAAATTTAACTTACTTGTATTACGTAATTTAGATTTGTGGAATATGGATTGCTTAATTAGGTTTGTGGAATATTGTGGCTAACATTTCTCAAATAAACACTAATTTTCTCCGTTTCCAATTTGCATTTTAGCTTTTATCCAACCAAATCATCAATTATTAAATATTATGTACTATTTTTTTATTACAAAACAACACTTATTTTGACTTAAAAAATGGACCTTACAGTTGACACAATCACAAACACAAAAAAATGGAATGAGTTTGGGCTTGTTTTTACCCATATTTTTTCATCCACACAACTGCCAAAAAGAGGCCCAAAAAATAGCCAAAAAATTCAAGTTGGACTCAAAAGGCCAAAAAAAACTACAGGCCCAAGTATGGGCGGTTCAACCGGAACCACTCATATGGTAACCGCAACCGCTAGTAGCGATTGCGGGGGCGGTAGCCAAAACTGACATACCGCCCCTAGCGGTACCGGGGGGTTTGGGGCACAACCGCCCCCATTAGTACCGCTCATCTCCTCTAATTCCGGTTCTATCCGTTCCGGTACCCACCCCTATAATTGGAGAACATTATCAGCCCTCTTCAAGTGCGTGTATGAGTTGGATAGAAAGATATTTTTGCATCCTACTAAGTTATTCTCAAATGTTCTATACTAAGGGTGCGTTCAGTAACCAAAATTTTGGCTCTCCAAAATTTTTTCATCATTACAAAAATTTCACTCCATTTTTTCAGCAACTTTTACAAAACTTTTTCACTCTCTCCTCATTTTTTCAATAACTTTTGTAACCAAAATTTTAATTGTCACTCAAACACAATCTAAATCATCAAAGCTAAAGACACGGGTAATTTATGTGTGGCGGCAAAACTCACCACGCAAAAGATGCCACGTATACCATTTTTGCCTTGCCTCAGGAAAAAAAACAAACAAAATGAACGATTTTGAGCATAATTATAGGAATTAGGGCTGCACACAACCGGACCGCAGACCGGATCGGACCGAAAAACCGAACCGGATTTGCGGTTCGGTCCGGTCTTATTTTTTAATAAATGCGGTCCGGACCAGACCGGATTTATTACAAAAATAAAAAATATTTTTTTTTATAATTTTTAATATAAATTATAAACTTAAAACGTTTTATTTTAATCTAAACTAAAACTCAACATTTTTATATACACTTTCCTTTTTGAAATTAACCTAAAAAAGTTTTTAATTTTTTTTTAAAAAATTAAAACCAAACCTGACCACTTATAAGTGGTCCGGTCCGGTTCTTTAATATACTAGGACCGCATTCCAGTTTTTCAGCCCTAATAAGAATTGTCCATTGTGGTCCCCAATTATTTCTGGCGGATAAAAAACTCAGTGGTAGTCAGCTTTTCGGTAACCGTCTCCAATGTTGGTATCATGTTGCTGTTGCGTGAGGCAATATTTATTGTAGTAATTGGTACCAAACACCTAATAATATCCGGATTTGATCCAGGCTAGCTATGCGTACTATATGTTTAGGTTACGTGGGTAAGATTCTGATGTTAAAATAGAACTACCTTTTTTTTCCTAAGCGAAATAGAACTACCATTGTGTGTGACTCTCTCATCCATATATAACCAATTCCGTAGAATTCAAGGAAGTCTACTTCACTGGGCTAGATATAAAAATAGGCTAGATATAATTCATCATTTGATATTCCCAACTCATCCTCTTGAGTTTCTGGTTAAGTAATGTCCCATTCAAAGGAAAAAAAAAAAGAAAAAAAGAGGATCAATGCGAAGCCTTTAAACAGAATCCAATCCAAAGAGATATATATATATATATACACACTACCACGGTTGGAAAATAAGTTTTTCACATAACGAGCAGCCAGCATGTCCAAACATATATCCATGCACGCACAAAACACTCCAAAGAGTACCTTGCACGAATATGGCTCTTTGAACATCGACAACTTATAATATACACTTCACACAGGATGACATCCAGTTCAGCTTTTATTAATAAATACAGACCCATATAAATAGACCTAATGCATTCAGTTGAATGATGGTGGAGGTTTGTAGGTGGCTTGTGGGGGACGCACTGGTGGCTTCTTTGGTAGAGGATAAGGTTTCTTCTTCCCGCCGGCTGGCTCAAGCGAGTCTTTGACATCCTCTACCGGTGGGTGTCCAGGGTAATGCCCGTAGGGGGGGGGGGGGGGGCTTGTGTTGCGGTGGTGGCTTCTCTCCCTTACCTTTTGGAGGTTTGTAATATGGGCTCGGTGGCTTCTCTCACTTGCCCTTTGGAGGTTTGTAAAATGGCTTCTCTCCATCGAGAGACTCATCAAGTGAAGTTGGTGGCCTGTGTTTTGGGGGTGGCTTGTATTTCGGGGGCGGATTGTATTTTTGGGGTGGTTTGTGTCCCTTGTAGCTGGGGCATTCTTGCCGCCGTCGGCAAGAGAGGAAGTTGTGAGAAGCACCACTCCGAGGAGCAACACTAACAAGTACTTGGAAGACATGGTTGGATTGTTCGAACCAAGACTCTGGGAAACTAGAGTAAGAACATTCCTAGCAGCATCTTCAAATTTGGCTCTCTACTTTAACAAAAATATAAACTTTTCTATTTTAAGTATCAATTTTTTAAAAACATTCTTAGCAACTTTTCTATTTTATAAATCTACTTTTACTATTCTATTTAAATATTATTTTTCAAAGATTTCTTTATTCTTTATCTAACATTTATATTTTTGAATATTCATTTTATCGTAACAGTCATATTTTTGAATATTTATCTTATCCTAAAAATGTCGATTTTTAAATTTTATATTTTACTTACTATTGAAATTTTTTAAATTTTAAGATGGTGAAGTGAACAATAATTTTCTAAAATAAGAAGAAAAATATTATTATTTTAAGTTGGTGAAGTGAATAGTGGTAAAAATAGAGAGACATTGTTCACATGTTAAACTTTTTTGTTAAAATTTGTTAAATTAGAGAGGCTGTTGAGAAATATTTTTTAGCTTTTTGGTTAGAGCCTGCTAGGAATGCTCTAATAGAGTCCCATTTTATAATGGGCTGAAGCCCGTGTTATCCTGCCAGATGTCACCATATACTTCTCGCTGTGTGAATCCATGTACTCTTTTAAATGAGCTGGGGCCTCCTCGGAGCCCACCGAGTTGAACAATTGGACTATTGCGGAAGTTGAACCTGGCATAAGATATTGGTAAGATCCGATCAACTCTTGGCTTTTTCCTTGAATAATTGTCTTCCTTTGTCATTTGCAGAAAGTAGCTACTATGGCATCTGGAAAATAAAAAGAAAATTATAGGATACAATGGCGTATTGCACTTGGGAAATTAAGGAATCAGGAAAAGAGATGGTAAGTGATGAAGAAAAAAAAAACAAAGGAAAAAGTTAAAAGTTAAAGTGACAAATACAGAAGGAAAGTTTCAATTATAAGAAGGATTTAGATATTATCAATATATTAATAAATTCTATGATATTTATTAATATGTGCAATATGGACCATTGATAATCCGCGATTGGTAATGGGCAATCAATTTTTAGCCTTTGTCAGATGCGTTACGATTTACGACGCTTGAGAAGCGCGTGATTCTTTACCACATATTTGATATTTCCTCCGGTAACGCGAAACATTAGAGGAGCATTTTGTGCGGTTTCCGGGTACAAATGTTTCTCATTTTTCTCTCTCGTTTACCGTTATCTTCCCGGTTACTGGAAAATAAATTCTCTGCCTGAAATTACTACACAGAAAAAAAAAAGTAAATTTTGATGGTTTGAACTCGTAGATTCATGACCTAACGGAATCAAAAACTTATTAAAATGCGCAGGTATGTTACGGCTATGTCATGATGATTTCCATGATAGATGAAAATGCTTTAACAAAAAAGAAAGATTGAAGAAAACATTTGTAAATTTATAGAACAATAGTAATTCCAGCCTACTGTGATGGAGAATAGGATTGGTTAATCCCTTTTGCGTCTTTTCACTACAAGAAATTTTGTCACCCAAAGTGAATTTTTCATGACCAAATATTAATTTCGTCACCCAAAACCATTCAAGAACGTCAAAACCGTCTTGACCTGTCACAACCCCGTTTGGAAGTATTGCTGATGTGACGACATACACGTGTCGCGAATGAGTGAAGAAAAAAACCGTCACAAAAAAAGTAACGTCCAGACTCTCAAGATACACGTTCGGACTCGCTGCAGGGTGACAAATTCCACATCGTCGCAACTGAGTGACAATAAGAATCGTTACAATTTTTACAATACCGTCCGGACTCTGTTTATACACAATCCAAACGGCCATTACCTAACGAATAGTAATCGTCAGGCTAGAGTGACAAATTAAAAATCGTCATGAATACTCAATTAGCTCCGGACGTCCTAAACCACGTTCCAACGGCAAAAATACCCAAGTCCGGACGGTACAAAAAAAGTCCGCACAATTATAAATGCATCTTCCACGAATCGCGTGCTTCGACAATTGCAAAACTTCAGACACGTGACATCAATACAGTCCGGACAAACAAATAGCATGCAGACCGTCTAACTTCTAGAATCATTTCGAATTGCGCATATTTAATTACGTTAAATTTGATAGGGTCACGTGTCAGTATAACCGTTGAAACCCGTCTGAACCCTACTATAAAACGTTCGGACGGTTCTGGCCACATTAAACCTACAGACTTTTTCAAAATCTAAAACTCACTCGTTCTCTCGTACTTTTCTCTCCGACGTTTTCACTCTCCATTCCAGATTTCTCAAAGAACTTCAGGTAAAACATTTGTTATGTTGTTTTATTTTATGTATTTCAATTAAATATTGTCGATTGTTTAGTTTGTTATGATGTTTTATTTTATGAAATTAGGCTGTTTGGCTAGTGTTCGTCGAACCACGTTCAGACGTCGCGTCACAACGTCTGGACTTGTTATAAACCGTCAGGACTATTATTGTACGTGCGGACGCCGTTTATTATGTCTGGACGTTCTAAAATTTAAAAGAAGCAATTTGATTGTCGTGCGAACGTTTTATACTCATGTTCGGACGGTTTTGCTATGTTGACCATGAAACACTCTTGAAGAAGTATCACCAATGTCGAGGGACAGACAGAGCGACCAGCCTGGGCAGACGCGTATTTAGCGGAGTTAAACGGGAGTATTCGGGAGATCATGCAGCTGACGCATTCATTGTGCATGGAGCTCCATTGCTGCTTGACCGGTATGGAGACGAAACTTGCTATGACGGATAGGCTATAACAGAAGAGCTGAATATTATGCGGAGGAAAATAATAAGGATGAGAGAACAATTGTCTCAATTGTCCCAGTCTGTCCATACTGTTCCGGTACAGCTGCAGACACTCGTCAGACGGGTGGATAATATGGAGGAGCATTCGGCGCATGTTCGTGATGCCCTCGGACAAGATTTGGACGAGCCAGTCACAGATCGTGATTTGAACTAGTCTTCTGTTTATGTTTTAAACTTAGTTATTTATTTATCGTTTTAAAGGACCGTTTGTAGCTTGTAATAGACATTACGATTGTGATTTTTAATTAAGTATTTGGATTATTTTTGATATTTTATATTAATTATGTTTTTTAGTAGATTTAATTTATTACAATTTAAATGTATAATTAATCAAATTAATTAAGTAGTTATAATTAAATTGACGATTAGTTATAATAGATATTTAATATAAAAATATGATTAATTATATCTATTTTTTACGTATTTAAAATAAAGAAATTAAGTTAAATATTTTTGCCAAATTATATTGAGTTGAATGAAATAAATTAAATTATTTAATTAAATTAACTCATTTAAATAAATTAAGTTTTGTGAAATAAAGTAAATTGTGTTAATTTAATCTGTGAAATAAATCTGTTATCTGTTCGGACACTCTACAGGCGTGTCCGGACTCCTGCATCGCTACCGAAAGTTAGTGATGCAGGAGCAGATGAGGGAGGAGGGCCGACCTACTAAGGTCGAGGTATTCCGGACCATGTTGGGGGATGATACAACGATCTTGGACTGAGCCTATATGGTACACGGGTAGCTGCTTCCTTTATGGCGGATCATGCATCTGATCCTATGCTCCTCCATCGACCCGAAGAAGAACACCACAGAGTTGTCGTATAGCCGGGCCGAGTTCCTGTTCCTGGTAGTTGTACGGCGGATATCTGTTGATATAGTATCATACATCTAACATTCCATTCGTGCAAAGGCTTTGAAGATTGATGCTACGACTTCATTGCCGCACGAGATTCTTCTGACTTGGTTCCTGCACGCCATGCTGGTATCCGAGGGTGGTGACGAGCCGAAGGCGCTTCCACTGAGGGTGATCAAGAAGATCACGCTCTCCAAATCGATGGCCCAGACATGTCGAGGGTTGCAAGCCGCTCGATTTGCTAGAGGAAGACGACAGGAGCAGCCCGCGGAAGCAATGGAGAGGGAGGATCCTGGGCAGAGCTCGACCCATGGACTTGGGCCACAGCGACCTAGTTGGAGGGACGATATGATGACGGAGCTGTCTCAGCGGATGCAGTCGGTCTTGCAGCCCACCCATTGCATGGTCAGTGATATCAGTCGTCGTCTGACAACTTTGGAGCAGAAGGTCGCCGACATGGACGCTGGGTGGAAGAAGGAGGTCGTTTTGATTATAGAGAGTTTCAGGGGCGTGGCAACCAGTGCGAAGCTCTTTCCTCTGACTGACCGGGTCGTGCAAATAGAGGAGCACCTTCTTCACGTCCGTCACGTTCTAAAACTCATGGATGATGATGATGGGGATGATTTGTAGTCTTCCTTATTTATTTTTATTATTACGTTTGTTTTTTATTATGTTTTGAGGAAATTAAATTTTATATTATGTTTTGTGGACATGTATAGATTTTGGGATTAAATGCATGTCATGCCCTTGGGGTATGCGGAAATAGCAAATATGCCCCTGAGGTAAACAAAGTCCTTTTCATACCCCTAAGGTAAACATTCAGGAGCAAATATGTCTTTCCATTATGTGCCGTTTGAAACACTAACGGTAAATGCTGACGTGTCAAAATTCGACACGTCAGCACCAATCACAACTCGACACCTGTCATTTTCGCATTAAAAAAACAGGGGGAGATCTGGGCTCCCTTCGCCGCTCGGGGGTTCTCCCCCTGTTTTTTTTATGTGAAAATGCCAGGTGTCGAGTTGTGATTGGTGCTGACGTGTCGAATTTGGACACGTCAGCATTTACCGTTAGTGTTTCAAATGGCACATAACGGAAAGACATATTTGCTCCTGAATGTTTACCTTAGGGGTATGAAAAAGACTTTGTTTACCTCGGGCATATTTGCTATTGCCGCATACCCCAAGGGCATGACATGCATTTAACCCTAGATTTTATTTGATGTTTTTGTTCATATTATGTTTTATGTCATTGAAATTATGTAATTTATATTTATTAGAACTTAATATAATATGTTAATTAATATTACGTTTATAATTTCGGTACACTTACCAAAACAAATATTTATTATTTACATTATTAACTAACTTTGGATATTTAAAATTTGCTAATAAAGATAATTAAAATAATAAATAAAATAAATACATATTTTCCAAAAACGTTCGGACCTAAATTTATCCGTCCGGACTAATTAATGTAAAATCGAACGGTGTCGTATTATATAAAACAAAACCGTCCGAACACATGTTTAGACAATCGAGACTGCCGTAATTCAAAATACCGTCCGGACTCGTTTTATTACCGTTCAGACGTTATTGTTCATTATCAGACGCTATGGTGTTGGTATTTCGTAAACAGTCTCGGGTAAGATAAAGTAGTGTTCGGACATACTATCACTGTCCGAACGTATATGTTAATGTGCATACGCTGTCCTTTGAGAAATACTAAAACGGTGTGTTGAACTTTAAGAGGGAGTTCGGACGGTTAAATAGAAGTTCGGACGTATATGGAAATTTTGGCGGCATGAATTCCCTCGAAAACTAATACACGTATGTGTCCGAACGTTATGTTATTTGTCCGAACGTTATTCAAAAGTATGAAAGTTATAGATTCGCAGGCAGTGGAGGAAAAACGGAGAAAAAAAGCAAAGGAGAGATTTGAGCACGAGGAGAAGCGAAGAGCTGATTTTGGGCGTTCAATCTCATTGAAGAGGGTGTGAAAAGAGCATATCTTTGAGAATTGAAGTTAGATTGCATTTTAGATTAGTGGTTTTTAAATCTCATTGAAGAGGGTGTGAAAAGAGCATATCTTTGAGAATTGAAGTTAGATTGCATTTTAGATTAGTGGTTTTTAAATTGAATTGTTTTAGGATGAAAAACTTGTATTTTAATATATGACATGGTTTTTGGACTGAAATTTGCGTCTGTGCGTCGTAGAAATGTGTATGGTTCAGACCGTTATGTAATGTCCGAACGGTATTTGTTGTAATATCATGCATTCATTTAGTAGCCTTAGACCCCGTTTAAGAATTACACGAAGTTCGGATAACGAACTGGATGTAATTCTTGAATTGTCCACGTTATGGACAGTTTGAGTTTACAATATGCGTAATGTGCGTAAATGTATCTGCTATTGTGACAGATGTGTTTAGAAATTTCGATGCAAATCTCCTTTTGTCCTTCAGATACACATTCAGCATTGAGCTTACACACTTGTCTTAAATGGTGTGTGTTTAGGCTCAATGTTGTAGGTGTGTATCTGGGGACTGAGTGGAAATGCTGTCGAAAATCTTAAAGCATCGATCACAATTGTCGGGTCATTTACGTGTAGTACGTGATATTGTAAACTTGAATGGTATAGGACCTATCACCTGAAGAAATTAGAGTTGAGTATGAATGTCATCATTGTTTGCATTATTGTTTGTATTTTTGTCTTTGAAGGAACAATATGAATAAGAGCTGGATTTATGAGGCTCATAGACTCAAAAGTGCGAAGTATAGTGATGGTGTTCGTGATTTTATGAGTGTTGCCCGTAGTTATGTAGATAGTCGGGGTCTGATAAGATGTCCATGTAAGAGATGTAAGAATGTGTTGTTCCAACGTGTGGACGGGATCGAGGATCATTTATTCATAATTGGGTTTGACCAGAGTTACACTCATTGGGTATTTCACGGAGAGTCAATTTCAGAAGTTCCTAACCGGGTAGTGAATTTAGAACCTGAACCGGGCAGCGATGATTATGAGGGAAACATAAATGATGATATGAGAGACATGTTAGAAGATTTTGAGGCGGGAGCAGGGGTTGATGAGAATATACCGGATCCTGAAACAGTCTAGTTTGGGTCTGGAGACGGATTTTCTGCGTATACCAAGTTATGGGCGGATGCTGACTAGAAATGACGTCGAGGCTTCTCTGCCGGTAACCGATGAGAGTGGTCCACAACACCGTGAAGTAGAAGGAAGCGATGATTCCTCGGAATCGTTTAGTGAAGATTGTAGTGATTCTAAAGAATATTACTCCGAGGACTAAAGTAAATTTATCGTTTCAATTAAATTTGCGATCATATTTTTGCATTTTTATTTTTTATTCATTTTGAGTAACATAATTCATTGTGTTTTTTTCTCTAATATTGATTTATTTGCTCACAGGTCGACGTCATGCCAGAGGGAGGGAAAGGTCTGCGGTGCGATTCATCAGTTCGAGCTGAGAGTAGTCCGGGTACACTAGCAGTGTCGGGTCCTTCGCTTAGGGATAGTAATAAATTACCGTCCCTTACCACAGTCAGTCCAGTAGGCACCCAGAGTAGTTGTGCGTGTAAGTATCTTACCCCGTCAATCTTTATTAAATATTATGAATTTTAAATCTCTATACTTAATTGAATTTTAAATTTATTGTTCTTCATTTGTAGCGACGTCCGGAGTTTGACACGTTCGAGGTAGTACGCGTGGGATTGCCTTACTCAAGGCTCGCACCTGAGGAAAGCTGACCATACATATTCCTAATGGACGTACTGGGGGTGATGACAAGACGTCATCAATGCTCTCGAGCCATATTGGTGCGCTCGTTCGACAACATCTCTCATTTAAGAAGAGTAAGTGGAAGGAGGTCCCCGACGAGGTTAAATCGTATGTGATGAACCGAGTGTTGGTAAGTATAATTTATTAAATTTTAATTGTTGAAACTTTTTTACTTTTCTAACTGTATATATATGTTAAGGATGACTTCCAACTAGATTACGACCGAGCCGAGATCGCATCACTGTGACGTCAACGATGAACACAACGTACAGGACGCACAAAAATAGAATGTTCCAGCATTACTCGGTGTTCAATTCCAAAGAAGAGGCGTTGGAGCACCCGTATCCCGATATGAACAAGGAAGAATGGACTCGTGTTTGTGATTTATTTGCGAGCGAGGAATTTCAGGTAAAAAATTTTCTTTCTGATCTGAACGTTTATTTTAGTCATATGTTTAATTGTGTTACCAATTGTAAATGTACAATGCAGAGGAAAAGTGCAATCAACAAGGAGAATAGAGCTAAGCTGAAGATTGTATACACATCAGGAGCGAGGTCCTTCCAACGCGCTAGAGCGTTGTTAGTAAGTAATAAATTTATATTTATATTATTTATTATTTAAATAAATGACTTAGATATTTTTATATGCATGTTCTATATTTCTTTTAGTGTACAGAAAAATCCAGAATCTGATGAAATTAGTCCTTCGTTGTTTTATAAAAAGACACATACTACTAAGGATGACATGTGGACTTCAGAAGATGCACGAGAAAATTTTGTAAGTTGTAAAGTTAGTTTTAATGATGCATTCGTATGCGTTTATGTTTCATATCTACTATTTTTATCTACTTTTCTTTTTTTTTTTTAGGAAAAAATAGAGGCGTTATAGTTATAACACGAATCAGAGGGAAAGTCATACACCGAAGTGGAGATCTTCACTAAGGTGTTGGGGACTAAAACGGGTTACGTGCGAGGTTTAGGCCGTTCAGTATGGTCTGTTGGATCATCTTCATCAGCATCGTCTGTTGATTTGTCCCGGAGATTGGAGGAGGCCAGATTACAGATTGAGGAGATGAAGGCTAGATAGTTGGAATATGAAGTGGTTCTGGTTAAGCGGTCAGATACAGAGCAGACGATGCGATAGCATCTGCAGATGATGGAGGAGCAGCAACGGAAGAAAGACAAAGAGCTGATGAAGATGATGGCGGAGCAGCAACGGAACAAAGACGAAGAGCACCAGAAGATGATGCAGGAGTAGAAAAAACCTAGTGGAACAACAAGAACCGAGGATGCAACTAATGGCGGAGCAGATGCGTGAGCAGCTGATGGAGCAGATGAGACAGATGCAATCTCGTTCGACACCCAAATGAAAATTTGGGTAAATTTATATATTTTTACTATTTTGTCAGTACTTATCCATTATGTATTTTGTTTACTTTTAATAACGATTGCATATTTGTAGATATTTTATTATATTATGAGCAGTAAATATCTTAATATTTATATTATTTCATAAATTTTAATTAAATTAATTCAAATATATAGAAAATCGTTCGCACGTGTGTTACATGTCGTTCGCACGGATATTTTTCTTTGCTAGCGTGCACACGCTTAACTATACGTCCGAACACTTTGCTTTAAATTCTATAGTCTGAACGGTGTAAATAATGTCCACACGTTCTTAAAATAAGAAATCATGCGCACGATACACTAAAACGTTCGAACATGGGCAACGTACAACGAGTCCGAACTGTATACGTAAAGGTTCGAACCGCGTTTTCAGATGACAAAATAAATTTCGTCATAATGAAACTACGGTGCGGACATCTTCATGAATACGTCCGAACAATTTCACATAAGAGTTCGGACGTTAATATACAACGGTGCAGACGTTTATTGCATGACAAAATGTATTTTCGTCGCATTTGATTACTTGTTCACATGAGCTGTGCGAACATTCAGAGAGAACGTTCGCACAGCTCATGTGAAGGGATGGACTGTACTGGGCATGACGATTTTGAATTTCGTCAGTATGCACCTAAACGTCCGAACGGTTTTGAGTGACAGAACACGAAAATAGTCACCCAAAACATTCGCTAACAGGCTTTAGGTGACAAACCGGGTGACAACCCGGTTTTGTCACCCAAAACCTTAGGTGACGAAATTTGTACTTTGGGTGACAATTTTTTTTGTCACCCAAAGTGTTTTTTCTTGTAGTGTTTTGAGAGCAGCTTGAATCAGGAGGTGTGATATACAAGTTTAATCCAAGAAAATTAGTTTATTTATTTTAATTTGAATAGTGAAGTAATAAAACGATTCAATTATATATCAAGCTGCAGGAAATAAAATTAAGCTAGAAATATAACATTATTTGATCATATTCGTCTGCTTGAGGTTTTTGCTTACGAAAGTGATGTCCCAAATATTAAAGAAACTTTAGAAAGAAAAAAAAAGGACCAATGCTACGTTCTGTTTTCCAATCCACAGAGAGTACCACCACAGATGGACAATGAATTAATTTTCCGCATAACGGGCACCAACATGTCCAAACATATACACTACAAGCCAAGCTCAAAATACTCCAAAGGTCGAATACCTTGAAAGAACAAGGCCCTTTGTACATCAACAACTTATAATAGACACTCAAGAAATGATCACATCCAGTGTAGCTCTTATTATTCCTAAATACAGACCCATATAAAATCGACCTAATTAATGCACTCAGTTGGCTGGTGGAGGGTGGTGGGGTCACAGGCGGATCCAGCTGGGGCCCCATTGCCTGAAAAATCTCTTAAAATTTTTTTTTTTTTGATTTTTTTATATGGGTTGCCCCCCTTCAAACCCAGGCGCCCAGGCCAGCCTAGCCGGTCTAATTTTTTTTAAAAAAAATCAACAGAGGGTAAAATACGCATTTCACCTTGGCCTTTTTTTTTAGTTAATTCGGCGCCATCCTCCCCTCCCTCTCTAACAACTTCAATTTCCTCCCCTTTTCTCCCTGACGCCCACAGCCCAGCCTCTCTCACTCTGCTCCCCACCTCCAGATGCTAGCCTCCGTCTCTCTCTCCTCTCACTCTGCCTCCACAGCACGCCAGCCTCTAGTCCTCTATCACTCTACCGACTGCCTCTCCTCCTCTGGACCTCCACAGTCGACAGAATACCGGCTGAGCTCTCTCTCTCCCTCTTCTTCCCTCTCTCCTCCTCCACAGGACCACAACTCTTTCTCTCTCTCCATCGCCAGCTCTCTCTCTCCAGCCTCCAAGTACTCTCTCAACTCAAGTCTCTTTGTAACTCTGTTTATTTTTCAATTAGTGATGAAATTTATTTTAAATTTTGATGAATTATGTGATGAAATTTAATTAGCATTTAGGATTATTGAATTTATTGTGAACCAGATAGAGAATTCATGAATTTGTGATGAAATTTAATTAGTAGATTAGGATTATTGAATATATTGTGAACCGGATAGAAAATTCATGAATTTGTGATGAAATTTTAATTGAATTCATGTGATGAAATTTTGATGAATTAAGTACTGATAGAGAATTCTTGAATTTGCAATCTTTCTAAGCAGAAGATATTTGTTGTAAAAACCTAGATACAGTCAATACAATCACTCACATACAAACTCGAATCAAATTTCTGAATTCTGATTCGTGTAAGTAAAAAGGGAAACACGATTTGATCTTTTGGGGCTTATAGAAGGCAAGAGGAGAATTGGGCTATCTTACTCATCAAGATTAGACGGAGACCATCGTTTTTTGCTCTTTTTATTTCCTATAAGTACTTGATCTGTGCTTTTGAATATTTAAGCTATGTTTCATTTTCCTAGTAGAATTGTCTTAATAAGCTTATAATGTACTTAGTTCCTTTTAATTTGCTATTAGGTCTTAGTATCTTTGAATTGTCATGTAGGCCTTCAATTCAAAAATGTTATGTGCTTAATTCCTTTCAATTGGTAATTTTTTCTTAGCTTTTATTCATTATTCTACTATGTAGTGCAGTATGGAATTTATAGAAATTTTGCTAGTTTTAATTTTAGTTTCTTCTTGTTTGAAAAATAAATCTGTTGCGAGATCATATTATTTTTATTCACTACAAAGTGGTAAATATTTCAGTCCTCGTGTTAGTCTTTTTAGGATTCTTATTTTTTAACTTTTAAGACATTTTTTTGCATTACATAGTAAATTTTTTTTTTTTGTCATTTTTCATTAAGAGTTTGCCCCCCTTCCATTACATTCCTGGATCCGCCACTGGGTGGGGTGGACGGTGGTTGATCCTTGGTGCCCTTTTTGGTGGTGGTGGTGGAGGAGGTTTCCTCTTCCCCGCTGGCTCAATCAAGTCTTTGGCATCCTCTACTGCTGGGTGTCCAGGATAATCACCGTGTGGGGGTTTGTGTTCCGGTTGTGGCTTTTCTCCCTTGCCCTTTGGAGGCATGTCAAATGGATTATCTCCCTCGGGAGACTCATCAAGTGAAGTTGGTGGCTTGTGTCCCTTGGGGCTTTGAGGATTTTTACCGTCATCAGCAAGAGAGAAGGAATTAGTGAGAAGCACCACTCCGAGGAGAACCTGCAGTAACAAGTACTTGCAAGACATTGTTGGGATGCTCAAACAAAAAATTTGCAACACTAGAGTTTTGGTCCCATTTAATAATGGGCTGGAGTCCGTGTTATCCTGCCTAATGTCATGTCATGCATTTTTCTTTCTAAACGAAGTCGAAGTACTCTCAAATTAATGAGCTGGGGCCGCTATGGAGCCTACCGAGTTGAAAAGCTTGACCATGGCCGAAGTTGCACCTGGCACAACACAAGATGGTGGTAATTAGATGCGATCAACACTTGGGTTTTTCAATCAATAATTGTCTCCCTTTCCCATTTCCACGAGAGCTTACTACACTCACACAAAGTATATCATTTCCAATTTGGTACCTAAATTTTGAATGCCTCCTATTATGAATTGACGTAAATCTTACATTATTTAATACTATTCAGATTAATTATTAATGGGTTAATTGCACTGTAAGTTCATGTGGTACCACTTTTTGATAAATTTTTCTCTAATGTATCACTTTCTACAAATAGGACCTTGTGGTCACACTTCTAAGTAAAAGTTGGTTCCTCCGTCCATCATGTGTTAATCTATTAACGGACTTAGCTTACGTGTCAAAAAATGTCATATCAGTCGCGAATAGAATGTTGTCACGTGTACTCGAATCCATGTAGGATGCTAGCTAAAAAATAAATTAATTCCTAATTTCCACGTGTGCATCCTACTCCGCATTAATTATGATCACATGGACCTATTTGTAGAAAATAATACTTCATGGATCAATTTATCAAAGAGTAATGCTACAAAGACCTACAGTGCAATTAACTCATAATTATTTGACTATGTAGATCTTAGAGAACATTTAAAATATGATGTCTTTTTTTGTCACCAAATTAAGCTATTTACTTTTGGAAGAAAATTAAACATGAATTCAGTACGAGTTTATCAGCCTCTTAAAAAACAGAGAAGATTGCACATCACTACTACCATTTTCTAGACAGAACACAATGCCGTATTATATTAGTAAATTAAGGAATCAAGACGAGATGGTAAGTGATGAGGAAAATAAAAGAAAAGAAAAAACTAAAAACAGTACGTACCTGCAGACTTGGGGGCCTGTTGGTGATAAGAAGCAGTTGTCGTTATTATATATGTGGTTCTGCTTGATTCGGTTTGTGGTCTGGGCGGGCCACTTGATCAATATTTTTGTTTGATTTTTGGGTTCAATCAGACTTATTTCTGTCCCTGCGTTTGTCGGTTTGAACTCACAGAATCACGATGCAAAGATTTCAGATTTTGGGCTGGCCAGGGATGGACCAACTGGTGATAAAAGTGTATGTGTCCCATTTTTTCTTGTTAGGCCGAAGAAAATGACATTAGCTGCGGCGTTTCTTCTTTTCCCACTTAGGATTGTGACCCGCGACAGATGCCATTGAGACATACTGTTGCAACTTTTATTTAGGTGAATCCAACCTTCAAATCTACTCCTTCATTTTTCTCATGTTTATATTTTAATCGCAGTCAATATCATGATCTGTTTATGCTTGGAAAGGCCTATGATCACCACGATGATCAAAACAGAAGTAAGTACTATATTAACATTGGGGTTGGATCAATTTTGCTCTCAACCCAGAAATTGGGCTAAATTTGGACTGCGAAAAATATGGTCGTCCGATACACAGTGGCGGACGCAGGGGGTCTCGAACCCGTGTGTCCGCTACCCATTAATTGCCCCAAAACAAATTTTACACTTGTTTTTTTTATTTTCTTTTTCTTTTTCTTCTTGAGTTGACTAGTTTCGATACTCATTAAGTTCAGGTCCGATACCCATGAAGTCCAGGCCAACTAGACTTAATGGGTATCAGATCTAATATACAGTTATTATGATTTTTTGTTTTGCATCGATTTGAAATTCTTCAACTGATGGGTAACTTCCTGTCATCTTGCTAAATTTATGTTAGTAAAAAATTATTTACTCTTTGCTCCTAATTTTTCACAATCAAGATCACTTCATTTATTTCTCCATATGTTGATTTGTTTCTTCATTTTTATTAGAGACCTCGAAAAATGTTACGTTTGTTTAGGATCCTTGTATAGGTCAAACCAAAATTCTGACCACTTTTGGGATATGTTTATCTAAGGAACTCTTTTATTAAATCTTGTTTATCCTGGAAATTTTGTTTTTATTATTCAGAGCATGATTTGCCATCAATTGTTGCTTTGTGTGTGGAAGTTGCTTTGGAGAATGTGAATATCTTTCAATTCCAAATCCATAGAACCTAGAAAAAGTAAATTATAAATGCATCTCCAGTAACCTTTTGTCAAAAGAAGGAAAAAAAGACAGACCCCAGTTGTGGTAGTAACCAAAAAATGTAAGAAAGATAACCCCTAGTGGCATCAAAACCTCAACCATCAGAATTATATGTAATTTGTTCTAAAATTTTAGAATTAAGTAGGGAATTAACTTGAATCAAATCATCAAGAGTGATTTGCACAATAGGATGATAGATAACTGGATGAATGATTGCATGTTAGTATACATCGAGCAAGAAGTTTTTAAAACTATTAAAAACAAAATTATTTTGCAACATTTTCAGAAGATGCAAACTCGTAGGATCCAATTGTTTCCTCTCAGTCGCATTACATATTACGCTATATATATTTCAATATTTTTAATGTTTTTAGTTCTTAATTTCCGACATTGTAACTCTAAGACAATCTTTTGCGTTACAAAGGAATTTTTTTTTTGTCATTTCGCTTTTAAAGTTCGACACCCATGAATTTCAATTCTGGTTTCGCTACTGCCGACACAGTTTATGGCTCAAACCGAAACAGCTTTATGGAGCAAATGGTGACACCAATATTCTAATTCTGGGAAAGATTTAGAGAAACGAAGGTACATATATGATCACTTTGTAAACATTATTTTGATATAATATTATATTAAGTACTTGATACGTCTTAATTAGTGTGTAGCCCACTAACTGCCATTGGTTTTTTGTTTTGCTTTCCTAGCCACAAGTAACGAAGTGTTGTCGTGTGGGGGTACTGATAGAGCAGTGCTTGGGATCCCGCTGGGGTCCCAAAATACACTGTCCGCTCGAGCGAACAGTGGACAGCGGGATTTCAGCGGGATTTCAAGAATTTCCCGGTACTGATATCTTGGCCCGCCGCCCGCATGCAACTCATTTCGCACAATTAGAATACAGGTAGAATAGAGAGGTTGGCTTAGTCGAAAGAAGCTTTTCATACTTTCTAGAAAGAGCAATGCATCCTGCAGATGAATATATAAGGCGCTAGGCGCTATTCAGTGATTTTTTGTTTTGTTTTTACTTCGCTGAGATTCCATGTATCATGTACTTCAATTTTCTTTACGTCAGTCTTTTATCAATTAATTACCTAACTGGAGTCCAGACGTCATGCTATTCTTTTTTTTCCTTGCCAAATCTCAAATTGGGAGGTGTAAAATGCATGTGACGTAAATTTGCTACTCTTTGTACCATCAATGAACGTCCCGTTGACTGTTTCCTTTGGAGTAGTGTTGGTCGTATTAATATAATTAAGCGACCACATAGAAGAAAGCCAAGGATCACATTGGAATTGACTTACATGCATGGAAGAAACTACGAAGCCTGCGCATAGATAACTTGCCATAAAGGCGACAAGGAAATGTACTAATTACGTGCAGCATGTCGTCCATCCATGCTTAAATAAGCTACAAGGAGGTACGGGCATGGACTACAATGAGTACATTGGCATGAACATAGCAGCAACTGACATATCCCAGGACGATTCGAGTAGCAGCTAGCTTTTATTACGACATATATATATTATTATAGTAGTCTAAGCACTCCAAAGCATTCAAGTGGATGTTGGCGGTTCGTGAGGCGGCCTGTTCACCATGGTTTCTCATGGAAGGCTTTTAGAATCCTCTACTGGAGGGTGTCGTGGGTGATGTGGTGGCTTGTGTTCTGGGTATGGCTTCTTTCCCTCAAGGGATTCATCAAGAGTGGTTGGTGGGTGACGCTTATAGGGTGGCTTGTGTCCCTTGTGGGGTTTGCCATCCAGGATAGTTGCGGCCTTCTCTTCCACGGTGGACGTCTCAGCAGAAGGAGGCCTGTGCGGTGGTCTGTGGCGGTGATGTTCATCAGCGAGAGAGTGAGTGGTGAGAAGCACCACTGCAAGGAGCAATAGCAGCAAGTACTTGGGAGACATTTTGGGCTGTTGAGTGAGGATGGTACAAACCAGAGCGAATTAGTAGGCCTTTTATAATGGACCGGGGCCTATGTCTTCTCGCCACATGGTTTTATTTACCTTTGTTTAGTAGAATGCATAAGGTGGGGCAAGTAGGTCGTAGAAGCACCTTATCATGAAAATCACATTTCCTAATTTTATTGGAACAGACATTTGATAGGATCATTTGGATCCCACTAAATTGAAAAGTTGGACTATTGGCTAAAGTTGCACCTGGGGCAGGTAGTTTGAGAAATAGATTTAAGGTTGTTCGGTTAGGAGTGTTGTGAGGATTTTTTGTATTTTTGAGAATTTTTCCGTGATGTTAACTTTATTGGTATGCGTATTGTAGTTATTTTTATGTGAGATTAAAAATGATGTTTGGTTGTAAGATTTTTGTATTGTGATAATTCAAAAAATCTTGAAGATTTTTTATTAAACGGAGAGCCCCTTAACTTAAGGCCTCCTCTAGGACTGGTGAGTCTTGTCTTGTCTTGTCTGACCAATCCAAAATTCGAGGTCCGATTAGTGAAAAGATATTAAGGGAAGAAAGCAAGCGAAGATGGTGAAGTTGCATGCTGAGTCTTGGGATACGTTCAGTTTGAGTAAAAATTGTAAGATTTTAAAGAAGTTGTGAATATTTATGTTAAATAGTATTTTATTGGTGTTTGTGTAAAGTAGAGAGATAAATGATTTGATGTAATTGTTTAATAAAAAAATATTGCAGTTATGTGAAAAAGTATAGAGAGAATTTATATTGAATAAAAAAGTAAAAAGTTATTAGAGATTGTGTAAAATGTATTAATATTTGTGTTTGAATTCTGAATATATACTGTAAAAATTTTGTGAATGTATTTAAATTCTGAAAAAATATAGAAAACGAACATATCTCAAATTGAAAAGTTTAGGCATTATTATTTATAAATTGAGTTCGATATTATCTTCTCGGATATACCGATGAGATTCGCTTCCTGATTTAGTCGATAAAGGACGTGGACTATAGTAATAGTTGGTTTTACGTGCCATATCTTGTCCCATCAAAGCAGTGGGGGTAGTGCGAAGAAAAAGACAGGACGCCCGCCACCTCTTTTTCCACAGAGTTGCTAGGAATCCTTGTTTTTTCTTGCTAAGTGCGTTGGTAGGAATCCATTGTTACATTTGTCGGCTTCCCGAACCTGGTCTGTTTTGTGGTTAAAATTAGTTAAATATACTTTTTCGCACCACCGCCTATTCTCATTATTAGAGTTCTGATAGTTTATAAGTTTTTTATCATTATATTTTTTATTGTCACTTCATTCAATTAAAATTTTAATTTTCACCTAAATTAACATATAACACGAGTGGTAGTTAGTAAAAAAAATACCAGGAAATCGATAGTTAAGAGAAAAAATGTATCATACTCTAATAGTTGGTTTCAGTACTAGTACAGAAGTTATATTTCAAAATTGCATCTCTCTATTTTCTACGAATTTGGACAGCAACCTCGATTTATACTCTTAGATTGTCATTTTCTTTTACACTACATGTGAAAATTTGTTCAAAGTGAAAGTTGGTTTGTTTTCATCAGCTTTATTAAGTACCCGTGAACTGTAAGTAAGAGCATGTTGTGATACTTGCGAGATAGCATCATGAACTCCTCTCCAAATAGGTATGGCAGTTCCATTTATGTTTCGGGTTCCCATTTGAAAACTGAACTATTATGTTAATCATTATTTTATCTTGCTAATGCAAGCCCATATTTTAGTATGAAATAGTTCCTTGTTTTCAAATTGAAAAGTCTTCATGAGGCCTTTACTACTCCCACATTTTCATTGTTATTATTGTAAACAAAACAGAGTAGGCCCTTCTATAATTTATCGTATTTATTCTAACATCTTGCATTATATGAGAATTTTCAGTAGATAATCGACTTTCAGGTTCGTTCACCTTTCCGCCATCACATTTTCTCCGTGCTAATGAATGCTTAGAGCGCCATCCAAATGTTTCTTATAATCATCAAGTGAAGCTTGACTGCTGTGATATAACCCAGGTGTAGGCGCGCTGAAAGCTTGAACAGTTGAGCTGTTGCTGAATTAATTCAGAAACCAGGCTCCGGGAAATTACATCATTAATGGAGCATGCATGTCCAAGATCAAGACCGGCCTGGTGTTAGTGGAATTGGAGAATTTAGGACATCCTTTGAATAAACAACATAAACGAATGAGAGTACTGCATCAAGTTCGACCTGATAAGGTTAGCAATTTTCCAGGGAGTTTGATTACTGTGCTAAGCATCATTTTAAATATTCAAAACATTTTAATTGATGTGGCACAATCTGGACACTTAAATTTTGAAATTTTTAATCTCAGTCGTTGCTCAGCATATTTTGCACGATAGTGCTTAACATAATAATCAATCTTTCCCAGGTCACGTCCGAATATTCTTTCAGAAGGATTTGGACATGTCGAAAGAGCCAAACAGAATGGCGATGAGTTGCTTAAACCTTCGTTCACCTACTAGAGATAATTAAGCTTTTCTATATATTATCTTTGTGCTGAGATGTCAATTCAGTCACGACTTCAATTTCCAAAATGACAAAATTCACTTATTAGGGACGTTAAGCTTTCTCTGAAATAATTTATCGTCCAAGTCTTGTCCTAATCTCATCACGGGATTGCATATCTTATAATAAAGTTATCGCCCAAATAGTGCGCTTATTGAATAATATGGCTGATGATTCGGAAGGTGGAATGCAAAGAGGAAAACAGGGGAGGGACAAACCAAACAAAGGAAAGGTAGAGAACGCGACAACGCGCAGGCAGGCGCAGCTGGCCCGCTGGGGGCCTGCGGCTGCCAGTGTATCTTGCTTTTTCATTGGTTTTAATACCTTGGGCCGGAAAAAGGAAGAATGGTAAAGAAAAGGAAAATAAATTAAGAAGTTATTGTACTAACCATTGACTTAGGGGTCTAATTAGAGGCGGCTGAAAGAGGTAAGTAGGTGAGGGATCGCCTAAGACTGGAAGGTTCCTATTATTATATTACAGTAAAATTAAAAAATTTAAATTATGAAAGCCTTATATTGTAAAAAAATTAAAATTAAGGAGAATAAAAAAGTCTAAATTTTAAAATTAAGGGGAAGAAAAAAATTAAAAAATGAAATTATCAATATGCTCTGATATTGATTGTTTGGATTTATTTTCGGAATTAAAAGTTTGGGAAATTGATAGTTTAATCCCTGGGTTTTCCACCCTTTAACGGTTTGATTCTTAAAAAATAAACCCTAACAAATTACTCCTCAAACTACCATCATTTGACATAATTATCCTTCCGTTACGTTCCCGTCTGATTTTTTAACGGGAGAATGTCACACATGGCAATTTTTACACGTGAACCGCCCTTGAGCACTTGTGCTTGCCAGCATGGCAATGATTGCAAATGGACAAGAAACAAAAAAGTGTTTCTCAAAATAGGAAACAAACCTACTCACCCGCGTTTGTTTTTGCATTGCATCTCTCTCTCTCTCTCTCTAAAATACTACTCCTTCATGCTCCATCTTCGCCATATCTCTTCCTCCTAAGCTCAAAATCAGGACCAAAAGCAGGTAACTTCTGACCCTACGCTCACGGTTTTCTGTTGTTCTCTAAGTATATATAGTAACATTCTTACCTGGTCTGTTTGGTGTCCTTCAACCTTTTTAAGCCAACCGTGAAGCTCACTGCGACTAGAAACAAAACGGTCAAGCAAGCTCATTACGGGAGAAGATACGGTCGTGAGATTGATAATTTGTTTGACTGCGGACTGGGGTAAGAAGTTACAGAATCCGCCTGATATTATTTGCTTCGCGTTTCGCAGGAAGAGTTACCCATTTTTAACTTTCACAACGGTCAAGCTAGGCGAGTGCATACGAACATCTCGCCTTGGCTACCCCTTTGTTCCAACATCTCCAGTTAATCATCTGGATTTCTTTTTTGAGCAATCATCTAGGTTTCAAGTCCACATTGGTAGGCCAAGTTTTGGCATTGTTGCGATACGATCGTTCTACACGTTATCGTTAATTGCCGTAGAAGCTGTAAAGGAAAAAAATTGCGTAGGCTCTTTAACCTGCCCGGTCATCTCACAATATAAAGCATCAAGCTGGTCTTTGTTCTTTTTCATGGAAATCTGGCAAATCTGTGCAACAAATATCCACCTTTTTGGACTCGATTAAGAAGGCTTCTTCACAGGTCATACTTGTGCCTGAGACTGTGATGAGTTCCAGGAGCAAGTAGCCTCATGTTTAAGGAAGACTGCAGAGAGTAGCTCATTCCGTGCATCAGTTTCACCGAGGTGTGTATATGGCTCTAAGTTACAGAGCTTTATGGGTTTCAAAGAGAGAAGCAGTAAAAAAAAGACTTACACGACAACGTTTCAAAACGAATAGACATAGATTGCTGATTCGATTTGCACAGTGCCACGTGGGAAATTAGCCAGCATGGAACATTTTCCCGTTATAAAATCTCACGGAATCTGACGGAAAGAGTATTTTGTCAAAAAATGATAGATGAAGGACTATTTTGTTAGGGTTTATTTCTTAAGGATCAAACTGTTAAAAGGGATAAAACTCAGGGATCAAAGTGTCAATTTCCCTAAAAGTTTTAAAAGAAGTTACAAAAACAGAAATTAGTACTATTTAGATTGTTTTCCAAATTGTTTTATTGCATATAGAATACTATTTACCATACCTATTACAGTTGCATATGTAGAAAGAAGTTTTTCAAAACTAGGTATAGTTTGGTGAGGAAAAAAATTTCAACTTTTTAAGAAAAAAATTTACTACAAAATCTCAAAATTTTCATACAAATTCCAACACCTTTTCACAAACTTCACAAAGATTATAAAAAATTATTTACGAACAACTATGTCTCAAGATAGATTAAGCGGTTTAGCAATTTAATCTATTGAAACTGATTTTATTGGGTAAACTTGAATACAAAAGTTTAATTAATAATTTTGCATCTAAAAATGTATTAAGAAAATTAATGGTTTAATTTTTTTACATTATAAGGCCTTATCTTTATGACTTGCTAAGGCCCCCAAAAAGGTTGAGCCGGCCATGGGTCTAGGGCTGTAAGTTCGGTCCGGCCATCGGCGAAGCTCCGGCTCCGGGAAGCTGAGGTTCGTAGCTTCCAGGAACCGGAGGTAGATTTGGAGGTCTGCTGGAGGCGGAATCAGAACCGGATGTTTCCGTCGATTCAACGGAAAACTGGTTCCGTTAGTTTTTTTAACTAAATATTAAAACGAAGTCGTTCTATTTTAAATTGAACGACATCGTTTAGTTGTTTAAAAAAAAATATTTTACTGTGGATCAAAACGGCACACGGTGAAAAAACCCCTATCCCCTCTCCTCCGCGACCCTCAGTCCCTCGACTCTCTCTCTCTGTTCGATCACTTCAAAGACATACTCTCTCTCTCTTCTCTTATAGCTGAGCACGGTCTTCTCCCACGACACAACGAACATCTCTCTGTCTGCTGACGCAACGAACACACTACAAACATCTCTGTAAGTCTCTAGTCTCTGTCGATCTCCCTCTCCCTCTCTCTCTCTCTTTGTGTGTGTGTGTCTTCTCTACTTCTATTAGGTTGTATTGATCATGAGGCTTATCTTGTCTACTCTCCAAATGGTCAGGTGGGCGCGGATATATATAGTCCAAAACAAGAGCTCAAGGTAAGTTCATTGTCGTTTAGTTAGATAATAATTTAGGGTGCTTTTATTATAGAGATATCTGACTGTTTGTAGTTGCTTTAGATGTGTTCTTGTGATATTTGAAATTGCAGAAGTGCTGAGGACGATAGAAAACACATTTAGAGAGGAAACAATTTTCAGATGTGTTTTTTCCATGTTTGGAAAGTAGTGGGATCTTCTGAAAATATGTTTGGAAGCAAATATTTAATCACTTGTTCTTTGATTCTTTGGTTTAGGGTTGATCATATGTTTTTTTCCATGTTCTTTGGTTCTTTGGTTTAGGCTTATCTAGTCTCTGTTTGAAAATGTTCTTTGGTTCTCAAATATCTTTTGTCACGTGAACACTGGACAGAGACAAATAATATGATACAAAAGTCTTTAGTGCATTGGAAATTCTCTTATATCATGTTTGGTTGGATAACCAAAAATAGTTTTAGAAACCAAAAAATATTTTGTTATCCACGTAGTGGTAGTATGTTAGTTTTATTCAGCTTTTAGTTGCTTTCATTTTTTGGAAGGCAAATTTGCTTTCATTCTGGTAGTATGTCATGCCATTGTATATCTTAGGGCTCTGCATTGTGGCTGTATTGCTTTAGTTATTGTTCGTTTAATTGTTTTTAATTTTGCATCTTGTTCATTTTCCGTTGTCTTAAATTTAGGTTAAGTTGGTAGAATGAGTTGTCTTAGGGCTTTGCATTGTGTCTTTCTTTCAGATGGATCATTAAACTCCAATTGCATTTTTGCAATCAACAACCCCTAAATTACCTACCATTGCCTCTACAACTACACCTACAGTTAGTGAGATACCAATTTTAGATGTAGAGGCACAACAAACTGAGACAATAAACTCTGCCATCAAAAGAAGGAAGGTTTCCAATCCGTCCCCGATGTGGGAACATTTCACTAGGATACTACCAGGAGTTGACCAAAACAAACCATTGGTCAAGTGCAACCATTGTGGTCATAAAGCTGGGGTTCACCACAAAGATCAAGGGACCACTGCTATGAGGTCCCACTTGAAGGCTTGTGTAATGTATAAGAGAACTCAAAGTAAATTGGATAGCTCTCAACAGAAATTAACTTTTGATATCAAGGGGGCAAGTAGTAGATCAGTGGAGGTGATGAAGATTCATATGATCTCAAGGATATTAGAGCTATTATTGCCAAGTTTATAATTGCGGATGAGCTTCCCTTTAGAATAGTAAGCAAGGATGGGTTCAAGGACATGATTCATACCCTCGAGCCCCGATTTAAAGTACCATCTCGAATCACAGTAATGAAGGATTGTATGAAACTTTACTTGGAAGAGAAGTTTAGACTGAAGGCTAGTATCTTACTTAATTGACCAAGAGTTTACTTTACCGCTGACACATGGACGTCAGTCCAAAACATGAATTATATTTATGTCACTGCACACTTCATTGATCGTACTTGGCAATTGCACAAAAAGATACTTGCCTTCTGTATGATGTCAGATCATAAGAGTTCAACAATTGGGATGAAGTTGGAGGATTGCATGTCGAAATGGAGGATTGATAAAATCCTTTCAATCACTGTCGATAATTCATCCTCTAATGATATGGCTATTGAGTATGTGAAGAGTAGACAATTGCATTTGGGGTTTCGGCCTGGAAAAGTAGTTTGTGACCATGATTTTTTGCATGTGAAATGTTGCACACATGTCTTGAATTTAATTATGTAAGATGTGTTGAAGGAGCTGGATGATTCTGTGGCCAAGGTAAGGAACTTGGTCAAGTATGTTAAGTCATCTCCCGGTCGAATGTATGGGTTTAAGAAATGTGTAGTGAAGAGGAAGTTTCCCATTGAGAGATTTTTGCAGCTTGATGTTCCTACTCGTTGGAATTCAACGTATATTATGTTTGATGGAGTTGAGAAATATCTGAGAGTCTTTGATGATATGTTGGCGGAAGATGGGATTTTGATAAGTTTTATGCATGAAGAGGGGCATGTGAGGAAGGGATTGGGCCCGTCGTAAATTTGAGGATTAGGAGCGTGTGATATATTTTACCAAGTATTTGACACTTTTCTATGAGGTGACGACAAACTTATTTTTTGGGGAACTTGTCAAAATTCATACGCATTTTGGGAAATATGTAGGAAGTGGGGATTTGTTCTTGGTATACATGGCAAAAAAAATGCAAGTGAAGTGTCATAAATACTGGGGTGATTTGGCTAAGGTTAACAAATTGTTATTTGTTGCAGCAATACTTGATCCACAATACAAGGTTATATACTTGAACTTTTGGTTCAAGAAAGCTTTGGGGATGGAGTTAGGTGCAGCGACAACTAGTCTAGTGAGAGGGACCTTGGATCAGTTATTTACAGAGTATAGTAATGTGGATGAGTCATCTAATAGTGATAGTGTATCTGCAAGTCAAGGCTAACTTGAAATGATTGGGGTCATCAAGTGCACCAGTAGATGATTCTCTTCACATGGAATTCACACAATTTAAGGCGCAACAAAATTTACTGAATAGCAATTTTGAAGAAGAGAGATATTTAATGGAGGACGTTGAACCTAAAGATCCTAATTTTGATATCCTCAATTGGTGAAGAGTGAATGCACCAAAATTTCCCGTTCTTGCACGAATTGGTCGAGATGTTCTTGTCATCTCTATTACTACAGTGCCTTCAGAGTCTGTCTTCATCACGAGGAGTCGGGTATTAGAGCCTTTCCGGAGTTCGT
Source organism: Myrica gale (assembly GCA_963930655.1). Classification (NCBI taxonomy): domain Eukaryota; kingdom Viridiplantae; phylum Streptophyta; class Magnoliopsida; order Fagales; family Myricaceae; genus Myrica; species Myrica gale. Next base: position 20,248,384 of record OZ005599.1, on the reverse strand, counting down.
TGGGACCAAAAACGGCGGAGGGACTCATTTGTGCTCAAAATTGGTTGAGATCCAAGATCATATATTCTGCGGAGGATGATGAGAATAAGGAACCTTAAGTTATTTATGAGACGGAAGATCCCGCTAGTTATATGATGGACATAAGTATATACAAAATTTTACATTCCTACTTTCACTTAATTAAAAAATTTTATGAGCTCCTTGCTAATAAATTTGTTTTTTGCAGAGATGATTTCTAATGCTGCATCGATCGTGGATTCATGATTGATTGAAGTTTGGTTTTGTTCTTAATTTTTTACTTGAGTTGATGCTTCTAACTTCAAAGTTCGTATTGTAATATTCTTCTATTTCGAGTTATGTCAACATACACTATGTTTTTCGGTTATTGTTTCCATCGAGTCATGACCACTTTTATTATTAAGCTCATAATATTTCTTTAGCTATTTAGGAATTGTGATGATGTTTACGTTAATATTTACTAGTTGACTTTGTGAATATGTGATTATGGATTTTGTGAATTGAATGTTTTTTTTAGATTAATTGAATCTGAATTTTGTTATTTGCATGTTGTTTTGAGATTTATTGAATATAGATTTTGTGAATTTCATGTTTTTTAGATTTATTTGTACACTTTTTTGTGAATTGCATGTTTTAGGATTTTGTTGTGAATCTGGATTTTATATTCAGAGTTTATGTTATTGTTATTTTTGGTTTTTAAAATAGGTTACTAGGATGTTGTTTTCAGCTTTCAAAAGATCAACAATGAGTTATTGGTTTTTAAATATTATGGGCTAAATAAAATGGTCATCAAAACTAACATGATCATAATATGATATGATTATATTAGTTTGAACTTTAAAGGATGACCAACATTTTACTCCAAAATTCACCTTTAATCACTTGGTGTCTTAGCGAGTTCATGATGTGGTGCAAGTGCAATGTAAATTCTTAATTTTCATTTGTATACCTGTTGTGTTCATTTATATGATTGAGATATTTGTAATGAATTGAGAAATGTTATTATGAAGTTCAGCTTGTATATTTTAATTTTCTGATATATCAGATATATTTGTATTTGTGAATTGTGATGAATGAATAACATCTTTATTTTTTTTGAAAAAAATGCTTAAATGAGCCAAACAATATGGCCCAAAACATTATCGGAATTCCGCTATCTGCTAAGAGTTGGAAACGGAAGTGAAATCCATTTTGGTCATCCGCTAGTTAGCGGACTGGATGTCGGAATGTTAAATTCCGCTTTCGACTAGTCTGATATTCACCCCTACCTGGGTCTAATAGAATTATATGCGATAGAGTGGATAGGAGCAACCAAATTCAATACAAATTATTGAAATTTATAAAAAAAATTATTGGAGTTTGTGAAAATTTTATCTTAGAATTGTCGTGCATAAAGTGTATTGTGCATATCTAATAGAAAAGTGATTTAAGTAAAAACTATCGAACAAGTTGAGATAAAGTGAATGACTGCCTATATTTCTCTCGTTACCTAAAAAACAAGAAATTTACAAAGTTAACAAGATATACATTTGAATCCTTCTTCCTAAATACTGAAAAATTCAGTTTAGATTCAAACAACGCCTTGAGTGGGTGAATAGATATTTTTTTCTAATTAAAAATACTACCACACTTTCAGAACATCTCTTAAAACTATCCAGTCTAGATCTGAATAATACCAAATTAAATTAACAAAATAAGTAGTTGAAAATTAAAACAAGCTCAACTATGAAATGAGATTTTGTTGAAGAAGTGAAGAATTTTTGAAGTACCCTTAAGAAGAAAAACTATTATGAACTATCTGCGCTACCCGAAATTCAATAAGAAGAGATAACCTTACAAACAGTGGTTCATATCCAATGCAAACCCTTTTGCTGACTTTAACTACCCCGATGTAGTAATTCGAATAATCTTACTTGGACTGTTTCGTACACAAAACACCCTAGACTTCTAAGACTCCTCTTATTGACTCTTCGCGGACAATCTTATTATTCAATACCAGAACTTCGGCAGCTAAATTCCTTCATAACTCTGAAGGCTTCATAATGGAAGGTTGGTTTTAAAGTGATTGGATGAGAGGAAAATCTAGTAATTTAGGACTAGAATCTCTTAGGTAAATTTTTTTCTCAAATAAGGGCTCAAATAAAATAATGGATAATCTTCTTAGGGTTACAATTTGACATATCAAAGTATTTAAAAGATATCTCGAGTTTCAAGTAGAATAGGACTCTGAAAAGCTTTTTTGAAAATCATTCTCACTTAAGCTAGGGTCGAGCGAGCTTTTCTGTGAAGGCTTTGCTCGAGCTACGCAGCAAGCGTCAGGCCATCGAGATGAATCTGTGAACTATCTGCTGTATTTGCTCGAGTCAGGCAATGGACGTAAGGCATGCTAACTCTCTCTCTCTTAAAAGGCACTTCATTCGCTTGAGCTAGCTAACGCACATTTGGCAAGCAAAAGCTTTGTGTGAAGATCCACATCCTTGAGCTTCGATCGGGTGGACTCCTCATAATCTGCATTATTTGAGTCCTAATCAAATCAACTCTCTGTCTTCTTGAACACTTAAAATTAAGATATACTTAGACACAATAGAACTCAATTTAGACGTCATTTGGCATAGAATAAGTCAATACAAATAAACACTAATAAATACAAAACAATATTGACATGATTAGACCCATAAAATAATATCAATACGTAAAGAAGTTTGTATAAATCTTTCCCGTTAGCAGGGGTGACTCTAAGGTAATTAGGGCCTTAGTCAAAATCTCAAAGTGAGGCCTAATATAATAATTTATAAAAATAATATACTTAAAAATATAATATTAATAAAAATTTAGTTAAAACATATTCTTCTAACTTTTTGAGATCCAAAATTACTTATCAAAATTTTATATTTTAAATTTCTTAATATATCATTTCAATTGATAGTATGGATAATTCATTTAATCTTTCTTGAATCATAGTTGATCTTAAGTAGTATTATATTAGTTTTAATTTTTAAAAACTTCTTTATGCATAAGTAACCCTTACAGGTATTGTCAACAATATTCTATAAGCAATATATACTTGCATTTAGACAATAGTCTAATGTTTTTATATAATTTTGGGTCCATTGGTTTGGTCGTATAACTACTATTTTACGTAAAGAAAATTTCATTGAAATGTTTTGAGGAATTTTTTTTCATTTTCAGTGTTTGGTTATTTTTTTAATATATTTTCAAGAAAATATTTTTTGATGTGTGACACGCTTAATGATTTACGTATTTACATAAAGGCTTAATTATCGTACATGTTTCTGCAATTTACACTTTTGACATTTTAGTCTCACGGGTATAGATCTCAATCGTGGGACTCCTGAGATAAGTTTTTTAGACAAATCAATTCTCCATCCTATTGTCATTAGACGGAATGGTGCTTACACGGATATTTAGTGACTATGAGTGATCTTGATCCCAAAGATACGAGTTGGAAGCACCAATAAATGAGGAGAAAAAATAGGATGGTTGAGTGGATTTTTAAGTAGTTTTTGTACTTAACAAGCAATCCAAATATTGTCTCAGATAATTGTGAAATGATTTATAGATTAATAGATTTTTGGATGTTAATTAATGCATACAAGGTAAAAATATTAAATAGATTATATGTTATAAACGACTATGAATTATTTTTGTTTGTCAAGTAAGGTTAAAATAATTAAATGAATTTGGTGTGAGATTTTATAGGATTTCTCGAATCAATTGCCAACTAATCTTAAGGAGATTTTATATGCATTGATTTTATGAAATTTCCTTTAAATTGATTTGCAATTAATATCTTTAAAATAAAAAGAGTTAGATTGATTGATATAAGAGACTTTATAAATGTGTGAAGAGTTAATGGTTCCTTCAATCAAGGGGATTTAATGGGCCTCTTTATAAAATAAAAAATAATTAACTAAAATAAAATTTATTGGTCGATGATGCTCTAATAAATGAGACTTTATAAATGGCTGGAGAGTTAAAGGTTCCTTTTTATCAAGGAGATTTATTAGGTCTTTTATAGAATAAAAATTAACTATCTAAAATTCTATACAAATAGCTTTAAGTTAATTTGTTGAGACCTTATCATTAAATATTTTTTAAATATATCTAAAGAAAATTTTTATTTGAGGCCTCCTTAATTTGGGGGCCTCAGGCAACCCCTGTCCTGCCTATAGTTAGAGCCGTCCCTGCCCCTTAGTATATATAGGATTTACACTTTTTTTATTTCAATGTTTTGCTAATCAACCGCTAAAGGAAAAACTCTTGGTTCTGCCACCGCGTCTCCTCCACCGTCTTATTTTGGCCATAGTAACGACGAGTAGTTAGGGCCTAGAGGGCTCCATGCGCAGCCAAATTCTCGCTTTACTACCAATTGATGCTAGAGAACAGTAATATGAACACCGCCGGAGGCAGGGGCGAACTGGGGCCACTGCCCCGGTTGGCTCCCTAAAACAAAAATTTATACACCTAAATTTTTTTATTTTTTTATTTTTTTCAAATCAATTATTTTTTTACTATTTTTCATTAAAAATTTGGCCCCCGTTAATCAGCTTCCTGGCTCCGCTTATTTGAACAAGCACTATGTATATTCAAAGGGGAGAGAGAATCTAATTATTTCATAGAGTGCCGCATTGCTAACGGGGCTCTAGTAATTGAGGACTCATAAATAAAATTCTCTTATAATTTTTCGCCGTTGCGTTGGTGTGATTCTGAAATCTCCAACTAACCCTACGGGTGAGTACTGGAACGGATGTCCATTTACCCACCGGAACCAATATTTCCATTCCGATTCCATTCCGAAATTTCGGAATGGAACTGGAATGGAACCGGAATTGCCGGAAATGGAATCCGGAAATTCCGGTTCCATTCTAGGGAGAGTGAAAGAGAGACGAGGGAGAGCCGAGAGGAATCAATAGACACCGTTTTCTCGGCTTCCAACTCCAAAACCAAAGCTACATCTCTCTGAAACTTCAAGATCATCTCAGTTTCATACTCACCCATGCCAAAAACCTTCACCGGAAAAAAATCAAGAACAAGGAAATAAAAAACACCATGCCAAAAACCTAAATATCAAAATATCTACCACTCGAATGCCACGGCCATGAAGAAGACGTTGTAGATGACGAAACACTTCCAGTAGGCCCAATCCCCTAGAACAGATCCGTTAAGTAATTCCAAGATCTTCAGGGGCATATCTGACCAACAACTTCGACCCAACCTCCCGCCTCAATCGGCCCCAATACTTGTCATAAAACTCCTTGTACCCCGTTCCAACCTTCCTCGCCACCGAAACTTTGATCTCGTCTCTGAGTTTGGGTTTGGCGACGATCCACTCTCTCTGTTTCCTGTACGTTTCGCCGAACGCCGCCTTGAATTTCTTAAAACAGTTCCTAGCTTGCTCCGGTGAAATCTCTGCCTCTGGATTTTCTGACAACGATGCATAGACCTTGCTCCAGCCGATCTGTTCGTAGTTTGAAGTGTATTGTTTGACCTTCGACTCGTGGTTTGTCACCCAGTCATCACCAAGAAAGAGCTTCAGGTTCAACGTGCGGACTTTTGCTACAAGGTATTGGGGGTTGTTGGCTAAGAACAAGTACGAGAGTGCCACGTCCTTGTTGGGTGATAGAGCTGAGAGAGAGAGAGAGAGATTTTGTGAGGCAACGACAGGGAGGGTGGGGTTGGGACGTCGATGGTGGGGGGAGAATGAAGGAGATCTGCGTATTTGGTTTTCTAGATTGTTCCTTCCAAATCCAATAAAGGAGATATGCGTTGAAAAAGTCAAAGAAAAACAATTAATAGAATACTTATCTCATTTTGTCCTTTTATGAATAATGAACAACAACTAACTACTTAAAAGCCATAAACACATGCATTATTTTTTAAAAAGAATTCCGGAATCGGAAAGTTCCGACGTTTCCGCAAGAATTTTCGGTTCCGTTTCCAGAATTGTTCTAAAATTGATTCCGGTTCCGATTTCGGAATAGACCGGAACCGATACCAGAATACCAGTATCGAAACTGGAATCGAAAATTTCAAATTCCGCCGGATAAAATTCTCACCCTTAACTAAGCCAAAGTTATTACTCTGAAGAATAATCAAGTCTGACCAAACCAACCCACAATTTGTGAATTTGGATCAATGCACCTTCCAACACGTATAGGTTTGGATGGACACCCAGCTATACTCATTGGAATGAGCCATATAGTCCAGTGGAAAGCCCATGACAAAAGCAACTACTTTTTGGGCATCTAGTCCCAAGTGGTGAAACTCGACAGAAATTATGTGGGCTGAAGCCTTCATGAGGGTTCGTATTTAATCGGCCCAGTAGACAACATATCGAATCCAGCATGAAATAAAAACCAATTCCTACTCCCATCCTGAGCCGTCTGAAGCTCGGGTTTTTTTTCAGTCTTCGGTAATTACGCTTATCTCATTACATTTGGTGATTAATATATGGGAATCAATTTTCCTTTGGGCAAATGTGAAAATCAAGTATACTAATTAATTCCATCTCCGCTATAAAAATAAAAGCCGTATTTCCAATGAAAACAGATTGAAAAAAGAAGCCATTTTGATTGCCAATTCATCAATGCAATTATGCAACAAGTAAAGTATCCCCTGAGCATATTCCGAGCTTTTTGGGTCAAATTGAGTTCTTCCATCCACCAGACTTTGTCCATGTGAGGACAATAACAAACAAAAGTCTTATAATACCCATCTTATGTGGAGGATCCCAGCTCTTAGCTTCAGTCGAGAGCCTAGGTTCCCTTTGCAGACCACTACTTCTGTTGTCGTCCATTTGTTCTTGCTCCCTATCAGATGGCAACCCCTGCGATTCCCAATGTCCCAGCAGTCTGCAACAAACTTAACACTCTCATTCGGGTTGATAAAGTCTACGCGATATTGATTTCGTGACATTGAGCTCACAATCTTTTAATTTTTATCGATTAACACCCCAAGCAAATTTAGCCGTCAACACTGACGGTAATAAATTCACTCGTCGTTCACGTGAGCCACTTATTTTCTTCCCGTATTACCCTCTTACCTTCGCGAATACTCGATTATCTCCGTCACTTAGCCAATTCTTTATTCTCTCTCTTGAACTCATTTTCTCGACTGTGTTCGACTCTTGGTCCACTTTGTTTGACTCTCGTTAACTATCTTTCTCTCTCCGTTTTTCCTCTCCGGCAAATACACTCTCAGACTCTCCAGGGGCAGTAACCTTTTTCCAGACCCAAGTTGATGATCGCCTTGGTTCCCTCGGCCAAAGTTCTGCAACCTTTAAGCCTCTTCAAAGCCACGTTAATGTACGTGGTCAAATATATAAGGAGCTTATCTGCAGAGAACTTGATATCAAAGTTTCAGAAGAAGACATTGGCACGAAAAAAAGGTGATATTGCCTATAAATGGTACTCATTTGGTCAAAGTAATATTTACAAAAGTCAACAAGACCATTGTGGCTACAGGTAGAAAGCAATCCAGTGAAGGTGATCTCATTAGGCCAAACTCCACATGCTTGCATCTCCTCTATGACAGCATAAAGAGTCTCATGCTACTGTCAACGTGAAAAAGAAGAAGAATGACCTTGAGAATGATGTGTCACCGAATACACATGCTGATGTGGAATCGTAGTGCTTCCTCTATTTACTGAGCTGGAGTTGGTTATTTGATTCTCTTTTTCTCTCTAGTTGCTCGCTCGTAGTTCCGTTCATTGCCTCTGTTACGCAGAGGCCGTTATAGGCATTTTGCTAGTATGATTGCCGGGTCTTTTACATTCTTTTTATTATTTTGGAAACTGTATATATATTTTCAGCACTTTGTATATTTCTAATTCATTCAATACTCTGCTCTTGCGTCTTTCACTTACGCTTCGTCTCGCAAGCGTTGTTACATTGCTAGGAACTCGTCAGCTTGCTCGGATACCCCAATGGCGCTGCGACTTAAAGCAATGTCGTCACCTGTGAATCACACGACCCTGGGATGCTCTTACAGAAGACCAATGAGGGTGGGACGATGACGGTGAATTGGTTGTCTTGGCATTATATGGTTGTCGATGATCCCAATGTTCTCTGTTCAAGTTTTAGTATGGCCACCTAAAGTCACACTTGTTTTATGTACACGATGTAGGACGATGCAGGACGTGTTTTGGGTTCATTCTCGACTGAATGGAAGCTTCCGGAAGCAATTTCGACACCGTGTACAGGAGAAGGTATGGATTGCCATCTGCTTCCAGTATCTTTCATGCAGCACTCTCGGCCTTGTTGGAGTACTCCGGGCTCTTTCGTGGCATCAGTTCCAGGTCCAATCACTAAGAGACAGAGAGTTTGATCCATGGACGCCTCTCTTCTCTTCATGCACAGCTGGACCAACCTACGACGACGAGTGCCACAAACCACGGGGAGGTCTCCATTAGGATAATTGGTGCGGGGGAGCACGAACATGATGACAGGGAAGCCACTACCGCTGCTACTTCCACCGCCTCTTCTGGATTGGTAGTTGGGCAGCAGCAGGCTGGAGAAATCGTTGCTCCTAATGAGATGGTCAGGATGGCACCAGAGGCTCGGGAAGGAGATCCAGGTATGGAAGCAAAGTGACGCACGTGGAGATCCAGGTCGGGAAGAAAGACATGAAAGGAGGGTAAAATGGAGAAAATAAACGTAAGCGACGCACGCGGACGTACGTGGGCTAATTATTGTCTAAATTAACGGCTAAATCGGCTTCGGGGTGTTAATCGACGAAAATCAGAAGATTGTGGGCTCAATGTCACAAAATCAAAACAAGGGGGTGCAAAGTGTCAGACACCCCATAGTTGAGGGGTGCAAAGTGTACTTTCCCCTATATTTTATCTTGTAAAATAGATTTTTTCAAAATATTTGGACGGCAAAATGATATTTCAAGGTATAAAATTAAGATAGGATAATATTTTTTTTACCTTAAAAATGTTTAAAAGAAAAAAAATCTAAATATTTGGGTGGGGGCGCCCCCACCAACCACAGTTCTCTTTGCAAACGCAGTTGTAAAATGAGCTGAGCAGCATATGAGAGACAATGGTGTAAGGGAGACAGAAAAGTCCACGTTGATACAACAGTCTTTTTTTTGCTGAAAACGAACCTCCAATAAAAACGACCGAAGTCAACGGTGCATATCACAACTCCGGATATGCTCGCGACTAACAAAAAAATGAACAAAGCCTACAACACCAACTCGAGCAGCCCACTTAGCCAACAAGTGCGTCTGCAAATTACGTCTAGAAATCCAAGCCACCCTCCATTCACGACGCTCCTCTAAGCAACAATGAATGTGATCCACCATACCCGAAGCAGCCCAAAGTTGTGAGGACTTCAAGCACGTCCTCACACAGCAACAAAGAATCATATTCGAACAACACATTAGTCCAATTAAGTCTCCGAGCTAAAGACATCGCCTTCGCCAAAGTGAAGGCCTCCCCAACCATCGGGTTCATAGCAACTAAGCGTTCCGTGTAAACCAGACAGAGGGAACTAAAAGAATCTCTAACAGAGATAGCTATGTATGACTTATTCCGACGTATGACAACATCCGTATGAACCTTTAACCAACCAACTGGAGGCGGAATCCACCTCTTCCCCACAGCACGTTCGACCTCCATCCAAGCACTAGAGTACTCAGCATAGCGCCGCTGAAGACCAACAATGATTTCCTCCACAACCACAGGAATCAGTTGATGAACAAGAAGGTTCCTAGCCTGCCAAATATTGTCCAAGACCAACGCCGCATTAAGAATAAAAGGCTTCACGCTCTGATGCTCCAGGTTCAGCATGACATCGGCATTCAAAATGGCTTTAGCCAGATCTGCCGAAGAAGAAAGAGGAATACAATCCATACAAATAGCCCAAGGTGACTCCCTCCAAATTTTGGACGCTATATTGCACTTCACCAAAAGATGAATAGTGTCCTCAGGAGCATTTTTGCAGATTGGGCATAGAAAACGATCCTCCTCTTCACGCTGCAAAATTTGACCAAGGGCCCCCCGAGTCTTTAAACCCCAACTGCCACCTTCCATAGTAACAATTTACTACGGTCTTGGATTTTCAATTTCCACAAAGTACTCCAAGATAATTGATCAATAATCGAAACTGATGGAGCTATCCTCATCTGGTCAACATGCAAAAAAGACTTTACGGAAAAAAGACCCGAAGGCTCTCTAACCCAAATCCATTGGTCCTCATGCGACGTGTTGGGAAATGGAAGCCTAAGTATTGCCTCGACAGACTCCTCATCAAACAGCTCCCGAATCAACCCCATATTCCACTGCCCAAACGACACCAGATCTGCCACCCATCTCACCTCCTCCCGCTCAAGACTACCCTCCCTCCAAGATGGAATAAAATTGTGTACCAAAGGTAACCAAGGATCACTACGAATGCTGATAGTATTTCACCTCCTAGGCAGAACACACAAGCTGTCCACCACCTGTGGCAAAACCCGTAGGATGCCCCTCCAAACCCAAGAACAGTTCTCACCTTCCTCCAAAGGATGCAAAGGATTATCAACCTTATATTTCAATTGGGCAATCTGAACCCACAAACTCTTCGGAGACGTGATCAGCTTCTATCCCAGCTTCGCAATCAAGGCTTTGTTCAACTCAAACATCTTCCAAATCCCCAAACCACCAAGCTCCTTTGGCAAGCAAATTGCATCCCAAGCCAGGGGAGTATAATTTTTAGATTTTTGAGTGGGAAAGCCCCACCAAAAATCCTTTAGCAAACGATCGATCTCGGGGCACCACCCTTTAGGAAGAAGGAAGGTCGACATACAATAAAGAGGCATAGTCGCCGCCACAGATTTAATGAGGGTGGTTCTCCCCGCTTGAGAAAGGGTTCTGACCTTCCACCCTGCCACTTTAGCCATCACCTTTGCTTTCACCCCTCAAAAACTTTTTTCCTCACCCTCCCAACAAAAAGAGGCAACCCCAAGTACTTGCTGTGAATAGACATAGACTTGATATGCAAATAAGCACAAAGAGCTGTTGCCAACTCAGGGAAAGTATTGGCACTACAAAAAAAGCCGATTTCCCGTAGTTAACCAATTGACCCGACCACCGCGAGTACTTCTCTAATATCCTAACCCTCTTTATACAGGCCAATGACGGCCTTCCAGAGTGCGCATTCTACTAGCAAGAGACCCATCATGACTTTCCCACCACTCTGTCACTACCTGTCCTCAAGTTCTTTTTTTCCCTTGTTTCTAATTTCATTCCATTAGCTTTTGTGTTCAATGCTCGACACCTTCCAGTGGCTGAACTTTAATCACATCACCATTCCTTTGTCTTGGTGCCAATTAAAAAAACGAACTTGACGTTGACAGAGACAATTAGATAAACTAGAACTATGAATGTCCTTTTGTAAGATGTAGAATACAGTGTCACAGTTCAACTCCTATTCTCCAAACACCTGCTCTTCAAATAAGGGACTGAATTAGTCGATTCAGAAAATACAGAAGGGAGTTCATGATACACATCACAATTTTCCAGCCCTTTCATAGAAGTGCTTTTTGTCGTCTCATCTGCCTTCCCTATTAGGGCTGCACAACTCCGGTGTAGGTGTAGGTGTAGGTGTTGGTTTTGGCCAAAACCGGCACCTACACCGGGTAGGCCGGTTTTGAAAAAATTGTCACCTACACCGTTAAAGGTAAAAACCGGCCTTTAGCGGTGGCGGTTTCCGATTATCCTACATTAATATTGAATCATTTTTTTTTAGCATTTTACGCACTTGGCCCAATGTATTTTTTTTTTCTTTTGGTACATTAATAACATATCAATAAAATCTAAACTAATGAAATCCAAATTCCAAAATCAATAAAATTAAAGATCATCTTAAAAGATAAGATGAGAATTTAAAGTCCAAAGTAATAGAGACGTCACTATAAGTAGAAACTATTATCTTTTGAAAAATCCAGTTTAGACCCTAACAACACTTAAAGGGGAGAATATGTGTTTTCCCTCTAATTAACAAAGCAATAACAATTTTAAAACATGTTCAAAACAATTTTAAGGCGCTCGAGCACGGGTCAAATGCTCGTCGAGCTCTTATGTTTCTGTTTGAAATTTGCACTGAGCGCTCGAGCGCTTGTCTAACGCTAGTCAAACGTGATGACTCTGTTTGAATTTTTTCAAAAGGCGCTCGAGCGTTTGTCAAACGCTGGTCAAACGTGATGACTCTTTTTGAATTTTTGAACTAAAATGTATTAGAAATTTGAACTAAAATGTAATTGAGTGACTTATTTTGCAAGCATGGTATAAATTTAATAATGATTTGTCAATTTTATAAATTATAAATTTAGACAATTAGTTAAAATTTCATAAAAACTCGACCTTTTGACTTATATTATGCGATGTACTTACCAAAGTTTGGCAATAAACTCTTTAATTATGATTTCAATGCCTTCATATATACCCTTCTAAATACAATAAATTTGTAATTTTTTTCTACCAAAATTCTAAATAATTAGTTCATTCACCTAGCAAGTTTCTTAGTAACTCGAATGTAAGTATTTGATTAGACAAAACCAACAACAAATCTTAAATATTTAGGTGAAACTAAACATTGAGTAGACTTTTTCATGCTTCTAGAATACTACGTCTTGAGGTGAAACTAAAGTTTAAACTATTGAGTAGAAACTAAACTAAAAAAACTAAAAAATAAAAAACATGAATAATAATAAAAAAAAAATCCCGGTTTAACCTACACCGGGAAACCCGGTGCCGGTTAAACCGGGAACCGCCGGTTTTTTCAAAAAGCTAAACCTACACCGGCACCGTTAAGGACAAAAACCGGGAACCCGGTGCCCGTGCAACCGGAATTTCCCGGTGACATTGTGCAGCCCTATTCCCTATTAATGACCCAGGAGGGGCTTGTTCTCCAAAGCCTTTCTGGAGTAATGCATAGGGTTGCCATGCTAAAAAGTTACACAAGTGCTGATTACACAATTACACAGGTAACGGTTCTAATTAAAAACTCCATTCTGGGAGAGAATCCTCGTCGTCCCACCAGCAGATGAAAGTTTCTAGGTATGTGAAGGCTAGTGGGAATATAGATTCATATTGTCTACTTGTGCAATCAAGCAAGCAGGCACCATTATGTTGGATCACGTGCCAAACATTGCCTTCTCCTTATTGGCATAGTAAACACGTTCGAGGATGTTGTTATTGAAGTCAGATGTTGATTGCAAAAAACACTCAGAAAATTAGACACGAAACGTGGCCTAACTGCATGCTCTTGCATCATAGCTGAAGTAAATGAAGTAAACCAGATCCTCTATGCAGCCAACTAAATGCGATAAAGGAAAAGAAAAAAAGTGCTTATAACACTATTCAACTGTGGCACTGAGCCGTCATGCATTCTAGTGTACAGATTCATGCATCACGGACTGCAACAGTCTAATCAAAATGGAATTGGCAAGAGGAAGACAGGTGAAATAGACAACCAAGTCACTGATTTTGGACCATTTGGATCTTTTTTATTTAACAAGCATCTATACTGCTTCATCTGTCACTGAGCGGACAATTATATTGGTTGATAATAAGCTTCAATCAACTATGCATAGTACTGCAAAATTTAGATATGAGGCAAAAAGCCAACAGAGGACTAACAAGCTTTGCATGATATCCTTTATTGTTCTGCATACTTATGCTCCAAATCAAATCCACATGCAAGGCATCCAAAATTGTAGGTTAAATATCAGAGGACTATTTCGGTCCATAAACCAAATTCTGGTTTCAGTTCAGAAAAGATATAGAAATCATCATGTGTGCCTGAATTTTTCTATTTTCCATTGAAAAAGAACGGCCAGTTTGCATTGCTTTATACTTTATTTCTTCCCACCGAAACTTGTATCGCCTCCCAAGTCACTAAAGGAGTAAACTTTCAGAAGAGGCATACAAAGCCAAAAGTAAAATTACACTCAATTTCCAAAATCTTGAAAACTTTTTTAGACAACAAGAAACTGAAACCAATCACGATTCAAAAATTTGAAGATTTCGTACTAATCCCAAAATTGAACTCAAGAATCAAGAAAAGTGTTATGTAGTCTCGTTATTTCCATTTCTTCTCGTAATTTTTGGCATCCTAACTCTGTAATCTGATGTGTTGGAGACAGGATATTTCCATTAAAGGAAGAGAAATAAGATGTTGGCTTCCCAATAGCATTAAGAGACAACAGAGAGGAAAGTGAAGACCTTTGAAGATGGCGACCTGCTCTTTGGTTCTGCTGAGGACTGTATGTCCTGAGCCAGACCGGTTCTCTGCACATTATTGTTTCATGCCAAGTGATTTCCATTCTTGCAGATAATTCACTATCTAGGTTCTCTTCCTTCAATTTGTTCTTTGCTCTAGTGCAAACAGATGTATGTTTCTGCTGGACTGCCCTGTGTTGACAATTGTTTGTCACTGAGAACTGAGTCAGAGCAACTCCACAGGTGATAAAACCAGGACCTATTCAACCTTTAAGAAGTATAACGGGGAAAAAGAAAGGGGAAAAATAAGAAGGAGAAGAAAAGGGGAAGGCCTTAGCTGCACACATCTACTGGTAATATCCACTTCCTATAGTATCATCATCGCGCATGAGAGACGAATACAAAATTAGAAGCACCTTAAACATCTCCTAGAATCCATTACTCCCAACTAAACAAAGATGAATGCCTGTGATTGTTCAAAAAGCCAAAAAATTATGTTTGCCCTTCTAGTCTCACTGAAGAAAATGCAGGTAATTATATGATGGGATTTGACTCGAAAAAACATTCCTGGTGTCTACTACAAGTCTACAGCCACCATCTGCACGAACAATATCATTAGTATGTAGGTCGCAAAAGATGAACTGTGAGGTTCCCACTTCTTCAGGTAACTAAACCCAGCATGCTTACTCTTCACGTTTTAGACGTCCACCTCAACACAACCCAGTCTAGAGAAGTTTCCAATGGAATATTGTATTGGTCTTATATAAGAGGATACGGTGCTCTAGAAGCAAAATCCAGTAAGCAAACATATGAGTTGTTGAGATGAAAAAGAGTTCAACCGAATAAATGTATTCAGAAAGACAATGTTTGAAAATTAAGAGATCACAGAAACAATATAGGAAAGCACGACATCAAAATGAAATGGCATTCATATGAGTTGCAATCCAAAATAGACAGGAAAAACTTCATCAATGTGATAACTGTCGAAAGAATGTAGCTGTTTAAACCTCGAATTAGAATAAACAGACGCCAAGAAAAAAAACAACGAAGTAACATGAGACATATCTGGTTTGAAACTTAAAATATCTAAAGGTGAAAGGGTATTAACAACACGAAAAAGCCTTGAAAATGATACTCTTGGATATTTGAAGTCTGAAATTCCGTTCACTTCAAAGGTGTTCCTGTAGAAGGGCTCACAACAATGTCCACTGACTAAAAGTCATTAACGTGACGATGCACCTTTTATCGTAGAGAAGGTTTAACTCATGAGCTAAAAGTCATTATTTCCAGAAGGCAGCTTCCAAATAACTCACGACCTAAAACACAACCAACGAGTATCAGGGGAAGCTCCAAATTGCAGCTTCTAAAAGCCAAAAATCATGACCCACCATAAGAGTAACCCCGGAAAACTTCTTACAACTGACTAATCAAATTCCTTAATTTAGAAAATTCCACACGTGGTAGCTACAGATGAAATCACAAAACCAATGACTGACTGAACCAGTGAGCATGAACACCCAGAAAATTCAACTGGTTTGGTTATATAGTCTTATAGCAGAAACTTAAACAATTACTTATTGAATATGCGGAGATTCTGGAAAATACCTCTAATGGGTGCAGGCCATGATCGTCCCAAAACACGCTTGGTAACACGCCACGGCTAGCGCAGGTTGAGACACAGATTTGTGCAGTTGCCGTTATTAGTTAACGCCTCCTATTTTTGATCCGTGGAAGTTGGAAATGGATTTGAAACTTGAGCGTTTGTCCCTCGGATTCCTTGATGGTGGGGCAAACGATAGATTTAACGAGGTAGGGGTTGTTTGTATTCGATTGGAAAATTGCAGTTTGTTTCCTTTTTCGCTTTCTGGGTTCTTGAATTTGTCTTCGTGCTTTTGTTGTTTCCCTCTCTTTCTTTTCGTTTTTTCAAGTTGTAAGTAGAAAGCACAAAGGAAAAGATAGTCAAATCACTGAAGGGTATGGATACGTCTAGTTAAAATAAACGTTTGGACGATATTCGTATCAGCGTATGGATATATATTTTTTGTTTTCTTCCTTTTTCTCCTCATTGATTTGTCATGGAACTCATCGAGCAATTTCTACATTTAGTTCTTTCTGATAAAATACAAGCTCGACAAGTGTAACATTCAAGTAAGATAAAAATAAATGACGTTGAACTTGAAGGATAATAGATATCTTATAAGATTACAAACTTATAAAAATAAAATTCAAATCTGGCAAAGTATTCGTCAACAAAATATAATCTATTAGGGCTTTTTTCAAGGTATTCTAATTCCGCTATTCCTCCTTGGTGTAAGACAAAGGGATCGAGCTCTTTTTTCTTCTCTCCATTCTTGACCCTCCTGGATGTCATCTGGTTTGCGAAAAAGCAAAAACAAAGGGTAAAAGAAAAGCAGGAAGCATATATAGGTGTGGTGTGGTGCAGCGGTGCGGCTTGGCGCTTTCCCGCCCCGGGTTTCAACTTACGAAGTTGGTAAAAAATGTTCAAAGCTCTTATGTCTGAGTGAGTGAGTTCTTTGGGGTTCCGCGCTCACAACCCCCACTTTTGTCCATCCTTCGCTCGCTCAGTTCTCTCTCTCTCTCTCTTTCGTTCTGTGACCTGTGTGAGGGACTTTATCTTTCTCTCTCTTTCGCTCTCTGGTATTCTAATTTCTACTCTGTTCTTACTGAAGAATATATTCTTCGCTTTCCAATTCACGGGCTGCCATTCCTTTCCAAAGCTCCAAGAGACGCCAAAGCTAAATAAGTCCTATTTCAATTCGAATTTTTAAAGCAACTATCTCTCTCTCGCTCTGTCTTTCCCTTTATCTCTCTTTCTTTGGAAACGCATGCAAGTAATTGCAACCAAAGAAGAATATCGAAGTGGCTGTTTTTATTCTTCTTCTTTGCTTTCCCTTTGCGTTGTCCCTTGGTTGTTTCAGTCTGAAGAAGTTTAAATTTAGGGGTTAAAGAGCCAATCGCAGATATGGAACCCGCAGCACTGGATGGCATAATTAGTAGGCTGCTTGAACTTAGAGGTCGACCGGGGAAACAGGTGCAGCTTTATGAAGCAGAGATCAGGCAGCTTTGTGTAGTCTCTAAGGGTATTTTCTCGAGGCAGCCTAATCTCTTGGAGCTCGAAGCTCCTATCAAGATCTGCGGTATCTTTATGTGAACCCCCATGCTTTATTTTTCTTATTTATGTATGGATTATGGTAGTTTTTCGTATTCTTGATTCGGCTCTTGATCAAATTTTGAGTTTGACCTTGGAATTTGGTGTTCGGTTCTGGATTGCTATTCATATTCTTAGATTGTTTTCGGAGAGAAGGTTGTGAATCAACTTCATATTGGTCTTAGTACACCATGACTTAATGGAGTGCTAGTCATATCTTTACTAAATCTCAAAGTTGGTCAATTTTGAAATTAGATTTTGCTCGATTAATTACCAGTTGAAATATAGTGGTTCTCTCTGACATCTTCATTTGGAATTGTTTTCATTGACCAAATCTAGTTGTTTTCCGGCGGATAGGTTGTTTTGACACTTCATGAGATGTGTTTTTGAAACTTAATTACCAGTTGAAATATAGTGGTTCTATCTGACATCTTTATCCGTAAATGTTGTCATTGACCAAATAGAATTGTTTTCTGGCAGATAGGTTGTCTTGACAATTCATGAGACGCTTTTTTAAAACTATGTTTTTTGTTAGGAATGACAAATGAAATCACTTTTTTTTTTCCACTCACCTACACATGCCACTGTACTACAGAAAGCAATGTCATATTTTCTGTAAGTGGAAGTCCTTTTGAGAATGGTGCAAGTATAAATTTCCAAACTTGTGTGGCTTTGTCAATTTTCTTGGTCTATATTTGCTTACACACTTGACAGGCCTCATTTCTCATTCTTCAATCTAGTTTTCCACAAGTCCAAGGAATTTTGAAGTTCACTTAGGAAGTTCTCTGTGTCAAAGACGCGTAATATTTCTGAATCTATCCTTTGAAATTTGTATAACCCCAAGGGGTGTGGCATACTGTGTGAAATCAATTAGGCTAACCGCCTTTTGTTTGAAATTTTAAAGCATGGTCACTTGCCGTCCATTTTCTAGAGAAAAGGACGCTCAATTTAGTTTTCTGGTTCGTTTTTGTTGATTAAATGCTCTATGGTTCAGCAAAAACGTCAGGTGCGACATTCATTGGAGTTTTTGTTTCTTAATACCATTCTAGGAACTCCCCGTCTTAAGTGAATGTTAGTAATAAGGTGTATTAGGGTTTTCATACCAATGATTGTGATGAAAATAAAAGGTCAGGTGTGCATGTTTCTGCTCTTTTTCAGTCAATTTATCTGTAACAGATTGTATGTCTTCTATGAGATGAAATTGACTGCTGCATGGTGTTTCATTCCTGGCTGACCCTCCCTGGCATTATGAGTTCCTGGGAAATGAGCTGGTGTTAAGGGCTACACCTGTCATAACTCTTGGCCTGCTTGCTATCCTGAGCAGAATATCTGTGCGCTTTAAATAAAGGCTGATTACTTGTTTGTTTTTTCTTGACATGGACTAGGGAAGGAAACTTAAGTATGAGAGGAAAATGGGAGTATTGTATGAGACATGCTTTTGGTGTTTGTGTTTGTAACAAAAGTAAAGAAAATAAAAGAAAAGGTCTGGAATAGCTGAGGAAGTTATTAAACTTTCTGATTTATTAAGAGTATGGTGGTCCAGATATTGGTATACATTCTCTTGTGCAATCATTTTAGCTGCAGTCAGGATTCTTGTCTTACAACTTCTGTAGAAGTTTGGACTTTTGGGTTACCTTCAATGCCTTTAACATATTCCAACATCCATGCTTCCAACCCTGCCTCCCTTGTTGTCTCGTGCACATGTTGTCTTTGCTGATAATGGATGGAATACCAAAATGATGAGGTGTATGCTTTTTACTTTGTCATTGGTGCCAGTACACAGACTAACCTAATGTGGTAAATATCTTTCAGCAATTTCTTCTCTAGAAAAGTTTATGTTGCACTTGCTACGACTTTGCAGAAAATTAAATTCCTAGCTCCTGTTCTGGAAACTAACTTTCAAGTGCATATTGACGTTGTAATTCCCCATTCACCTAAACTAGATAATTACAATTCTCTAAGTCTTCTATTGGAAACCTCTTCGCTCAAAGTGTAAGATTATTGTTCTTCTCCCCTAAAGACAAAGCTCTGAATGGCAACTGCATATCCCACATAATACAAGATTTAACATTGTATATTTTGACATTAAGTCTTTCTGGGATACAACAGTAATCATACAGGTTTCTATCTCTGCGTGTAAGTGACATTTCCTCCGAAATTTTCACTGGACCACTGGTTGATTTGCTTCCCGCTTTTTACTGTTACTCTATACTTTCTGTAAGATAAAGCTGCTTACATTTGTTAACTTTACTCCCTCTTTGTTACCCAGGAGATATTCATGGTCAATACCCTGACCTTCTGAGGCTTTTTGAATATGGTGGATTTCCTCCTCGCTCCAATTACTTATTTTTGGGCGATTATGTAGATCGTGGAAAACAAAGCCTGGAAACGATATGCCTTCTCCTTGCTTATAAAATAAAATATCCTGAAAACTTCTTTCTTTTGAGAGGCAACCACGAATGCGCTTCCATAAACCGTATCTACGGATTTTATGACGAGTGCAAACGAAGATTTAATGTCAGATTGTGGAAAGTATTTACAGATTGTTTCAACTGCTTACCTGTGGCAGCTCTAATTGATGACAAGATACTCTGCATGCATGGGGGACTTTCTCCTGACTTGCGCAATTTGGATCAGATTAGAAATTTGCCGAGGCCTTGTGATGTTCCAGATGCTGGTTTGCTATGTGATCTCCTCTGGTCTGATCCTAGCAAAGATATTCAGGGTTGGGGGATGAATGATAGGGGAGTCTCCTATACCTTTGGTGCTGATAAAGTAACAGAATTTCTTCGGAAGCAGGATCTTGACTTGATTTGCCGAGCTCATCAGGTTTGAAATGCGGTTTCACTTTACACATGACACAATCAGACAGTTCAGACTTCCTTTGAATTATGAATATTTTTCAAATTGCAGGTTGTGGAAGATGGATATGAATTCTTTGCTAATAGACAACTTGTAACCATATTCTCTGCTCCTAATTACTGTGGAGAGTTTGACAATGCTGGTGCCATGATGACCATAGATGAGACTCTAATGTGTTCTTTCCAAATATTAAAGCCTTCAGATAAGAAGCCGAAGTTTAGCTTGGGGAGCACAGCTTCAGCAAAGCCCGGCACTACAACGAAGATAAAGGTATTTTTTATTCTGATTGGTCTATCTTTTAGTGATGATAAGGGAAATGGAAAATTGAACGTTCTACAAAAAGTGATATAAGAGGAAGGGAGAAGGAGTTATATTCCCAAAAATTTCTAGTCATCATTATTGCTGATCTGAGGGAGGAAAGGACTGAAAAGCAATGGGTCAAATCATCCTAAGCATTGAGGTACCATGTTCTGCTTGCTTTCCTGCAGCCCCAACGCTAAAAGGAAATGGAAAAATTGAAAGACAAATAGAAGCTTTCAAGTCTTTTTGTTAAATATTGTGATATTGTCTGATGTAGAGCATATAGCCCTAACTGGTTTAACAGTATTTGAATTGATTATCTTAGGTCTCAATGAAAGGTCGGCCAAATCATGACACTTCATGCTATGCAATTTTGGTTGTGTTTGAGTGATAAAATTTTGGGGAGGTTAAAATTTTAGTGTATTGGATTTGGTGAAAAAGTGAAGAGATGATTTTTAATATATATTATAGTGAAAAGTAATGATGTAATGGGGGGAGAGAGAGATTATATTGTAATTTTTTATTGTGTTAAAATTTTAGGAAGTGTAAAATTTTGGGTAACAAACATAGAAATTTGTGCTATATGTTATCAAAGATTTCTTGGGTACAGGTGTGAAGTCTAGAAGTCAAATCTGAACCAAACCTACTACATGAAATTGTTAAGGTTCTAATGACTTCTTCACTCTTCAAGCATATACCAGTGTCTTTGTAGTAGGCCTTTCAAGATAAGGGTCTCACATACTGTTAATTAATGATGAACTGGGAACGCTTAAAAAAATGTTGCAATGGAACTTCTCGCACACAAATAGATTTTAAGTATTGGAGGCCGGGCTCATTTGTGCTCTGGTTGACACAAGTGCCTCTATTGAATTCCCCATGTAAAGTATCCCATACTTTCTTCTTCTTAATGAGTCTTGGTCGTTGTTGTCCTTGTTAATCTCTGCTGTTGAAACGACCCCCTAGATTTAGTATTTAGGGATAACAATGAAATTATGTCCTCATTAATCTTCTTGTCTGAGAAAAGTTTAACTGTATTTTCTTCTGTCAAGTTGCATTGACTATGCTGATGCGTTAAACGTCCCCGTTATTGACAATC
The DNA here is from genome assembly GCA_963930655.1 of Myrica gale. Classification (NCBI taxonomy): domain Eukaryota; kingdom Viridiplantae; phylum Streptophyta; class Magnoliopsida; order Fagales; family Myricaceae; genus Myrica; species Myrica gale. The sequence goes on along the minus strand of OZ005599.1, from coordinate 20,226,709 downwards.
TTTTTAACCCCTGATGGCATTGGTTATACAAACAGCCCGTATCTTGTGAGATGGAAGAAATTTTCGTCTGAGTTTGAATCTCTTCTTGAAAGCTACATTACCTTAGTGGCTGTTCAACCAAATGTATATATAGTATTAACCATGATCTTCTCAGATCTGTATTATTGGGAAACAAGTTGTAGATCAACTCGCAGATAAATGATGTAAACTACTGTTATCTTAAAAATGGAATCTAGAACTGTTAAGAGTTCAACACTGTTTCTTTATTAGTTTTGCTTTCTCATGAAGTTGAAACTTAAGTGGGTATCTCCTTCACAGCTATGTTCTTTTCCTTGTTCCTAGTATTAGCTGAAAATTAACTCAACTCTGACATTACTAGATTGGGTCTGTAATGTTCTTATGTCACACTTCGCTTTAAAATGTTCTTTTTAATTTTTTATTTTCCTTCAGTCATTTCTTGGAGCTAAGGTATGAGAAATTCGCTCCAATGGAAGTATCCGAAGGAGATGGTGCAGTTAAATTTGTGGTATTTCGAACGTCGACAAAAGTGCTCACCCCAGGAATTCTGGAGCCCACGTCATCTCAATACGTTGGAGAAAATAATGAGCTGGCGGTCCTTTAGGCGAAGGATAATGCAAATGATTTTCCTTGTCAATAGTTTCAGAGGGGTGGGATATCTCAATGTACTATATTAGTTGAAGCACAGCAATGAGAGAGTTCTTTCTTTTACCTTTTCTACTGCTGTTAATTTTCATATTTGTTCTTCCTTTTGTGTTTAGCCTCCAGCTATTAATCTCTCTGTATTATAATCACAAGATGAAAATTCCGAGGGAGCATTTACCCTTGAAAATGGAATTGCCACATTTCTCGTGAAAATTCCGTGATCTGGTGTTTCTTATTGACCTTTTACAGTGTAGTAAATCCACTTGATCATGTAAGGCTTTGTTTTTTTTGGCATGACCTGTATTTCTACATTTTTTTTTCAGCTGAGACCTGTATTTCTACTTCCTTTAACATTGCAGAGACAATTCCCATGTTATCCTGACTTTCTTTTCTTTTGGGGAAGAATCCGCACATTATGCTATTACTTTGTTGTGGTAATTTCTTCGGGCATGTTTGGCACTGCAATTTGTGAGACCCAAGTCAAGCTTTGGCAGTGACAAAAATCTCTTCTCAGGTTGACAGGGCTGAAGAAGTTTTGATGAGTCAGTGAATCACTATTTGCTTATTTTCTTTCTTTTATTTGAGCGATTTTTTTTTTCAAACCAAAGCAAAAAGTTCCAAGAGGAACTTAATTACAGATATGCCTGAGAACCATGGGGAGGATTTATTGATAGTTAAGATTATTATTTTTTTACGCTTGATTAAAAGAAATTACTATTTATTTAAATTTTCTCTTTTTATTTTTTTTATCAATTTTCATAAACTATCTTCATTTTTATACTAATTTTCATATTCTAAAACTTTAGAAACTCTTAAATTTTAATAATCAAACACCCTAAAAATTTGGATCCAGTAGAAGTAATATTCAGTGCTCCAGCTTGAAAACGACGCAAGCTCGTCCACAACTTGAATGACTTTGCTTGCCTTCCGTTTTATTGCATTCGATTCAGATTTGTTCTTCTTTTTGGGTTTGGATAATTTGGGTTGCATCGGTGGAACCATCACTTTCCATGAAGATATATTTGGTAACTTAAAGCCAACTAAAATCTCATCTTTGCTCAGAAGACGATTCTGTGGCCACCAAGGATCACCGAGGCCGTTTTCGTCTCAGTTCTACCAATTGACTCGATGAAAAGTATAGGAGAAAGAGTTTGGTTTGGCTAACACGGTAACACAATGAATAAAGTGAAAAGCGGATGTGAGATGGCTTCAAGTGCTAAGTCATTGCCCCGTACCTCTAATCACTAATGGCAAGGGATAAGGAAGCTTCTTTTTGTGGGCTAAGACCAAGAGAGCATTCTTGCCGTCCAATTGAAAGATGCTTAATTATAAGACTTTTTGCATCGTTTATCACCAGGCATCCATATCCGCGTCGTTTCTCTCGGATGGACCACTCAGACTAGCTAGTCACAACTCGCCTGCGCATTGACTTTCCGCAAATCAAGTGAACCTAGCCAACCATATTTCGCCGTACGCTCTTTAGCAAGCGCTTCCTACTTGAAGATTCCAATGCGAACTCAAAGCCAAGGGCATCATGACTTGCTGAGTGGTCCGGCATGCCTCTAAAAAAGACATAAAGAAACATATCAATTAAGAGGATGTGAAGGGTTGGGTTTTAGGTGGAAATCACGTCTAATCACTTCTAAGCCAGCATGGCAGACTTCGAAAGTTGGCTTTCTAGCTAAATTTCTGCAGGATTCTCACGCTAGCTTTTGTTATGCTTATTCTTTCTAGGATCGCGACGGAAATGGACTCGGCAGGATTCGGAACTAATCCACGTTAATTCTCTGCCGCATCAGGAAGACTTCTTGTAGAGGTTGGGGGATGACATATGTGGCATCTTACATCCATCCATCGCCACTGCCTTTTTGTGGGTGGCTACGAATGTAACCTCTTCCACTTTTTTTTTCCTAATCAAACCTTAAAACATATATTAAAATTCGAGAACGTGACAATAAATAGAAAATAGAAAAAGTCTCAGAAAGCCCACGAAAAACCTAATAAGGCCTTACAAGCTTAGCAAAGGGACAAAAGCCCTTGAAGAAGGGAACAGAGTCCCCGGAACAAGTCGGATCCAAGAATCCGAGAACCAAACTCAAACATAAATGACCACAAAGGTCGGACAACCAACACAACCACTACGCAAGACGGCGGCGCTTCCACTGGAGGAGGGACAGACGAAGCGGCGATCCGACTCCCACGAAAAACTTTTCATGCATATATCGGCTGCAAAAGGGAGAAAGATAATGGAAGTTTCGAATAGCACAAAACTGCGGCGGCCAAGGCTGGAGGCGGTGCGGCAACCGGAGAAAATAGTTGAAACAGTCCAGGATAGAGGAGCAGAGGAGCTCAAAGCGAAAGGTAGAAAACAAAAAAGAGAGGGGATGGAAACAAAGCGCGTGAGGCACATGCGCCGCTATGAGAGCGGCGCGTGGAGGTACACGTGGCGGTCGGTAGGCACCAAACCGGTCTGGAAGGATAGCTCGGTGCCTGATCTGTCCATCTGTGGTGTGCGTGCCCTTCTTTTGAGGCCCAAAACGCCTAGATCTAGCCACCCTTCTTGCCGAAGTAAAATCTAAAAAGAGATTGGAAACAAGGGAAGTAGCAGAAGAACCTGCCATAGAAAGCTTGGCTAAGGGAAGAGAAACGAACCGGAGGAATTTGGGCCATAGAGGTTACTCCCCCTTAGTAACCTCTTCCACTTGTTCTGCTAGAATTGCGACGTTCGCACTATCAGGTCAATGAGGAATTTGAGGTCTCGGCAAGGAAAGGGCGCAAATCAGGTCGGTTTGGGCCCTGTGAGCCTAAAACGAACCCAACCTGTTTTAGTCGACACCTGACCTAAAGGCAATTTAGGGTTTTTTTTTTTTGTATCCACTCCTTGCTTTGTCCGACCCCTTTTTTTTGTTAGATGCTGACGGATGGGCCAGACTGAAGAGACAATCCAAGAGTAGCTTTTCGTCCCCTTGTCCAGTCCAACGTTTCGGCGGAGTAGGGAATCTAGGTGGAGTAACGTGTGGAGAGGGAAAATCGTTACGTGGATCTTCATAGGGGAGATAGCCCATCCTTAGGGTTCTTCCTTTTTTTTTCTTTCTAATTTATCCTCAGGGTTCTTCCAAGAACCGTCATTTTAGAAAAAACCTGTTCGTAGACCTGATAGTGCTTCATCCCTAAAGAGCTTGGCAGCTTGCCTCTTTTGTCTCAATTTCTTAGCAGGATCAGAAAATCCATTTCTCCAGACTAGGGCTGTACAACTTCGGCGTAGGTGCCGGTTTTGGCCAAAACCGGCACCTACACCGGGTAGGCCGGTTTTTAAATAATTGTCACCTACACCTACACCGTTAAGGGCAAAAACCGGCCCTTTGCGGTGGCGGTTTCCGGTTATCCTACATTCATATTGGACCATTTTTTTAGCATTTTACCCACTTGACCCAATGTATTTTTTTCTTTTTTCTTTTGGTCCATTAATCACATAACAATAAAATCTAAACTAATGAAATCCAAATTCTAAAATCAATAAAATTTAGAAGAATGACACATTCCAAATCAAGAGAAAAACTTACTTGGTGTCACTCAAAGTGTTTTGATAGCACAAAAGGATCAAATCACAGAGGTATCTAAGAAAGTTCCTCCACATTGAACTTTTTCCAAGCTTCCTGTTTTAGAATTGAAAAATCCGGTAAAAAGCTAACAGAAATCAAACTAAATGAATAAAGAAAACAAGCACATAACTAGCTGCATAATATCTCTCTCAAAAGTTAAGTATTATAATGAGACAGTTACAGCTAGAATATATAAAAATATACCAGCACAGCTAGGGGTTCTGAAGTTGCCATTGCACTGCTTCCATTTGTATCATAAATATCTCGAACACCACGACTATCACAAATATATACAATCACACCTTTGTCCAACCTGAATGGTAGTAGCTATGAGAACTTGTACTGCAAAAATTAGATCAGATGAAATGAAGTTACAGCTTTGGATCCCAAAGATTAGGAACCTGATAGCGAAAGGTTCATCTGAAAATAAAAATGTATAAATCTGAACTCGACAGAAGATACCCCTTCCCACAAGCCAAGAATAGTGACACTACAAATTCATTATGGAAAATGTTGCAGACTTTAGATGCACCAACTAAATGCAAGAAGCCTTATCTGTTGGCCAAAAGAGGAAAACAAACATGCAACTTGTCACTGAGGTTGCATATCAGCAATAAAGTCTGCTAACATTGAGACGCCTGGCCTACTTTGTGAAGTTCTAATTTTTGACACAAGTATCCAGTAAATTGACAAGCTTCAGATCAAATCGTGGAACCAATATAGAACAGTACTAGAGACAGTTTTGATGTGATGAGCAGCAGATTGGGATACCTAATCCCAATTCAATGCTTGGTGAAAAAAAATTATTAGAGCCTACATGACCCTCCTTGAATCAACCCATAAGCAGATTACATAACGGTGCTGAACTTTCTTCTGTAACTAATCCATGGAATCATGACATTAACCATTTATTTTGTCTCTCCTTTTCTTTGGGAGTGTTTAGGGGTTTGTTTCAGGACACTGATCTCCCCCCCTTTTCTTAAACAACAAAACCGTCAAAAAAGCCTTGTCTTTTCTTTGGTTAGTTCTTTTTAGGTAATCAAAATAACAGAAAGAAGTACAAACAAAAGCTCCTTAACCAACAAAAAACATAACCTTTGTTGTAAACTTGAGCAAAATTTACTTGTTGAACAATTTCAAATCCAATCATAACCTCAAACACGCAGATGTCTACAAGTGCAAACTCGCTCAAACATATAAGAAACCCCCAAACCCACTATTTTCAAGAGTTCTCAAATGGTCATTTCACAAAACAAACGAAAAGCCTGTTCATTACAATCTCATACTAAAAGAAAAACAGAGTGAGACAAAGATAAAGGAACAAATACAACCATTTTTCAGCCTAACAACCAAAAATAAAATTCGATATATGGCCTGCAAAGAAAGCAGCAATGAGGAATGAAATCGAGCAAACTCGGCAACATTAGGTATGGTAGGAACGCCTAAACGTTCAATACCCTACTATCCAAGATAACTATGAAAACCTCACGAACCACCTGAGCGGACGCACCTGGAGGGCCAAATGGCTATACAAGATGCTGCATCAGCTGGGTTGAAGAGCATGGAGCACCTGATCTGCTTACTATCCAACCATCATCCCACTGCAAAATTGGTCTGCCCGGAGATCCAGTTCCAACAACCTCAGACCGTCACGTTCGAGTTTGCGAAACCTAAAATGACCTTCGAGCCGAGAACAGAGTTTCCAGCGAGTCAGCACCCGAAAGAAAGCTTCAGCACATCCCCACCCATGTCCTCTACGACGTCCTCGTTTCTGTCATCGGTCACTAGAGGCAAAGACGGCAGCGTTTCCAACGGTAAACAAGGCTCCTCACATCGCAAAAGGTGTCTCGTGGATCATGCTCTCTGTGCCAGCGCGGGGGCAAAAATATGGGGAGGGGGGTTTTAACTAAAGGGCGAACCCGATTCCCGGTCCCCCGGGTTCCCGGTGCCGGGGAACCCGAGAACCGGGAATACCCCCGGGTTTTCCCCAAAATGAGGCACCGGCACCTACACCGGTTTCTCGGTCCCCCGGGTTCCTGGTGCCGGTGCCGGTGCCACCGGAATTTTCCGGTGGCACTAAACAACCCTACTCCAGACCCCACTTTTAGTATGGGCTTTTTGTTTTCTAGAGTTGGGACTAGGTTGAATGGGCTACAGATTCCATATATCTATCAGATACTTTCCATGAAATTAACACAAATTACGATTAAACTCACCAAATACGAAATGGGGGGCTTAAGATCGGGATCTAAAATTAATAAATCTTCATCAAAGCAGGTTAGTTAACTTCGAAACCATCAGGAGGCTGGGCTGGATTGGGTTATGCGACTGCTAGATCAACTACAATTGACCCATCACCAAAACTGAATACTTTTTTCTTTTTTCTTTCCCAATTATCATTTAAATTTGTGAAAAAATACTACTGTTTTTTGTTCGAACAGTTCTTCGATGGTAGACAAGTTAGATACATAAATGATATTAATTTTTTATTTCGAAAGATTGTCCTGGCTGTGGATTAAATCACAATCACTTGTCGGATTGGCAAAAAAAAAAAGAAAAAAAAAACAACGTAGGAAAGAAAGACGAAAGAGCACTCTTATCTGAAAAGTCAATAACCTCATTAACACTTGGGTCGCGATTTAAAGAGCTAAAAATAATGGAAAGTTGAACATGTACCGATAATCATTGGAAATATAATATTACAATAATTTGTGGTTAGGAACTCTCAGTGCAATGGACCAATGGTTCTACGGCCTCTGGACTCCAGTACTCATGATGCTTTCAGGCATATGCTTTATTCTGTTGGTCTAGGGCTTTAAAAATATGTTATATTTGCAAATCTTACATATTTTTTCCCTGTGATCTAAAGAAGCAAAAGGTTTTGGGTCGCAAGAATGTGGAGTTTCAATGTTTTGTTTGACATTAAAAAATTCTGGCAAAAGCTACGCTGTTTTCCTTTTTTTATTTTTTTTCCAATTGTTATTACGTGAGAAAGGAGGAAATCATAAAAAGAAGAAGAAGAAGATTGTTTATTCGATTCCGTAGGATAACAGTATGCTATCTACGGATGTTCATGGACATGAGTTTCCAAGAATCCATGGGGAAGGCAGAAAGTCTATTAATATTTGGACACGCCGTATGAAATAGTCTGCGCGTGCATGTTCATCATATATATCCAAGGACAAAAAGGCCAACTGGCCAAGTAGCTAACGATTTGATATATATATTTTCGTTACCTTATTCATTTTTGTACTGATCATATTTTCTTTGGGGGCCGGGGGGAGAACACATTGCACACAATTTAAACAAACTACTAAGCTGTCGACGACATTTTAATAGTTTTTGTGTCAGTTTCATCGTCCTGCAGACAGATTCATTAGCTGCCAAAACCCAGGCAATCAGCCAATAGAATTGGAATTTTTGGTTTGCAGTAGCCATGCGTGCATTGCGTGGTGTAATAGGGCTCCGCACCCATTAAAGTCAACTCTCTGACTTTTTTAATGTCTGCGACAAAAATTCGAGCTGTGAATTTATCTGTCATATTAATTCACTGGCTAATTCTTAGGCGTTACTTAATAATAGGTCATTCATTACGTGGGAAATGAGATCAACAAAAATTGATATTTCATATTTGTAGCATTTTGGCCTTATTAGCTAATGTAATTACTAACTTTGATGCATGCGTGGGGTTAAACGTATTTTAATGGAAAAAATTATTTAAATTCCTTAAATTATACTGTTAATATTAATATTTTGAGGGTATATATTATCAAATTCATCACATTAGATTTTTGAACTATAAAATTTTATCAATATACGCCTCCAAATAAAGTTCGATCATCGAAATCGTACCATATGACCTATTTATAACACATGTGATACGATTTTAATAATCATATCTTATCTAGAGATACACATTGATGAATTTTAATAGTTTGAAGATTTAATGTGACAAACTAGATAGTTTGGATTCTCAAATTAATATTGATCCTATGGTTCAAAAGTGCAAAATGAAAGCATTCTCTATTTTATTTAATTACGCAGACAAAGTGAAAAACAATGGAATGGGGTTCACATAGGAGGATACATTTAAAAGATAAAATCAAAAGAACAATAAAAAATTGAATAAATTCGGAATAAATAATTTATAAAGCTCAGATGAAACGTTAATGTCTAACAAAAGAATTTATTCGTTTTGTTTTGTCTTTTTTGGGCGGTTGATAATTTTGTACACACGAAAAAAGTTTTCTTTTTTTTTCTCCAAAAAACAAATTACCTTTACTTGTCAATATTGTTTTAGTTCGCGCGTGTACAGAACATATAAAGTCCTGGACCTCAAATTAAACATATATGCCACGATTTTTACAACTACGAGACAGCTCGTTTTCTGTTCAGTGCACGGATGGGATTTACCTATGAGTATCCCCACGTTATGGAATATACTTTTTTTTTTTTTTTAGGTTGTTGGTTCCTTTGTTCCGGACGCTTGGTAGTAGTTTTTTAAAAAAACGTAATTCTGGAAATAGATAATGTTTGTATAATGTTAGTCTCAGGGAGGAATGGGGGAGTTCAGACTGAGAGACTTTACAAAATAAGTAAGTGACAATAAGAAGCACGTAATTAACAAGGTGATCTGCAAAAGGGTTGACCTGAGAAGATGGAGGTGGTATGTGCCAAGTTCAGACGACGGAGGCGGATTGGGCATCAGGTGCACCTATATAGCTGGCACCTTCTCTTCGTATTTTCCACACACAACTCAACGATTCTTCCACCTCTGTGCTGCAAGGAAATTCAAGAAGCAGGTCGGTCTCTCTCTCTCTCGCTTCTTGGTACGTTCTTCTTTGTATTAACTCTATGATCACAACTAGAATCTCTCGTACTTCAAAAAAATAAAGACTCTCGCACTTTATATATTATTAATCACCATTATCAAGGTAAATGTGATTATAATGGTAGGGAACCCAACATGGAAAACAGAGAGTTCTATATACATTTAGGGCACGTTTGTTTTGGTGAGATTTTTAAGATTTGAAGTGTTTTGATAATTTCTGAAAATCATACGTATAAAAATAAGTATTTGAGATGCATTTAACCCCAGATCTCATAAATTTTCTTCTAAATGCTTTTCTATCAAAATGGGGTTGATCAACGTATAATTCTCAAAAAAAGAATAAATTTTACATACGTTACACCATGATTATACTTGATGCCCATAGATATTTGTTCAGAGAAATAGGAAAGTACCTATTTAGATTTCCGGCTACGATGGTTGTAATATTATCACATGGTTAAATACCTAATATTGGTTAAGGTTAGAGGCACTTGTTCTTTTCTTTTGGATGTTTTGTTTTTAAATCTCAAACCTAAAATGGCTTTAATTTGATAGCTTTTGAAACAAGTTTCAGCAATTTTCACTAATATTTTGGAACCCCCCTCTTGTCAAGGATTTTGAGACCCATTTTTTTCGTTTGGCAGAAATTTTTTTGCAGGTTCTGGTGGAAAGTACTGAAATTTGGAAACCATGAGTCGACAAGAAAATTTGAAAGTGCTTAATGCACTTGATGTTGCAAAATCCCAATTGTACCATTTCACGGCAATTATCATCACTGGAATGGGATTCTTCACCGATGCCTATGATCTGTTCTCCATCTCCATTGTCACCAAGTTACTTGGCCGACTTTACTACACACAACCAGGCTTCCCAAAGCCTGGCACACTGCCTCCCAATGTGTCTGACTCCGTCAATGGTGTTGCGCTCTGCGGCACTTTTGCTGGCCAGCTCTTCTTCGGCTGGCTTGGCGACAAATTGGGCCGCAAGAAGGTCTACGGTATAACCCTTATTCTCATGGTAGTATGCGCCCTTGCCCAAGGTCTCTCCTTTGGGCACAGTCCAAAAGGTGTCATTTCCACGCTTTGTTTCTTCCGGTTCTGGCTTGGCTTTGGCATTGGTGGAGATTATCCTCTTTCGGCCACCATCATGTCTGAATACGCAAACAAAAAGACTCGCGGGGCGTTTATAGCAGCGGTTTTCGCCATGCAAGGGTTTGGAATTCTAACTGGTGGAATTGTCTCTCTAGCTGTTTCAGCCATTTTCAATAACAGATGGAAGGCTCCCCCATACAACGTTGATCCAGTAGCCTCTTTGCCACCCCAATCTGATTACATTTGGCGCATAATCCTGATGTTTGGGGCCGTCCCAGCCGCTATGACCTATTACTGGCGTATGCAAATGCCTGAGACCGCTCGTTATACCGCCCTGGTGGCCAAGGATGCAAGACAAGCCGCTCTAGACATGTCTAGTGTATTACAGGTCGAGATAGAAGCAGAACAAGATGTGGTAGACAGGGTTACTCAAGAACAATATGGCCTCTTCTCAAAGGAATTTTTGAGGCGCCACGGGGTTCACTTGTTTGGATGCTCCATTTGCTGGCTTCTGTTGGATATTGGCTACTATTCTCAGAACCTCTTCCAAAAGGATGTTTTCAGCTCAATTGGTTGGCTGCCAGCGGCAAACACTATGAGTGCCCCTGAAGAGGTTTACAAGATTGCAAGGGCACAAACACTCATAGCACTGTGCGGTCTTATTCCGGGGTACTGGTTTACAGTGGCCACCATTGATTATATAGGACGGTTTGTAATCCAATTGATGGGTTTCTTCTTCATGTCCGTCTTCATGTTTGCGCTAGCTCTCCCTTACAATCACTGGAAGAGGAAGTCCAACAGGCATTCGTTCCTTGCGATGTACTCCTTGACCTTTTTCTTCGCCAATTTCGGACCCAATTCGACCACATTCGTTGTGCCCGCAGAAATCTTTCCTGCAAGGCTGAGGTCTACCTGTCATGGAATAGCAGCTGCATCCGGTAAGGTTGGGGCTATGATTGGTACTTTTGGGTTCTTGTATCTCGCTGAAAGTGAACACATAAAGCTAGATGATAGAGGGTACTCACGTGGTATCGGTGTGAAGAACACACTGATTATACTCGCTTCGATCAACGCCTTTGGTGTGCTTTTCACCTTCCTGGTGCCCGAAGCCAAGGGAAAATCGCTCGAGGAATGGGAGGGCGAGGACGAACTGACGGTGGAGACTCGGACAATCGAGGAGTAACAAATTAAGGTCCCTTGCAATTCATTATTTGTGCGTGTAATTTGTGAATTTGGTTGTTGCAGATTAAACAATTGAGTGTACTTTAATAAATGTGAAAGCATACATGTGCAACCCTTTCCCTTTTAAGAAGGCCAGTTTGAATATTGGGCCTTATAAATCTAATCTTGATCTGGGATTTGTATATTCTTTCTTTGACGAAGTTACGAGCTGTTGAATACGACAACTCTTGACACACTTGATAATAACATCTTTGCTTATTTTCTCTCATTTTTTAGCAAATTTATTAGTAGTCTCTCTCTCTCTCGGCAATAATTTTTTTTGCTCCGCCTCTACTTTCAACTTTATCAACTATATAATCATTAATTACCTTTTAGTCTACAAGCTTTACGCTCTTTCACTGCAAAAAATGGACTTTTAGTGACTAAACTTTTTGTCACTAAAAGTTAAAATTTCGTCACTAAAAGTATTAGTGACGAAATTTTTTCGTCACCAGCTCCGTCAGTGTAAGAGCGTCACAAAATGTATTTCGTGACAAAACCCAAATTTCGTCACGAAAATTTTTTAGTACGGAAACTTTTCGTTACTAAATTCAATTATCGATCGTCACGGACTTAGTGATGAATCGGTTAAACGAGCGATTGATTGATATGATTCGCAATGATCGAACGATAAGCATATACGATCGATCGGTGAATTATTGGGGATTGATCGGCAATTTAAACCGATAGAATAGTAAGAAATAATCGATCGTTATAGTAATGACGATCAATTGTCATGTATAAGTGATCAATCACTTCATTTAAGTGATTGATCATCTTAACAAAAGCCAATCGGTCGCTGACTAAAGTGATTGATCAATGACTATGTCACTGATCGATCGATGGTATTTGGAGATCGATTGTTTTTGTTTATTGATCGATCGTTTATTTCTAGACCGATCGGTCGCTCATCTTGCTGACAGATCGCTTGCACATAGACGATCGATCGTGAACTTTACTGATCGATCCGCATTATATATTTTTAATATTGACGATCGAATGGTGGTGTTTAACGATCGATCGATTGATTAACAACCAATCGATCTCTGAAGATGGCGTTTAACTACCGATCGAACGGTGGAAACAGAATTTGAATTTTTGAAAAACATTAATAATAGAAAACATTATATAACAGATACTACTATAGTAAAAAATGCAAAGATGACAAAAAACCCCCAAAAGATGCCCAAAATCAGCCCCAAATGATCGCTAAACAATCCTAAACGCCAAAAATATACATTAACACAAAAATAAATACAATTTACGAACCTAAATGAAGTATATAGCAAATTAAAAAACGTAAACTAAAAACCCATTTAAAATAGCTTAATATCTCTTAAAAATTAATATAACTAGGTACCTTTGATGTAGATGATAACAATAAATGATTCCACGCACTTTGGAAGGCAATGCCGCACAAAATGGTTCCGATTCGTGAGAGATAACCGGTAAAAATGATTCGGCGGTTTCATATAATCCTTTTCTCTGATCGATCGTTCATCATTTAGACGATCAATCGCTTGTTGTTTTACACATGGCGATCTGTCATTCGCTTGTAGGATTGATCGACCGCTCATTACCCCGATCGATTGTGGATTCGAAAAAATGACGGTTACGCTTCCCGATCGATTGACGATTAGCATTTCCCAACGTTTCTACGCAACGATCGATCGTTGGTTTTCACCGACTAATCACTATTCAGAACCAGGTGTCGATTCGTCACCGATCGATCGTGGAATAATCATTGATCAATCATTAAACGTGACGACATAAATTTGTCGCCAAAAGATTCCACATTTTGTGACAAAACTGTCAAAAAAACCCGATCGATCGGGAAGTGACGAAATTTTTCGTCACCAAAACATTACCTTTGAGTGACAAAAAAAAATTTTCGTCACAGAAAGGACTTCAGTGACGAAATTGGTCACGAACAAAAATTTCGATACAAAAAAACCCTTTTTTAGTGACGAAATAACAGTAACCTACGGAACAGCCAATTGAACGTACGCTAGAAAGATTTTGGAATTAACGTAAGGATATGAATTACAAGCATGCTAAACATGTTATGATCCCGTGGATTTGGTAATAATATTAGGGTTAAATGCATGACATGCTCCTGTGGTATGCGATAATAGCAAATATGTCCCTGAGGTAAACAAAGTCATTTTCATACCCCTGTGGTAAACATTCAGGAGCAAATATGCCCTTTCATACCCCTGAGGTAAACATAACGGAAGGACATATTTGCTCCTGAATGTTTACCTCAGGGGTATGAAAATGATTTTGTTTACCTCAGGGGCATATTTGCTATTACCGCATACCACAGGGGCATGTCATGCATTTAACCCATAATATTATTGTTTTGCCTGAGAGAGAATATTGGTCAGTCTACAATCCCTAGCTACGCTAGACTCCTAGAGGACTTCAAATTAACCAATATATTGTGTTTGTATCTTTGGTACGCCCATGTGACTTAAATAATTTTCTTTTGTGTTATATACCTATTTGATCTCGTTCTGACCCATTTTAATAAATATTTTTTGAATTTTTAAATTGATCATAAAAGTTATTGAGTTTATAATTTTTATCAAATAAGTCCTTTCGTTTGACTTTTATCAATAAATTTAATCTTTTATCAATAAATTTAATGATTCATACGCCTGTTCCAATACACATGTCAACTAAAACTAAAATCATATAACTTATAATTCATTTCTTCTTCACAAAACTCAACGTATCTGCTTCTTCTCGTCATTTTTTCCAACGTTTCCTGCTTCTTCTTGCTCTTCACAACCCTCACTCTCTTCTTCAAATATATTGGATCCACGGTATATGCTTTAGACTCCACAAGCACACCTCTTTTCCTCGCCTCTTGGAATATCTTTTTCTGTACAGATCCAACATATCCATTTCTTGCTATTTATATACAGATCTTTTCCTTTACAACCAACACAAACATCTGAACACGATCCCACCCTTACAACCCAAGAATGCAATTGCTGACCGAGAGATAATAGTTCTAACTCTGAGCAAGCCGATAAGACTCCACTCAATCAGTCTCAATGTAAACTGATCTGGTACGTATCCACTCAAAACCATATCCAAAAACAATCAACTGAACTACAGCCGTGCTTGCGTTAGGCATGTTCAATTTGTGAATACCTCCTCCACTCCCTCGACAGAACGCCCATATCGCTACTAGAGACTTGCTTCCTTGTACAAGTCGTGCTCGAGCGTTCCGAACACACAAGTCTTGACCAAAGCTGAGCGAGATAGTGAAAGTATATGACATCAGCTTCCTCTAAGTTAGGCTATTGCTTCAATATATACGCCATTTTTAGATTCCTTCTTTAGTCGTTGTTGCCGAGACTTACTAGAACAAACCTCCTCTGTGGACTAAGACCAAAACGATTATGATACTTACGAGATCAATAGCAGTTGCCATTTCTCTCTGGTCAATCTCTAAGACAGCTCCATAAGTTGTCGGATTAAGAAAATGATCCTTTCTTTAATCACAAAGCATGTTCTTTATGTAAACAGAAAGAACAAAGCTGGAGGACTTTCTTTCGGGGTGGTGCAAATATGCATATAGGAACCCACCAGTACGGAAGCCAAGAAAGAGAAGCAATGGCTCTTATCTTAGACAACATCTATTATAACCAGAATTCTGGGGCAATGGGTCCCTACCAAAAGCCCGATATCTGAACTTTCAGGAAATTAAGCATTTAGCAGACATATTTCACAAAATGAATTGGGACTATGCTTTAGGAATAGGCTCAGGCCCCATAGCATAAGGTGGATCGGATCCTACATACTAGTGAGACAGCCTCTGTCCTCTCTCTATGATTTCTGTTCACCTCTCGCCTGCATCCCCTCCCCCGTTTTTATCTTTGGTGGCGGGAGGAGCCTCTGCTCCTCCCACCGCTCCCTCTCCCCCCTCTCCCTTAGCCGGATCTCACCCGAACCTCCCCTTTTCTTCACTCTTTTGGTCTCCCTCAGTGGCGATTTTCAACGTCAGATGCCGACATTTCAGGCGACCGTTGGTGACCACGGAATGAAATCAACAGCTCTCGACGTCCGTCTCGAGTACTGTCCGGTCGCTGTTGGCCGGCGCGTACCGTGCGCATGTGTGTCACGCGCCTCCCCTTTTGTGGATCTGCTTGGGTGGTTTGGCTTGTTCTCTTAGGGCCCTATTTCCTGACCGCTTTTTCGCCGGCCGGTGTTTTTTTCTTTAGGTGTTTTGTTGTGTTTGTCTGGTGCACGTGAATTTTATTTCTGCAGGTTTTGGTTATGGACATTGTTGTCCTTTTGTGTTGTTGTGGATGATCATTCGGGGAAGTACGGGTCTTTGTACCTGCTTAGAATCTATGGACCTTTGGGTCCGTCTTGTTGAAGCTGTTATGACCATTTGGAATTTGGCCTTTCATGCCATTAGATATATAGCCCTTAGGGCTTTCTATGTTGTTGTTATGAGTTGTTCTTTGTATTCGGCCTCGAAGGACTGTCTGAATGCAGCACACTTGTGAATGAAATTCACGTTTGGTTTGAAAAAAAAAACCAGAATTCTGGGGCCGAAACTACCACGGAGCATTCTGTGGACTTTTTTCAACAACCCTTTATGCAACAAGAAGTTATGTTTTCATCCGCCTCTTTGCTTTCGGTCTTGCCTTTACTCGATCATCATTTTGTTTTCTTCTCCCTTCGAAATCTACCGTTTACGCTTTCCTTCCTATTCTCAGTCTTTTTGCTATCCTCTAATTTTTACTCAAAATGGTGTCATTTTGGGCTAGAAAATTGAAGGCACCCTACATTGTCATTTAAGGAGTTTGCTTAATTTGCGGATGACCAGGAGTTGCCATTAATAAAAGAGAGGGAAGGCTAACGGAAGGACATTTTTGTTAAAAATTGAAAATTTAAGGGTATTAAATTTAAAGTTTGAATTCGAAGGACCCAAATATAAAAATTGTATAAACCTAAGAAATATAATGTTAAATTTTTAAAAAATTATAAAGTCAAGAACTTCAATAATCAAAGCAAAAATTAAAGAACTGCTTGTTAAAAATAGTTAAAAATTAGGGATGAAATGATTACTTGAACCTTTTCTGTTTAGATGCAATTACTTAAAGGACACTACCGTACGTGGGAGAAGAAAAAGCTAAATTTTTATACGTGATTACAAATTAAAGCTCATCCTCTGTGAAAGCAAATTCAGGGTGTATTTGTCTGTGGAAATATTAGAGTTTTGGAAATTTTGAGTATTGAAGTTTGTGAAAAAGTAAAGTATTTTATAGAAAAATGAGGAGAGAGAAGATTTAATTAAATAGTATAATATTATTTTATAATTTAAAGATAAAATAAAAATTATTTTACGATTGTTTAATAATTTTAAGGAATAAAAATTTTAGAAAACAAACGCACTCAACGTGAGATTTCCAATTATAATCCATGGTCGTGGGATCTGTCTTGTGCGCGATACGGTGATTTACACGTTACATGGGTCCGTTAACATGTGGCGAAAGAATTAATTTTATAAAAAAAAATTAGTTAAACATGCCACGTGTCTAGAAATATAATAGAAAATTCAAAATAAATTGGAAAAGAGTTTAAAAAATTAACATGATTCTCAAAAATAATATTTTAATAAAGAAAAATATTAAAAAAACACACCCATAATTGTATATAACGCAATTATATTGTGTTGATTTTTGTCTTTTAAAATATTCTATTTATCTTTTATTAAATCCTATTTTCAAATTTATTTAAATTTTCTCGAATTTTTATCTTTATTTTTAAGTTTATTTGTTAATTTTTTATTTAATTATTTTATTCCTTTCATTTTTTAATTTTCCAACTTTTTATGTCTTAGTTTTTTGGTTAAATTAGTGGGCGTGTTGCCTTTTTCAATGTGTTTATTTATTTCTTTCTTTCTTTCTATTTTTCTTATCTTTTAATTTTCTTTTCTACAAATTTGCGTTATCTATCCTATAGGTGTATTTTTTTTAGTTTTCTGTGATTAAATATATTTTTTAAAAATTGTGTCATTTGTTTTAAATTTCTGCTACTGTTTTTTGTATTTTTTTAAAAAAATTATACACGTGGCAAGTTGGAATAATTTTTTTATTAAATTAACCTTTTGGGGCACGTCATGTTTTTCCCTAACTTAAGTTACGGTTGGGAAAAGGTGGCAACCACTAATTAAGCCTTGTTAGTTAAAAGTCTATTTTTCTCTCTTTACTTTTATACAAACTCTTTTAAAATTCTATTTTATTTATTACTTTCTTACAAAACTCAATAAAATTCTAATTTTTTCAATTTTCACAACATTCCTTAAATATTTCGCTTAGTTTTAATTTGCAAACAAGCTTATCTGCCATGTCATTAAGTTTTGTGATCAAATAACTGAAGAGATCAAAATCATATCTTTCTTAACTGCAGAGACTATTGTAGGAAGAAATGAAGGTTAACCAAATTGGAAAAAAACAGTCAGACAACAAGGACCGACGACCTAATTAAGTCAAAATACTAAAAGGGCTGAAACTATCTAATACTAGCGAACATTACATTAAGCAAGCATGAGTTGTTATAATATACTAAAATGTCATAAAAACAAAGAGAATAATGTAATATCCAAAATTGGAAAATAAAAAAATGATGAAAATCTCAGTTTTGTAATTATAGAAAAAGGCCGCGGCATTTTCCATAATTTTGTGAAAATATTTTGTTTTTTAAGAATTAGGAGAAAATTATTTTTTATCCTTGAGTTTTAACAGTTTTCATAATAGACCCTTATGTTTTAAAACTAAAAATTTTAGTCCTAAAACTTTTGGATCTTTCAAAACAAGGGCTTCTTTTAACTAGATCTGGTGCATGTATATCCTATGAAACGCATAACAAGTCAACAACCCACATGACACATCCAATATCTAATAAGCCATGTCACTTATTGGACAGGGTGAGAGTATCATGTGGTCGACAAACCTAAATTTCTGTTGTGGTGAACTTTTTACTGTTACTTGGCTCGATGAAGAACTAATACCTGAAAAAAAAAGGTTTAGACCCTAAAGAACACTTAGAGGGGGTGAATAGGTGTTGCTACTTTCATTTTCAATAAATAGACAAATTTAAAACAAGTTCTAAATTAGTCTTGTTTAGATCTGCAAGTATTCAATGATTAACAAATATCAAGTATGAAGTAAAAATCAATCACACGTCAAGACAAGAGATTTGATGACGAAATGGAAAACCTTATCAAAGGAAAAAAAAACCACTCCGAGCTAGCAGCCACAAAAAATTCACTAAGAAAAAAAACCTTACATCGGTGACTCAGACACGGGCAACATCCAGTTGCTTGACTCTGACACCCCGAAGTAATAATCTAGGTAATACAACCTAGACCCGCTCCCATACAGTTAACCCTCAGCCTTCTGAGGTTCTTCTTGTAAATCTCTTCAACACCGGTAACTCTGGCTGCCAATCTCCTTAAGCTCTCTGAAGGCTTCTCACAGGAGGTTGGTTTCAATAGTGATTTTGGTGATTGATGTAGGAGAGAGAAAATATAAACACTTTTGGTGCAAAGGTCTCACACAATATTTCTCTCAAGCATAAGACGCCAAGGAAGAGAGGAAAATAACTTGGGTAAACAACTTGGACGAGGTCTCATGGTTTAAATAGATAAAGATAAGACAATTTGAAAAATAGGGTGTTTCCCTCAAGCCAATATAGGGCGAAGCTTGGGCGAAACTCTCTATAAAGAAAATTACCAATCTCGCTCGAGCGCATAGCAGGCGAAGCTTGGGCGAAGAGCCTATTCCGAAGATATACTTGAGAAATTTTAGGATCGGATAAAACTTCACGAATTTGAACTCCACTTTCATAATTTGAACGTACTTCATCTTTATCTTCCTGATTCGAATGTTTTTCAATCCTAATTCTTTTAGAGGACTTCTTGAACACTTAAACAAGACCTTATCTAAATGATTCAAATTACAACTCAAATTCGAAACGGAATTTTTCAATAACATTAACAAACTCCCCCTTTGACAATTTCGTGACAAAACCTATACATCAAGCTAGGAAAAGAAAAAATTGATAAAGACCCTTGTCAATCACCAAGACAAGAACTTGTTTACAATTTTTTTACTTAACCTTAAAACTAGACTCAAGTGTTCAAGAGTCATTGAAAGTGCACCAGTTTCCTGAAACAATAATTTTCAAACAACCAAGTGAAACGTATGGGAAACAAAACAAAATAACATGAAGATATAATCAAACGATAAGAATATCTGAAAGTAAATGTATCAAGATAAGATATAATCAAAATATCAGCACTACACATGTTATCCTCACTACATTCCTCAAAAGTATCTACTCCCCCTCAAAATATTCTCCCTCTTTTTGCCACGGATTGACAAAGAGTCAACTATTAGAAACCTCATCGGGAACAAAATCAGCATCAGTGTCATCTGCATCAGTAGCATCAGCTGAGGAAGCAGACTCCTCAGATCCAGAAGAACCTCGGACGTTGGAATGATCAAGTTTCGCAACGTACTTGCGGAGACGGCGCAATTCAGCACACACACGATCAGAATTCTCCTCAAGCTTTTGAAGTTTCGCTGAGTGAACGGTAGAATTCTCCGTAAAAGTTCGCAGCTGATTTAAAATGTTAGCCAAAGTCTGAGCAAGAGTAGGATCCAAAGAAGGAACAGAAGAAGAAGATGGAATATCTGTGGATGGAGGAGTAGGTGGAGCAGATGAAGATGGAATAAAAGGATCAAGCTCAGAACCATGCAACCCCATCTCAACTCTCCGACGAGCAAGATGAGCACGACTCTGAGTGAGAGACAACATACCACTGGGCTTGTTGAGAGAAACAAGATATTCAGTGAATGGAAAGGAAACAGAAATTGAATCAATCAATTTCTGAAGCATATACGAATATGGAAGACCTAATTTCTTAGAGGTGGATTGATAGGTAGAAATGATATGAGAACAGATAAGGGATGGTAAATCAATCGAATCTCCATTCAAAAAAGCATACAGAAATTTTACGCTCTTGAGAGGTAAAGATGAGAAATGCGACACAGCTAGTATGCAAAGTACTACCTGTATAACGACGAGGAAACCCAAACAATAGCAAGACAATAGAGTCAAATGAAGGAGTACGACTTTTCTTGTAAGGAAAAGTCGGACAGGAGACTCTAGGAAGTTCAAAAATACAAGCAATAAGTTCAGGAGTAACCTGAAACTTTTGACCACGTAGATAGGAATAGAAGCTGAAAGCTTTCTCATCAATATCATGGATATTGACAAAAAACTCTTTCGCCATGTTTTCATATGGAGAGACTACATCAGATATTAAATTAACCCAACCACGAATTTCAAATTGAGTAGGAATAATAGTATCCCTAAATTCAGAAAGGATAACCCCTCGCTCATAGAGAGGCTTACGCTTAGCAAAAGTACCAAACAGCAACTCATGTGCATGAGCATCCACAAAACGCACCGGATCAGGATTGACCATTTGCTTCTTTGAGGGTTTCTTTGTGGGTTTGGATTTCTTGGAAGTAGGGTGTTTAGGATTAGCCATCTGAGACAAAGAACATACCAACTAAAATAGCTCAAGACATTACTCAGATAAACCAAGGTATATGGGTTGCTCCAATAAAATGCATGAACATGTAGATAATAAACAAACTGCAGAATTAAGATAACAATTCAACCCAAAAATGTTTAGCAACTCAAAGTATGTAGAATTAAGATGAACAAAAACACAAATTCTATGACTTCTACAGTAGCTTAACAACCAACACAAGAGGTATTATACTGCAGCAAGATAATCACAGCACCTCAAGAACTAAAAGCACGTGAAACACTAAACAATTTACAGTAAGTCAGACTCAAAATAAAATGATTTTCCTGCACATTTTTTAACTTCAAGATTTACTCTAATAAACAAGAATCCAACGCCTAACTTTCCAGCAACAACAATATCAATACTTATACATTTTAACTAGCAAACTTTCATACCAAAACCCAGCAATAGACAATGCATATATCACAACCAAGATCTGAATTTAGGTATAATAAAATCCCCAAAATGGTGCAGAAACCCTAAATGTCCAATACCTAAAAATCAACGAAAACTGAAAAATAAACGAAAGAATACTTGGAAACCAAGGGAGAATTGGATTTGAGAGAAACTAGGAGAGAATGCTCGGTACAAAATCAAGATTTGAAGAGAAATAGGAAGAAAAGAAATGAAGGGGGTCGCGGGTTACAAGTCGCGACTCGTAAGGGAAGAAGAGAGGGCAGAAGAAAGAAAGAGAGAAAGACACGGAGAGTTTTAAAAAAATGACTTGGCATGATTTTCGCTCGAGCAGAATTAAAACTAACAAATGAAACCAGTTGTGAGAGGGAACACAATCCAAAGAATGAAAGTCAAACCCAATGCTACTAGGACTTGAAAATTTATAGTGTCGCTCCCTCCAAACTTGTAAGATCTTGTCTCTATTTCGCTTCTCTTTTCTATTGCTTTGTTTTTCCTTCTTCTTTTCTTTTAAGAAGAATTTACTCTTTTGAGTACTATATTTCTTTTGATAATTTCTATTCTTGAGGGACAAGGAAAATAAGGTCATCTAGTTAAGGGTCAATTCAAACTAAGGAAAATGAACACAAACACGTGTGATTATCCTTCATATCTCACACATGAGACCAAGTCTCATTCAATTATAAATGATGTGCACTGTGATTGATTTAACCAATGACAATTAAAGATCATTTTAGCTAATATCAAGTAAAGACATGTGGCATTACTATCAAATATTATATCAATCTAGATACAAGTTGATTAGATATTTATAAAACATGGAAGTGACTCACGACAATGTTAGCAACTCTATGAAGACCAATTTTGTTTTTTAATTAACAAAATAACAAGAATAAATACACAAGAGAAATCAAACAAACAATAAATAAACAAGCAATAAAAAATATATTCTAAATGTATGACACAATATCTTAAACAGAAGGAGCAACACAAATACCAATGGCTTTTCTGAGAAATTCAAACCTGAGACCATCCAGAGGTTTGGTGAAAATATCTGCCAATTGGTTTTCCGTAGAGATGTGCTCCAATGAGATTGTACGAGATTCCACAAGATCACGAATGAAATGATGACGTATATCAATATGCTTAGTATGAGAATGCTGAACAGGATTCTTGGAAATATTTATAGCACTCGTGTTATCACAAAACACAGTCATACAATCCTGAGTAAGACCATAATCCTTAAGCATTTGTTTCATCCATATTAATTGAGTACAACAACTCCCAGCAGCAATATACTCAGCTGCAGCAGTGGATAAAGAAATAGAATTCTGTTTTTTACTCATCCATGCTATCAAATTAGTACCAATATAAAAGTACCCACCAGTGGTGCTTTTTCTATCATCAGCATTACTTGCCCAGTTTGCATTTGAATATCCAGCTAATTCAATATTTGTATTCCTTGAATACCAAATACCATAATCAACCGAATCATTCACATATCAGATTATTCTTTTCACAGCACTCAAATGTGATTCTTTAGGATCAGCTTGAAATCTAGCACATATACCAACACTAAAAGCAATATCAGGACGACTAGCAATTAAGTAGAGAAGACTACCTATCATGCTTCTGTAAAGTGTTTGATCAACACTTTTATCAGATGCATTTGCAGAAATCTTGATGCTTGTGCTCATAGGTGTCTTGTATGTTTCTTGCTATCTAGTCCAAATCTTTTAACTAGATTTTTTTTGCATATTTTGATTGGGAGAAATAATTCATCTTCCAGTTGTTGACCTGCAAACCAAGAAAATAATTAAGTTCACCAATCATACTCATTTCGAATTCTATCTTCATAGCTTCTGAAAATTGATGAGCAAGTTTATCAACAGGAGATCCAAAAATAATGTCATCAATATATATTTGAGCTACTGTAAAATTAGATGCTGCATCTTTTATGAACAACGTTCGATCTACACCACCTCTTGTGAATCCACTTTCCAAAAGATAAGTAGTCAAGCGTTCATACCAAGCTCTAGGAGCTTGTTTTAGGCCATACAGAACTTTCTTCAACCTGTAAACATGATCCGAACATTTCGGATCAACAAATCCTTTTGGTGGTTCAACATATGCCTCTTCATGAAGAACTATATTCAGAAAAGCACTTTTAACATCCATCTAATATAACTTGAAATTCATATAGCATGATATAGCAAGTAAAATGCGAATAGATTCAAGTCGAGCAACAGGAGCAAAAGTTTCGTCGAAATCAATACCTTCAACTTGAGTATATCCCTGAGCAACTAACCTTACTTTATTCCTAGTGATAGTACCGTTTTCATCAATTTTGTTTTTGAAAATCCATTTAGTTCCAATCACATTGCAATCTGCAGGTCTAGAAACTAAATATCATACATCATTTCGAACAAACTGATTTAATTCCTCATGCATAGCATTTACCCAACATTCATCTTTAAGAGCTTCTTCAACTTTCTTTGGTTCTATCTGAGACACATAACTAGTATATGTCAAAAGATTTACTACTCTTTTACGAAGTCTCAAACCTTCGTTGATATCACCAATAACATTGTCTGTAGGATGATTCAATTTAACTCTCGAAAGAGGTTCATTTACAGGTGGATCAGTTGATTCAAGCGAATGACTGGAACTTGCAGGAGAGTCATTTGAGCTACTTGACAATTTAGTAGAATCGTCTGATTTCTCTTCAGGTTCTGACTCTTTCTCAGATTCCATCAATTGTACATTATCTTCATTACCTGTAGAATATGTAGGATGATCATCAAAAACTACATTAATCGATTCCATAACAGTAAGAGTAAGAAGATTGTACACATGATAAGCTCTACTATTTGAAGAGTAACCTAGAAAAGTTCCTTTGTCACTCTTGGAATCAAACTTACCAAGATTTTTTCTGTGTCGCAGAATGTAACAAGTACTGCCAAATACTTTAAAGTATTTAACATTGGGTTTCTTACCTTTCCACAATTCATAAGAAGTTTTCTTCGTACCTGATCTGAGATAAACACGGTTAATAATATCAAATGCAGTATTAATAGCTTCACCCCAGAAATGTAATGCTAAATTCTTGTTATGAATCATAACACGTGTCATTTCTTGCAACACTCGATTTTTCCTTTCTACCACTCCGTTCTGTTGTGGAGTAATAGGGGCAGATAATTCTTGATGTATACCTGCATCAGAACAAAATTCATAAAAATTAGAATTCTCAAACTCTTTCCTATGATCAATCCTAATGCGTATGATAGAACATCTCTGTTCATTTTGAATTTTCTTAAAAAGAAATTCTGCATATTGAAATGCCTCAGACTTTTCTCTCAGAAGATTCACCCAAGTAAATTGAGAATAGTCATCTACACAAACCATTATGTATTTCTTTCCACCAAGACTCTTTGTTCTAGATGGTCCCATAAGATCCAAATGAAGTAATTCAAATGGTCGTTTTGTAAGAATCTCATTCTTCTTTTGATGAACTGATCGAGTCTGTTTACCCTGCTGACAAAGTCCACAAACAATGTTATCATTTTTTTCAAGTTTAGGTGAACCTAAGACTAGCTCCTTGTGAGAGATCTTTATCAAATCTCTGAAATTCATATGACCAAGACGTTGATGTCATAGATCAGTATTGTTTGTCTTTGAACTATTACATTTCACTTCAGAATCGAGATTTATACAATAACAATTATCTGAAGATCGAGCACCTTCCAACAAACATATACCATTTTTATCAAGGACAGAACACAAATTTTTAGCAAAACATACCTCAAAGTCAGAATCACAAATCTGACTTATACTCAACAAATTCGCCTTTAAACCATCAACATATAGAACATTTTTGAAAGGAGGCATACCAGGCAATTCAATTGTTCCTTTTCCATGTATAGGAGCTTTTCCACCATCACCAAAAGTGACAGACCCAACCTTATGATCTTTGAAGGTTGTAAACAAAGTCTTGTTTCCACACATATGTCTAGAGCAACCACTATCTAGATACCATGACAGATCATTTTTCTTAGCTTTCAGAGCAACAGTAGCACTAAAACAATTGACCTTAGCTTTTTGTTCCCAAACCTTTTTAGAGGTTATAGATTGATGAGTCAATTGATGAAGCCTTTCATTAATCCTCATAGTATGCTCTGTCAACAACTTAACTTGATGTGAAAGATCAGCATGTTCACCTTTAAAAGTTGAATTACTTTTAAAGTTTTCTTGATTTTTAAGTTTGAAACATTTAGGTCGAATGTGACCTCTTTTTCCACAGAAATAACAAACAGGAACAAATTTATAAGCACTTTTATTTCTAGATGAATTAAATCTAGAAGAAGAACTTACAAATGTAGAAGTATTTGTCTTACCTTTACTTACCACTTGTTGTAAAGGTTGTACTTGTTTGTTTGGTACTGAAGCAGGAATAAAAACCGTCTTTGATGAGGATGCAACACTTGTTTCATCAAAGCCTAGTCCCTTTTTGTTTCTAGCAGGAATTCCAATACTCAAAATGTGATCAAGCTTCTTAGTACAGTTGAAAATTGTAACAATTGTGATGAAGATTTCTCGAATTCACTTGTGTTTTTTATCTCATTTTCAAGAAAAACATTTTTTTCTTTAACTTCTTCAAGTTCTGCACTAAATTCATCCTTTTGTGATTGACTTTCTTGCACTTTCTTGAGAAGTTCTTTGTTCGATTTCTGAAGTCTCAAACTTTCCTTAAAAAGTTGATTGTATGCTTATTGCAAGCTATCTTCAACACTTTTATCATCTTCAGAATCCTGCGAATCAACATTATCATCAGTAGTACACATAAATGCCATAAAACTTACCTGTTCATCTGTACTATTATCTTCACTCTCACTGCTAGAGCTGGAACTCTTCATCACTTAGTGATGCATTCATAGCCTTCTTCTTTGACTTTAGATAGGTAGGACATTCTGATCTAACATGCCCAAATCCTTGACATCCAAAACACTTAGTTTTAGTAGAGCTGGATTCATTTGGTTCATGTTTGACCATTTTGTCTTTATTGTATCCACTCGAAGTTCCTTTATCAGCAAACTTGTTGAAACTCCTTTGATTACTTTTATACTTGAACATCTTTCTAAATTTTTTTAGAAATAGAGTCATGTCTTCATCATCTGAATCTGATTCTACCTCTTTTTTTTTTGTTTTAAGAGCAATAAATTTCTTTTTCTGTTGAGGTAGAGTTAACTCATGAGTTTGTAAAGAACCAACAAGTTCTTCAATCTTAACAATGGAAAGATTCCTACTTTCTTCTATGGCAGTAACTTTAGCTCTGAATCTCTCTGAAAGAGATCTCATGACTTTTCTCACAACTGTGACTTCTTGAATTCTTTCACCTAACATAAAAGATGAATTTACAATATCATTTAGTTTTGCATAAAATTCATCAAATGTCTCATCATCCTTCATGCGGATTTCTTCGAATCTTGTAGTCAACATTTGAAGCTTTGAACTCTTCACTGCATCTGTACCTTCATGTGTTGTCTCCAAAATATTCCAAGCTTCATGAGCTATTTCACACATAGAAATACGTTTAAATTCTTCAGGAGAAATAACCAAAAATATAGCATGTAGTCCTTTACTACTGAAATTACTTTCACTTACCCCTTCTTTTGACCAAGTGCTAGAATCTTTGGGAAAATCATTAGTAGATGGAATTTTCCATCTTTACTACAAGAAATCCAAACATGTTCATCCATTGATTTTTAAAAAGCTCTCATGCGAACTTTCCAATAGACATAATTGCTTGCATCGAAATATGGAGGCACGGATAAAGACTGACTTTGTCAATCTAGACTAGGGTCAAGGACCAAGATTAAGCTCTGATACCAATTGAAAAACAAGGTTTAGACCCTAAAGAACACCTAGAGGGAGTGAATAGGTGTTGCTACTTTCTTTTTCAATAAATAGAAAAATTTAAAACAAGTTTTAAATTAGTCTTGTCTAGATCTGCAAATATTCAATGATTAACAAATATCAAGTATGAAGTAAAAATCAATCACAGGTCAAGACAAGAGATTTGATGACGAAGTGGAAAACCTTATCAAAGGAAAAAAAACCACTCCGGGCTAGCAGCCACCAAAAATTCACTAAGAAGAAAAAACCTTACACCGGTGACTCAGACACGGGAAACATTCAGTTGCTTGACTCTGACACCCCGAAGTAATAATTTAGGTAATCCAACCTAGGCCCGCTCCCTTGCGGTTAACCCTCAGCCTTCTGAAGTTCTTCTTGTAAATTTCTTCAAAACCAGTAACTCTGGTTGCCAATCTCCTTAAGCTCTCTGAAGGCTTCTCACAGGAGGTTGGTTTCATTGGTGATTGATGTAGGAGAGAGAAAATATAAACACTTTTGTTGCAAAGGTCTCACATAATATTTCTCTCAAGCATAAAACGTCAAGGAAGAGAGGAAAATAACTTGGGTAAACAACTTGGACGAGGTCTCATGGTTTAAATAGAAAATATAAGACAATTTGAAAAATAGGGTGTTTCGCTCGAGCCTAGATAGGGCGAAACTCTCTGTAAAGAAAATTACCAATCTCGCTCAAGCGCATAGCAAACGAAGCTTGGGCGAAGAGCCTATTCCAGAGATATACTTGAGAAATTTTAGGATCGGATAAAACTTTACGAATTTGAATTCCACTTTCATAATTCGAACTTACTTCATCTTTATCTTCCTGATTCGAATGCTTTTCAATCCTAATTCTTTTAGAAGACTTCTTGAACACTTAAACAAGACCTTATCTAAATGATTCAAATTACAACTCAAATTTGAAATGGAATTTGTCAATAACATTAACAATACCAATTGAACAAACACTTTTAGACCCAATACCAAATGAACCTTGAGAGGGGTGAATAGCTTCATTAAGAGTTTTGCACAAATTTTAAACCAAAATGATATTCGCACCAATAAAACAATCTGATCTAGATATTAATGAATCAAATGATCATGAAAATACAATACCACAGAAGATTCTTTATCCTCTAAGTGATCGTAATCAGCTATATGATTATCAAGCACAAATCAGTACACTTAATCCTTGAACACAACTGTACCAGAATGTTATTCCAGTAGACTACAGTCAAAGTACGACAAATAATAGAACTAATATTATTCTATATTGTTCACAACCTAATCTGTTAAAACATGCACCAACCAAATTAGATATAGGAAATCTAATAAATTTGTAACCTACCTTTGCACTTCTATAATTCTATCACAAGTTCTTCAAATCTTCAAGATTTTCAAGACCAATGCACAAACCAAGAAAGATTAGAACATAAAAAGATAATCAAAAAAAGGTAATAAGCACAATCACACCACTTGACACACGGATTGGTGACACAAAGAAAACTACTTTAAAAATGTCTTTAAATAGAAAAACTCTCCATATCTAGGCTGATAAATGAATTCACTATTTCAAACTCGGTACAAAGTGATGCTTAGATTACCACTACAAAAAACTGATTTTTAGTGGCAAACTTTTTAGCGGCGATCGCTAAAAACACAGCTAAAGGGTGTCTTTCGCGACATTTGGGAACAATCCCCGCTACAAACCACCTTTAGCGGCGGTCACTGACCACCCCTACAGACACCCTTCAACGACATTTTCTTGCACCCCGTACAGATCCTCACCCCTGATGGCTGCCGAGTCGAAAAATGCGGTTGAAAACTTGGAGGAGTCTGATGGGAGGAATGGTACATTGAGAAGAGTTTACCATCAATCTCCGTTGCCTTAAGATGTTATCTCTGTCTCTGTCTCTCTCTCTATGGCCTCTCACTTGATTTACTAACATTTTTTTGTTTGAT
Organism: Myrica gale; assembly: GCA_963930655.1. Taxonomy (NCBI): domain Eukaryota; kingdom Viridiplantae; phylum Streptophyta; class Magnoliopsida; order Fagales; family Myricaceae; genus Myrica; species Myrica gale. The sequence goes on along the minus strand of OZ005599.1, from coordinate 20,197,387 downwards.
TTTGTTTTCTGTTAGGTTTCGATCTTCTTGTCAAGAATGTGGGGATTTTAAGTTGTTGTAGTGGTTACATTAACGATAAGCCCTATATAATTTTTGTTTTCTTTGATGTAATGTTTGGATTGGTGTTTTTTCGGGGCCTTACCTAAACGAGGATACAATTTTCCAGTTTGCTTTCGGCTAGATCTTAGGATTCACAACTGTAACTCTCTCTCTTCAACATAGATTTTTCCAGCATTGATGAGATGTTTCTGGTGATTATGAAACATTTTGAATAACACATTTCCCTTATTTGATTAGGTTTTTTTGGGTAATTGATATGTGTAAAGTGTAGATAGTAGTCTTTTAGAACTTGTCAAAATAAAAATTAAGATGCGACGAGTTACTTAGAGCTGTGTCTCAAGTAAAATGGCAAGATAGGAGGTTGATTTTGGTGCCAGTATGTTCTGACTCATCACAAGAAAAATTAAGATGTCATGAGTAAGTTATAGCAGTCTCTCGATTAAAATCAAATTGAGATGTGATTGCCAATACCTGGAGAATGGCTTTTGCATTTAGATGTCATGTGTGTGCGACTTGTGACCACTAAGCTTTATCTGACATTCCTATAAAACTATATGTCTATCTAGGAAATAGCTAATTGTTTATGTGCAACTGTGATTTCCTTCTAAGCTTAAAACTCAAGCTTTCTTGCTGACTTCTCGTCCATGTTCATCCCTGCAAGTCTCTATGGCCACTACGCATTAGTTTACTCGTCTTTCGTTCTCTCTCTTATCCAAGTTGCGATGGAATGACTCACATGCCCATATAAAGTGCCCTTTTGAGAGTGATTTCGGACCTACTGGTCTCTAAGAAATCCGTTCTCTTATGCCCAAGCAATCAATGGATCCTGTTGGATCACAGTTGCACATAACATCTATGTGATTGCTAATTTATTAGAGTGCATCAAATTTAAGACATCCATTTGTTAGAATAAGAAGACCTATTTCTTGGAGACAATAGTTTAGCTTTTGGGTTATGTGGGGAAATTTTGAAGACATTTAAGGGCCACACGGATGATTAACTTTTTTCAGCAATCCTAAAATACTGCAAAGAATGTTCCTCTGTTATCTAAAATATTTCTTGTTAGAGCTGATTTGATGTTTATGTGTAAGTATATATATGTCAGTAGTAGATTTTAACCAAAATGAAGTTTTATGGATTCAAGGAATGAATATGTATAGTGTCGTACCTAGGCTGTTTTTTTTATAGATTTCTGTTACATCCAACCCTCCTGTTGGGTTTCGAGCTTTTCTGTTTACATTCAATCAAACTTTGTTCCTGGTATATGTCGGATTGAAGAACATGGTTTTCTTTTTGTGTGTGAACTAGTTGCATGTGCTTGGACTTTGAACACCATAAATAGAAATATAAATATAGCCCCCCTTCTGGTGCTGGCTAACATGCATGATGTCGGAAATACTAATTTGATTAATTGTGTCCTACTCTGTTGCTGTGTATATTTCAAATGGTGCAAACTACTTAAATGGTATCCACCTTTCTCACTCTTTAATATTTCTAAAGCTGCAAAGTCTTGGAGGGTTCATCATTTAAAGACACCAATATGTTGCCTTTTTTTATCTCATAGCTTGTACAGCCCTATGTTATGCGTTATTAGCTTCCAGGTTGCAATGTTTTGGCCCCTTTTCATTTAAAATTGATTTTATTCTTTTAAATCTCCTTACAAAACGTGTTAATTGCCAGCTTACAAGTTCGATAAATGGACTCATTGGAGCGTGGAGTAAAGCCGGAGGCAGAGTGGCAATCGAAAGAACAATAGCTGCAGCATGTTCACGAGAGTTCCATCCAAAAAAAAAGAACATCCATCCAAGAATAAGAAACTGTCAAACTTAAAAAAAAACTAATCCACCAACGAACTTACATCCAAAAAAATTAACTTCTATCCCAAAATAGGAAATCTGCCAACATACTTTATGCCTCCATATCAAACATCACTACTGTTAAGAAAAAAAAAAGAAAAAAAGGCTAAGTTAACAGAATATGACCATGACCAAATTAAAAATTTTAATGAAATATCCAAATATAATATTCTACCACAAAGGGATATTTTAGGAGTCGTCCAGGCTCCTAAACCATCCATATTGTGATTGTTCCTCATCGTCGCTCGACCCCTGCAAGGAAATAAAATAAAAATGAAATACAAAGAGAGACTAAATTAGAATATATACAAACTAAAAAACTCAAAAGAGAAAAAGTTTTAAAACAAGCTAAACATATACTTTTGAAACTTATCCAAGGAAAATGAGAGAATAACTTTGATGCAGAGACAATGAGAGCCTTATAATCCTTTTTTGTTTTGTCAAGTCTAAGGATTCGGAGGTTGGGGATTTCGAAATGAGATTTTAAATTGGAGATTTGGCAATAAAATGGATGAAAACGTGTGTTCGCGCCGCAGTGGTCGGAGATGTGGTTGCATGTAAATTATAGTGGTCCTACCGGTACAGATGTGGAGACAAAAAAAAAAGAGGTCATGAACGCACGCTGGCTCGCTCAGCGAAGAGCCGAGCTGAGCCGACGATAAAGAGACCTCATTAAATGACGTGGAGGCCCTCTGTCGTCCATTCCGTGGAATTTAATCCAGATCGCGGGTCTGGATGCGTCTAAATCCATACAGTTTGGACTGAATCCGGACCGAAAGTTGTTTGGAAGCTCCATTTGTTGGCTTCTGTTGGATATTGGCTACTACACTCACAACCTCTTCCGAAAGGATATTTTCACCTCGATTAGTTGGCTGCCACCGCCAGAAACTATGAGTGGCCCAGAAGAGGTTTACAAGGTTGCAAGGGCACAAACACTCATAATAGCTTTGTGCGGTCTTATTCCGGGGTATGGGGTTACAATGGTCTTCATTTTGATTATTTGGGACGGTTTGTAATCCAATTGATTGGTTTCATGATCTTCATGGTTGCGCTAGCTCTCCCTTACAATCACTGGAAGTTTAAGTCCAACAGGCATTCGTTCCTTGCGATGTACTCCTTCACTTTTTCTTCGCCAATTTCGGACTTAATTCCACCACATTCATTTGTGCCCGCAGAAATATTTCCTGCAAGGCTGAGATCTACTTGTTAAGGAGTAGCAGCTGCATCCGGTACAATTGGGGCTATGATTGGTACATTTGGGCTCTTGTCTCTCACCGAAGGTGATGATATAGGGTCCTCAAGTGATAAAGGTGTGAGGAACGCTCTGCTTATACTCTCTGGGATCAACGCCTTAGGTGTGGCTTTTACCTTCCTTGTGCCTGAGGCCAAAGGAAAATCGCTCGAGGAATGGGAGGACGAGGAAGAAGATGTACATAATCGAGGAGTAACAAATTAAGGTCGCTTGCAATGGATTCTTTATTTGTCGGCGCAATTTGTGAATTTATTTGGTGCATATTAAACAATTGAGTGTTCTGGCAAAAGCATGTAGTGAGCACCGGCTTTTTTCGAGGGCCTGTTTGAATATTGATCTCAATTCGATTTATTTTGTCATGAGTTTCTTGATGTGGGATTAATTTGTGTGTTCCATCTTCTATGCAGTTAATTGTGGAATACATCTCTTGACACGTACACTTGATAAAAACACCTTTGTCTTTTCTTTTTTTTCTTTTTCTTGATAAGTTAAATGCATAAAATTAATAGCAGGACTCATCCGGATTTAACTCCACTGGAATATGTAATTCTTTCCCTCTTTTTTTTTGGCCTCCCTATAGGTAAAGGAGAAGAAAAAATGTTTCTCTCTGAGTGCTGTATAATTAGGAGGATTATCTCCAGGTGAAATGGGCCCCATAAATGTAAACCTTGTGATTCCTCACTTGTTACGGTTCGAATCCAAAGCTACAGCCTACAGACCCCATGCACTACAACAATAGTCCACTTAGGCGACCATTTTTATTACAACGGGTATTGGGTCGTCGCCTTAAGTGGGTCTTTATCTACCAAAAACTTCGAAATCGTTCTAGCCCAACAATATTTGCTTTGTCACACAGTATCGTGGTTAAAGGAGTTATTCTGGTCTGGAGTGACGGATCTCATCCTCTTGTTCGTCGGAGTCTGTCGTCACCATTTTCCCACTCACATCCAGACGGAATCAGATGGTGTTTACCTACGAGTGTGACCGTCGGAATTTTTCGGAACAATTAATTTCCGTCGGGTTCTGTTCTAGTTCGTTGCTTGAAGACGTCTGCCCACAGGAGATTCTCCTCAGTCGAGAAAGATCAGAAAATTAAAAACTATTTTGGACATTCGATTCTCCTCCGTCGACAAATATCAAAATCAGGTGTGTTTAACTACGATTCTGATCGTCAAATTATTCGGAATATCTGCATCTGTTCTAGTTTGATGGTTGAAGACTTCTGCCCACAGGAGATCTTCCTCCGTCGAGAAAGATCAGAAAATTAAAAACAAAGTTGGGCATTTGATTCCTAACACTCGTTGAGGGTGATTTATTCTAACCACTTGAAACTGTTTTGTGCCCAAATCTGGAAAATATGGTGTACCAATTTCTGCAATTTCTGCATATTAGGGTGAATCTGATTCGAACGGCTCCACATCCTTCGACCCGATTTTCAGCCAAGTGGGTAATGTTTGGGTTGTCAAGAAACCCAACTTGGTGACCTATAGAGGACCAAGCATGCTTGCCACCACTCTTCATGCCACGGCAATGCTCTTGAGGACCTGCAAATGTGATTGGTTCAAAAATGCGATTCTGACTATCCCTTCATTACTCAAGATGGTAGGGTGAGTGCCTTTTTTTTGGCTTGCTTTCTCCTATAATTCTTGAAATACGTTTCGCGATTTTTTTTAATTCTGCATCCTAAACAGTTTTAGTTCCAATGTCTTTTCCCCCTTGGTGCTGGTCTCTTTCTCTCTCTCAGTCGTTCTCTGTCTGAGCTTGTATTTGAATTTCAAATGATGTAACTTCTTTGCCTTTTCTTATCTTCAGATCTAATTCATGCCTTTTCTGACTTGCCAAGAGACCTCAATTTCGTACAGCACAGTAGTCGCTTGTGTTGGGAATTGTGAGAATTTGAATTATTTCTTAAGAGATTTTGTTGGTTATCATTTGTTAGACGATTATAGTGTATCTCAAGCTGTACAAAGATGTCTGATTTAGTGAATTCATATTTCAGGAACAAGAGAGGCAAGCCGATTATAATCGACCCAACACTCTATAGCTTCAATAAGTCTAAGATTTGGTGGGTTATAAAGCAGAGGACTCTCCCAACAGCTTTCAAGCTCTATATAGGTTCCTCTCAAATCCCTTTACTTATATTGATTGAAGTCGTTCTTAAATAAATCAGTTGCTTTCATTCCCTTATCTCCAAGGGCTCACAGTTATGTAAAATTCATTATTTTCTTTCCATGTTTAATTTTTGTTTATAAAGAACCTTATATGGATAACTTATCACTAGCATGTGAAACTTTTGAAGAGGCCACAAACGTCACGGTTACCAAGTACATAGTACTTAAGGAAGTAAATTTGTTTTTGTCGGTTATGGCCCCATAGTGGCACTTTTATAGTCTTCCCTAAGCGCCTTATGTTTACCAGTTATTGCTGCAATTGTATACTTATTTCTCATGTCTTCAATCTCTCAAGATGGTCCCCTTTCAAGTTTCAACAAACACATGCTTTGTGTTTTTTTAGCACTCTTTCAAAGTTGTGCTTTCAGAAGCATCAATAATAACTAGTATGCCTAAAATGGTAGGAGTGGAGTTGGAAGTACATGAGCAATCTAAAATTAGAATTCTTGACCGAAACGTTTCTGACTAATTAGATCAACTTGAAAGCCAATAAGTTGGGAGCTAAGAAGGAACCCCTCTCACAAGACCAAGTAAATTGCAAAACCAAACCGAACAGAACATAACAGAACCGAACCGAACCAAATCAATTTAATGATATAATAAAAGTGGGGTTTAAATTCTGATGAAGTATACGGTCGTACAGATTCTATTTTGAATACAACATTATCTCAAAGGAAGATAATAAGTAGGCCTATTAGTGAATATGGACAATTTCTTATATTTTCCTATTTTTCTTATATCCTAAACATGTTAAGACCATTTTTGTTTTGTTGGCCATTACAAAAGGCCACTTAAATAACTGGTGGAAAATACGATATAGTGACGAAAGGAATTTTTTGTATGTTTAAAACTACAACTACCAATTTGAAATCGAGGCTATAAGTATGATTTTGTGGTCAAGGATAAAAAAGTACTAACCAGTACAAGGTGTTACTAGAAGTCAAATTTCAACCAAGGAAAATCGTCAAAATAAAACATAAAACGACAACCAACATTGCGTCAAAGCCAAAAACTCTCAACAAATGGTATTTCGTCACGACTAATAAAAATTAGACCACTAGTTTTGTGATCTCGTCCAAACAGGTTTTGTCAACGAAAAGAAATGGCAACCAGAAACATTTGTTTAGCAAACATAAAGAACGACCACCGATAAGATTTTACGATATCTTCTAATGACGGAAGATTTCATGCCTCCACTGACCAAACGATCGGTCAATATAGTTGCCAATAACGACGAAACTGATTTTGGTGGACAAAAATCTTAAATCACAAGGTTCGAGTGACCATCGTCTAACCACTACAGGTCGTCTCCGGACATCCAAAGCTGACCAAAACTGGACTTTACCCGACCATTCCACCCGTCATCTTACATGAATTTTGTTGTAGTGATGCATTAATGGCACCTGATAAGCGCCCCTGATGGCCAGGAACTTATGTCCTCAGTGAGACTCGTCTTGTTGCGAGGAAACAAATATTAGTGGCCCTGCAAGGCTGCACAACCGTTTCATTTCTATGGCTCCCGCTCGGTTCCCGTAATGACTGAGAGGCGAGACGACGTTGTAATGCTGACATTGACTTGATAGCTTTGATTGTTCACTTAGTTGTCGCCGTTGAAATGAGTACCTTAATTGCTGGTATTTGGGTTATGTTTGTGTTGTAAAATTTTTAGTATTAGGTTTAGTGATGGTATCGGGTTTAGTGAAAAAGTAAATAGATAGGTAATTTTTTATATTTTTTTAGTGAAAAGTTATAATTTGATGGAAGAGAGATATTATATTATAATATTTTATTATAAATTAGTAAAAAAAATTATAAAATTTGTCGTACAAACACAACCCAAGGTCATTAGTCATTAGTTAATGTGTGTGGCATCTTCTTTTCTACTAGTAAAGCAGTACCATCTCTCCTTGTTATCCACGCTGGCGGCTGGTCATTGTCGAGATAACTTCTCAGAAGTTGGTTAGAGTGATGACAGTTCCCTGGTTCCTATGTGTTGCTTTCGAGCACTGCAGAAATTTTGACATTGAAGCACGTATCAATATATATACTTATAACTCCAACAATCACGGCAATGAAAACGATATATATATATATAGCAGAAATTTTGACATTGAAGCACGTATCAATATATATACTTATAACTCCAACAATCACGGCAATGAAAACGATATATATATATATATATATCGGAGTGTCAATATGGTAGGACATGGTCCCCGATGCAGTTAAGATCTCGTAAAAAATCTTTGGAAAATTGGTGGACGTCGGTGAATGAGTCGACCTTTGGCGTGTAATAGCTTTAGACTTTTCATGCACTCTGATAGCAGAAAAAGCAAAAACAAGAAATTGATCAGATGTTCTTGTAATTTTAACAAAAAGTGTTGGCTCGCGTACACTGTTCACTGAAGCATGTAAATACAATCACGTGCTGTGGATATATGATTCTTAATTTTTTCTAGTAAGGTCAATTAAAATCTCCAATATGCAGTATATTTTTAATTCATACATTACTTTTGGAGATTTAGATTTATTTTTATTTATTTGATATTAATATTATCGATAATATCACACAATCAATTTCTAAGATTTAATATAATATTATTGATTTCACGAAATAAGATATTGCTGTCAAGATATATATTAAATATCATTATTAAGATATTAGCCCTAAAATCAGATATTGTTGTGAATATATGGGGTTACTATGATGTCCTCCTTCTCTTGATCTCTTCATATTAAGTGTAGATATTGGTTAGGTTTAGGCATAACAAAATTGCGTTTGCTCAAACTAGGATACCAAAACCCCATTTTCAAAGGAAAAATTGGAGTAATGTTTAGGGTGTCTGTAAAACAATTGCTGAAAAATTTGAATAATGTTTGATTTTAAATTAATTTTTATTAGAGTTTGTTAAAAAGAAAGGATATATAAAATTTGATGGATTTTTTAAGAAAAAATTAACAGAATTTGTTAAAAAGTAAGTAGATCCAATAATTAATATAATTTTTTTAATAAAAAATTATTTGCAGTTAATGTGAAAATCTATTAAAATTTGTTAAACAATTTGTGTTTTTAAAAAAATTTCGTTAAAAGAAGTTGAAAATATTTCATATTCACGTGTACATTGTATTTTGTGTCGCAAGAAATTGTGGATATATATATATATATATACTTTGCAAGTCAAAATGGAGCACTCACATGTATTTATGAGTTTGTTTGATACCCAACATTTTTATCTTCTAACATTTCCAACCCAATAAAATAATTCTTCAAAATTCTCTTTCCTCGTCAAATCATCATTTTTCACTCCAAATAAATATTAAAAAAATTATTTAAATAATATATTTCTTCACTTTTTCACCAACTTCAACACCCCACATGTTTAACACCCCAACAATTTTACAATCAAACATCACCCATGATGTACTGGGAATTATCAATTAGTACGAATCTAGGAGCGTGAAGCCATCCCCTTCTCTGAAAATATATATATATATTATTGTTTTTAGATTATGAATTTATGAGACAAATTTTGAATTTGCCTTCACTACAAATTTCACAATATCTGGGTCATGTTCATTTTGTAAATTTTCGGAGGATTCGTATCCGAACTCGTTCATGTTCGGCGAGTTTCAGTTGCATTTTAGGATTCGGCATAAAATATTCCAAAAATGCCCTGAAAAAGTTGACGTTTAATGACTAAAAGCCCCTCCAACAAAACCTAAAGAACAAAAAACGTTAATGGCAAAATGGGATTATGACCCTACTCCTGCATCCGGACAGCAGCAAAGCTGCTGTGTCCCCTGCGACAGTGCGGCTTGTTCCCTGCGCCAATGCGGCTTGTTCCTTGCGCCAGTGCGTCTTGTCCCCTACGCCGCTTTGAATCGTCGAACAAAATGACCTCTGTCTTCACAAAAGCAATTGTGACTTTATCTCACTTTTGTCGTTTTGTAATTTTATGTTTTTTTTGTTAAATATCTTTAAAATATTCAAATTTTAATTAATAAATTAATAAATTCGAAAAAAAGATAAAAACAATTTTAAATATCATCATTATTTTTTTACGCATCATCAATCTCTACACAAACACCATTACAACTTTAACAACACCTAAAAATTCACAAAACTCTTCAACACGAACATCACCCTGACTTTCTTAGGTTCAATTCCTAGCGTTCTTCCCGCTAATGGTTGTCACTGCATTGTGCAGTGATTTTTTTCAAAGGATTTTCAGATTCATTTTCTACGGATCTTCTCGTGTTTCAAAGATCATTGGATCCTCTTGCTTCGGATTGCTTGTCTATTGTCTGTCACAACTGAGGATCTTGTGTCATCTATTATAGGTTTCGGCCCCTTAACTCGTTGCTGGCTCTTTAGATCTTTCTTTTTGTATCTTCTAGCTGTAATTTTTTTTGTACTTTCAATATATAAAATTATACGTTTAAAAAAATATATTTATAGAGACGAGAGTCATGATCGCCTGGGAGGATCTCTGTGCAGGAGATTGATATATATTTGGACATCCCTCGATTCAAATGTTTAAATTTCGGACTGCATAATATCATATTCATTACTCCTTGTCATTATTACTTCTTCTTTTTTATCTAAACTGAAAAGATAGTAGGAGGAGGACAATCAGAGATGACTACCAACGTTACTATAATAGCCCCCAATCACTACGGAGCTGTCACTTAGAAGCGGCCTAAAAGGGGATAGCATGCACTCGCTAAATAGAGGGTTGAACCGTAGTCAGGCCCTCGGCTTGAACCCATTGAGAGTTTAATGTAGACCCATTAATCAAACTAGGTAGTTGAATCACTACGGAGCTGTCACTTAGAAGCGGCCTAAAAGGGGATAGCATGCACTTTCTAAATAGAGGGTTGAGCCGTAGTCAGGCCCTCAGCTTGAACCCATTGAGAGTTTAATGTAGACCCATTAATCAAACTAGGTAGTTGTGGTACTAAATTTTAGGAGAAAATATGTTGGGAATAAAAACTTTAATTTTTTTTAAACGAATAATTTTATATATTGAAAGAACAACAAATATTACAACCTAGAAAAACGATAAAAAGGACCCAAAGGGCTAGCCGCAAATTTAGGGGTTAACAATAAAGTGGCTATAATGGAGGACACAAGGTCCTCAGTTGTGGCGGACACAGAGCCCGAAGCGAGATGACCCTGGGGTCTTTCGAAAAACAAGAAACCTGTGGAAAATAAACCCGAAAGTTCATTGAAATAAAAAAAAACCACCGCACAAGGCAGTGACAACTACCGTTGAAGGACCAACAACATTATTGCTTTGTGAATCATGAAATTCCAACTGTAATTATAGACAACCAAGAAACACAAAAAAACTAAGCATGCCTTAAACAAAGAGGCAAGCCCAAAGGTGCAAAAGCATAACATAATCAAAGCTGGCCAGAATATGGTCGGAAATGGTGGAGGTGGTGGTATTGTAGGCGGCGCGTGGTGGCGGTAAGACGAGATCCACGGCCTGGAGGAGAGAGAATGAGCCACAAAGGCCAGATCTAGGAAGGGGAGCAAGTTTTGAGCAGTGGAACGGGTCTCAAGTGTGGCCACAAGCGGCGGCGCGTCAGATCCACGTGCGGCGCTCGGGGTCCGTGCAGCACACGCGCCATCGTTTCAAAGCAGGAGTTGCGGTGCTGCGTAGATCTCGGCGTGCTGAGTTCAACCATCATATGCGTGTTCGTTGAAAAGGGGGTAGAAACCACCGTGGGCCATTTGGAAGTCACCTACAAAGAAAAGCAAAAGAACCAGCATCACCGGCCAAACAAATCAGAGAGGAGAAGAGGGGAGAAGGAAGAGAGAGAAGGGGAAAAGAAAAAAAGGAGAAGAAGATGAGGGAGCTGAAGCTCCCTTAGAGACGTTGTGGGTTTTGGGAAAGCAGAGAGCGGTTTAGAGAGAAAGGGTTAGATTTTAGTTTTATTTCAAAAAAATTAAGTTTTATTTTCTTAATTTTAATTTTACTATAATATAGAGTCTTCATAATTAGGGGACCTTAGGCGTCTATCCCTATTAGATGTCTCTAGTCCAACCTATAACCTGAAATTTATGATTCTATTTTTTAAAAAATATGGCTCAAAGTAAAGCAGTGGCGGATCCAGAACACAATTTGAGGAGGGGCGAACTCCCTGATAAGTCATGATTTTTCAGGTAATACAAACCAAAATATTCCTTCGCCACACACGTTGTACTCAAATACCACAGAACAACAAGATTAAATTTCTCCCACCATCTTCATTCAGAAAAGTGTTTCCATTCACTGAGCAGAAAGCATGTAAGATCTCTGTATCAGGAAAACAAAATCAGTGAAACTCACACCATGGCTTCAGATATGATGCCCCAATGGACCATGCAAGGGGTACAAGACAGTACTTCAACTTCAAGAATAAGATTTGAAATGATTTTTATAAAACAGGCTGTATATTGAATCAAACTTGGAAGTGGCAGGATTTCCTCCCGATTGAAAGTTCCTAACTTCTAATTCCATTGAAGTGAGGAAGTGTAAATTGTTCATAAAACTCAATGAAAGCAGCACACACCTTAGTACCATCTTTGTTAAGCATCAGTGTAAAAGAGATGTTCATTAAAAGACTAACAGTATTATGCTTAGTATACTCAATGGAAACAAATTAATCCATAGCAGATAGACATTAGCCAACTCCGATGATCAACAGATGTGATCATAGTTTCCCTCTTACATTAACCGAAGTACATAACATGATAAGAAAAGGCCGAAATTGGAAGGAAGGATTTCGCAAGTACAACATTGGATAAATTTGGTGCTTTTGAAAGTATTTTCAAATTGACTTCACAGAATTAAAATTGACTTCAGAAGGCAGTTTTATCGTCCAAAGCAAATCCCTGACAGTGCCACAATTAAACTGCCAATAAAGAGATATCAAGATAATCAGTGGCTCTGCCTATTATGGATCTCCAGACGATCTCAAACAATCTAATAGAATCGTAGACCAGTGCCGGTTGAGCAGGGGAGTTTTCCTATTAAAACAAACAAAGCTGATAAACATATTCCTAAGTGTGATTTTAGGAGAAAACAGAGAAAAATTAAAAAAAGAAGTAGATACAAAACTTCACTTATTTAGCTCTGAATTCCTAGCTTTTTCCTCAGCAAAAACTCCTCATATATGTCTCATCATGCCATCATGGATGTCTTTAAGATGCTTTTAGACGTCTAAGGTCCACAACACAAAGCCTTCTAGTAAGTTGATCACCAAAGGGCAATCCAGTGTTTGAATAACTGCGTCACTCAGAAACTCTAAATTTGTCCAAGCTCAACCAGTTTACATGCCGTTAAAACAGAAAAGACACCTTTTAATGTGTTCTTTCCATCCAATTCCGTGTCCAACAGTTTAAAAGGGGTCCCTTATATTTCTTAGCTAGTTTCATATTCTGAAAGAATCACGCAAAATACCACCTGAAAACATACACAATCAGGATGCCTAAAGCTAATGGCATAGAAATTGTTCCACACCACATCACAACCACTATAGGTCACAGCAAATTCAACAATAGCAGAGAATACAACCTTATCCATTCATTTGGGAGTGTCATGGACGTGCTGAAGGAGGTCATCATACGGGTCCCTCCGACCAGGAACCTGGCTAATCTGAGCATCCCATCTCAGCTGAGCATTGTGGCGCTCGAAGGTCCAGAACCCGTAAGGCCGGATAGGGTAGCTCCACATCTCCTTTGTCTTTTTGCACCGATCCTTCACCGCATGCACGTGCTCCCTAAACTTTCTATCCCTCTCCTTAGGGTCCTCCATCAACTTTAGAATAAAATTCTCCGCAAACTCCATTATAAAACCCATATTGATCTTTCTTCCTCAACACCCTGAATCAAAGCCCTAGCTTAATCATTATTACCCTTTATGAGAGTTGGACCTAAATTTAATTATTAACAAGCCCTATTTTTTGAATTATGGTTAAAGAGAAAACAAGTTCAACAGTACAGTAAACAAAGACCCGTTTGTTTGCAGCCAAAAAAAAACATGGAGGAAAAATTTGAATAGAAAAGGTACGCGCAATCCGATACTAAGAAGATTGATGTTTATCTAATCGCCCAGAAATATTCAAACTCCACCTTAACATAATCGATTGGATTATTACGTTCATTTCCATGAAGAGTAAAATAAAAGGTAAAAATCTCACTATTTTCTTTCCATTTTCTTGCAGCGATTCAGATCAGGTAGATACGAAATGGAAAACCCCTTCTCTAACGTTCTCAGATCTTTAAAAAAAATCTACATCAACCACTGAAGATTAAAAACATGAATTCCAAACTTAAGCTTATTAACAGTGATTGTGTATATGGAAAGAGGAAATCCAACAAGATTGTTCGGAGAAAATTATCGAAGGAAAGGGATTACCCGGTACTTCATAGGCCTTAAATCGAGCAAGTGCGGCTACTCCGCGCTTGGTCTTGTGCGGAATCATCGTACAAACAGCAAACAACACTCTTATTGCCCATACAAGAACCACAATAAAATCATAAAATATTCAGTTCTCTGGTTCAGCGATGTTTAGCCCCCACTGGCCCTGTGGGCAGGCCTGGGCTGCTGGGCCAGTGGGGGCAGACCTTCTTCTTAAAATCCCAAAATAAAAAAAAAATCAATGGAGTTTTGGAGCCAGTGGGGGCAGTCGCCCCCACCCGCACCCCCTGGCTCCGCCTCTGAAGTAAAGTATAACTTATGATGAGTACCAAATCTGTTTGAATGTTTATTTTAGAATCTATATTTAAGTTGAATATTTACATTTTTTGTTAATTCATGATGAATAATAGAAATTTTTTTAAAAAAAATAGTCTAAAAAGTATTTTTAACTCGTTTTGGCTAAAAATATATATATTTCACAAACCGAAATCTTCGGTTTAGATGTCAGAAATTTCAATTCCATTCCGGTGAATTGAAACAAAAAAAAAAAATACATTCGAGTAAATATCACAGCGAAACCGCATTCATTCATTTATTCACCCTTAATTTCATGCGTCCTGGTTATTACTTCTGACAGGCGTGTCGTATATGCATCATGATTTGCTTAGCAAGAAACCAAAAGGAAACCAAAAAAAAACGAAAAGGGACACCAATGACTAATTTTTGGCTTACTTCTTGGCTCTTGCCGTTTTAAAATTGCGCAGGAATGGTTGAAAACGGAGCCATGGCCACCATCGTATCAATCCGACTTTTAGGCGAAAGTCGAATTCTTATCCCATCACCCAACCCCCCAAATAAAAAGTTAAGAAGGAAAATTTGTTTTCGTAGAATATAAAGCTAGCTCTTCACTACTCCCCCTGGAATGGCTGAAAACGCCAAAACTGAGCCATGGCCGCCATCGTATAAATCCGACTTTTAGGCGAAAGTCGAATTCTTGTCCCATCAAAAAGGAAAATTTGTGTTCTTAGAATCTAAGCCAGCTCTTCACTACTTCCCCTCTTATCTCAATGAAGTCGCTTTTGACAAAAAGGTTCTCTTTTTGTGTTCCCATGTATCTGGATAATTAGAATAACAAGCTGTAGCTAGGTAGTGGCCCAGTGGGGCATGCTTAGAAAGATTTCAAACGGACAAAGCTCTTATTTCAAACCTCCTAAAAAGGCTGCTAAATAATGAAACCAAATGTAGGCGTCAGCCTTCCGGGGTCAATTTGTTGGCAATACCTAACTTCTGTTTTCTTTTGGTTAGCTAATTATTTATGTTCTATATATATATTTTAGAAAAATATATAATTTGGTCACTAAGTTTATAGCACGCTGACAATTTAGTCATTTGGTTTCATTTCTTTACTTTATAATCACTAAGAATATATAGTTGTGACGATCTGGTCTTTCCGTCAAACCTGCGTTAAATTTCAACGGAATATAATGCAGTCGACCGCTTCAACTTACTGTTGCCGCAACGGTAAACAAACCGGTCGACAGCTATTCTGGTTAAAAATTTAACGAAGGTTTGACGGAAAGACCAGATCGTCACAACTATATATTCTCAATGACCATATAGTAAAAAAATGAAACCTAGTGACTAAATTGTCAGCGTGCTATAAACCTAGTGACCAAATTGCATGTTTCCTTATATTTTAAGAAATTCATTCAGATCAGCATGAAAAAAATGACAATGTTGTGTATCATTTGCAAATTCAGTCTTGGAACGGGGATTTTTAACAATTTTATATGCGGAAAGATATAAACACAATGAGTATAATTTATTGTACAGCTTGTGTTATTTGAAATTTTATATGAACAATATTAAATAGTGTATAATTTACATGTTATGTTTATCTATTTTCAAATTATACTGTACAATTTAAATAAAAAATCTTAATTTATTGACATAACTCAAAAAAAAAAAGATGTTAGCTATGTTATAATATACGATATTCAAACACTGATTATCAAAATTTTAAAGAATATTTTTAAAAATTTTAAAATATTATGAATATTAAAATTTATTGAAATTTTTGATAAGTTGTTAAAATTTAGGGTTAATGGCCAAACTAGTCCTTGGGTTTTATGCCCTTTATCGATTTGGTCCTTGAGTTTCTAATTTGATCACATAAGTCCTTAGGTTATCTTCATTTATCAATTTGGTCCTGGGGTTTCCAATTTGGTTACATAAGTCCTTAGGTTATCCTCATTTATCAATTTGGTCCATGGGTTTCCAATTTGTTTACATAAGTCCTTAGATTATCCTCATTTATCGATTTGATCCTTCCATCCAATTTCGTCTCCTCCGTGCACATCACCACCAATAACATCGCGACACGTGTATGTTTTTTTATTATTTAAAAAAAAGTCACATCCAACTGACATATTCGTAAAAAAGAAAAAAAAATCGAACGGGGGAGACCCCACACTCGATCGACGAAGGGAGCCCAGATCCATGTTTTACCAAAAATCAGTCATTCCGGTCGTCTATTTTTCACGGAGCGAAGATATATCCAATCTGAAGCCGTTGGTGATCTTTGAGATTTGAATCGTGCCATGGATTTTCTATTTGTTGCTCTCTGTTTGCAGATTGATTTGGGGGTAGTGGCTCATTTTGATGAGACGTCAAAGTAGAAATTGGACGGAAGGACCAAATCGATAAATGAGAATAATCTAAGGACTTATGTGACCAAATTGGAAACTCAGGGACCAAATCGATAAATGAGAATAACCTAAGGACTTATGTGACCAAATTGGAAACCCAGGGACCAAATTGATAAATGAGGATAACCTAAGGACTTATGTGACCAAATTGGAAACCCAGGGACCAAATCGATAAAGGGCATAAAACTCAGGGACTATTTTGGTCATTAACCCTAAAATTTAAATGTGTTTGTGTAGACGTTGAAACATTTTAAAATATAACGATTGAAAATGATTGTGTTTAGCTATTTAGAAGAGAGAGAGTTTAAAAAATTATTTTTTTTATTTTACTAATATCATAACCCGCCGAACAAGCTGTGCAACATTTTTCTTTTGTATTTTTATTAATTCCCTCAAATACATAAACTGCTTTGCTGCCGTGTCAGAGCACGCTAGTTCAGTCAGCAGCGCGTCAGTTCGGTCAGAGCAGAGCTGGTGCCATGCATGTGTCTTAATTGGCTGGCGTCGCGTTGTGGCATAGCGTACGTAATGCGCGTAATGATGACAATATTATTGACTCTCAATTAATATATATTGACTCTCAATTAATATATATATATACACTAGTTTGATTCACTATGTACTTATACGGGGTATGGATTAGAGCCAACTTAAGTAGTGGTCGTGTAAGTTATGGGGTCTCCCGCTAACTTCTCTGATATTTATCTTAAAGTTTATAGTACATCATTATGAGAGGGCCTGCTGCACCCTCGTTTTACCGCACAAAAAATTATTTAAATTTGAGTAATTCGGTAAAATTGTCACTGTATCTGGATCCCAAGTGTGTTTAGTTATGTAAATTCGGAATCTATGAAAGAATTTAGGGAGAGATAAACTTAATAAGTGAATCTCAGTGTATGATTTATTCTGTCCGAAATTTTATATTGGTACATATAGGTATTATTAAATAGTAAAAATAAGGTTTAAACCTTAAAGAACACTTAGAATAGGGTAAATAGGTGTTGATACTTTCTTTTTCTATAAATATACAAATTTAAAACAAATTATAAATTAGTATTGTCTAGATTTGAAAGTATTAAAAGATTAACACATATCAAGCACAAAGTAAACATCAGTAACACGTCAAGACAAGAGATTTGATGACGAATTGAAAAAATTTATCAAAAGAAAAACTACTCCAGGCTAGCAGCCACCAAAAATTCACTAGAAGATAAACCTTATACCGATTACTCAAACACGGGCAACATCTAGTTGCTTGACTTTGACAACCCTGAAGTAATAATCTAGGTAATCCAACCTAGACCCGCTCTCTTGTGGTTAATCCCCAGTCTTCTGAGGTCTCTCCTTAAGCTATCTGGAGGCTTCTCACAGGAGATTGGTTTCAATGGTGATTGAGGTGATTGATGTAGGAGAGAGAAAACATATACACTTTATGTGCAAAAATGTCAAAGAATTTTTCCGTCAAGTAAGGCGCCAACTCCGGCTGCCAATCTCCTTAAGGTCTCTCCTTAAGCTATCTGAACGTTTCTCACAAGATATTGGTTTCAATGGTGATTGAAGTGATTGATGTAGGAGAGAGAAAACATAAACACTTTAAGTGCAAAAATGTCAAAGAATTTTTTTATCAAGTAAGACGCCAAGGAATGATGAAAATAACTTGGGTAAAGAGTTTGGACGTTTTATCACGGTTTAAATAGAAAAGGATAAATAAATTTGAAATCAGAGGAATTTCACTCGAGATAAGATCAAGCGAAGATTGGGCGAAATACACTGTATAAAAACTGTCAATTTCGCTCTAGCCAAATTAGGGTGGAAATAAAACGAAATTTAATGTATGAAAAATTGTCAATTTCGCTGGTCATGCGAAAATCATATTCCGAAAAATACATTTGAGCGATTTTAGGATCGGATCACATTTCACGAATTTGAACTTATCTTTCAAAATTTGAACACTCTTCATCCTTATCGTCGTGATCCAATTGCTTTCCAATTTTAATCTTCCTAATTCAAACAACACTTAAACAAACTCTTATCTAAATAATTCAAATTTTGAAATAGAATTATCAATAACATTAACAAATAATATATAATTTATTTGTCGTATATATCTCTATCCGAATTTCATAGTATAATTCCGATAAAAATTACATAATATCTTAATACTGCAAATGCTATGTGAAAATTGTATGTAACGATCAGTTCCTTGACTATCCCTACAAATGAAGCTGAAATTCGAAGGGTACGGTCGTCCAACTTCGTAAGTCAACTGTATATTTAATTCGATCCCGTCGATTTTGCATTACAAAAAAGCAGCCATCCAGCTCATCATAAGATTTCGGGGGATTGTCTGCACGACTTAACCACTAAGCCTGCAGAATTTAGTGGGGTTTTCTTTTTTTTTTTTTTTCTTTTTTAAATTTTTAGGGGTTGTTCGGTATTTGTGTATTCTCAAGATTTTTTGAATCCTGAGAATACACAAATCGAACATGTTTTTTAACCTCACCTAAAAATAACTACCGTACGCATACCAATAAAGTTAATATCATCTAAAAATTCTCAAAACACAAAAAATTCTCAAAAAACTACCCAACCGAACATCCTCTTAGCTTACAAGTGGGTCATTGCATGCAAGTTGATCTCCAAATTACGGTTTATTACGCGCATTTTGTGCGACTCAGTAAACGCGCATACATATAGGACGTGCCTTACAAGATCTTCCACCATATATACTAGTCGTTAATTGAAACGAGATGGTTGTGTTTAATGGTAAAAATATTAGTTGGTAGAAATTTTAAGGTATTAAAGTTGGTGAAAAAGTGAAGAGAAAGATATTTTAACTTTAGAAATAAAGAAACCTAATGTAGTAATTAAATAGTAAAACTAACATTTTTAGATGACCAAAGTCTTTTGTTCTTCAAGTATATTTGACTGTGATCAGTGGCGGAACCAGGAATCAAGTTGAAGGGGACAAATTCCTAAGACGAAATGACAAAAAAAAATTCATACTTAATGGAAAAAATGTCTTAGCATTAAAATATCAATATAATCTCGTTCCTACAATGTCAAATGTTTGCTTGCAGTGGCAGAGCTAAGAATTTATCTTTGGGGGCCAAAGTAATATTATGATGTTTATTTTTATTTTTATATTATATGTTCTACTATACGTAAAATATGAAAAAGTTTTGTATAAATGCAATTCAGATTATGAAAATTTTTCTTAAATTAAGAATCTATAGCACAAGTTTATATTAGTTAAAAAAGGAAAATCACTTTGAGCCTTCTAACTACCAATATAATTTCAAATAGAGATCTAAACTATCAATCTTAACACATTGAGCCCTTCAACTTCCACAATTAATCAAATTGCACCCTAAAATAATATTTGAGAATCAAATCGTGCCACGTGGCTCATTCACAGCATACATGACACCAGTTCGATTGTTGGATGTTTTTTAGGGGTGTAAATTAATGAAATTTGATATTTCGTGGGCTCAATGTGTCAAAGGTGGTAGTTTAAACCACTATTTAAAATTGCATTGATAGTTCGTGGCCTGAAAGTGATGTTTATCCTAAACATTGAGTATACTGTAAAGACATGGAGAGATACTACAAATAAATACATTGTAGCGATAATACAAAAGTAGATATATATATATATATATATAAGAGTTTAAAAATAGGAGAAAACACTAAAAATTCTCTATTTTTAAAATAAATATTTTTTTTAAATTTCAGAACCTTTTACCATTAAAGATAGAGTTTTAATCAAAATTCTAGAATTTTGAAGATTTAAGTTGAATCTCGATTTTTTTTTTAATTTTAGTCATATTAAATGTGTTTTTAAATTTTGTCCAAACTAAAAGTGATAGGTTATTGTTAAATATTCAAGGCCAAAATTTGTATTTCAAACTCCTAAGAGGTTAAAAGATGGGGAAATGACATTTTTCACCCTCAAACTACCACGTCTTTTTCACTTCACACCCCAAAGTATCACTTTTGTCAGATTTCACCCTCAAACTACTATGACCCAACAGTTTGCACCCTCCGTCCATAATTTCTATCAATTTAGACGGAAAGTCAATCACGCGTGAATATTTGCCACTTGCTTTCCCCTTTTTGCCCTTCGCGTTGTTTACAGCTAACAATGTCAAATCTTACGTCACCACTTCCTCTTCTGCCTCATCTTTCTCACCGTCGTTTTTGTATATTTGTCGGCAACTTTTGTTTCCGAAGATCTTCCGGCGTTTAGAGAAGCAATAACATGTCGAAACGGACGGGAATGTCTCCTAACCGAACCAGTTATCCACATCGCCATGACCTTGGACGAAACCTACCTGTGGGGCTCTGTAGCGGGAGCGGGGGTGTTCTCGGTCCTCCAACACGCGTCTTGCCCTGAGAACATAGTGTTCCACTTCATCTCCACACACCGCCGCGCCGAAGACCTCCGCCGCATTATCACCATGACCTTCCCTTACTTGAGGTTCAACCTCTATTGCTTCATCATCCTCGGCCAGCTTCATTCTTAAAGTCGACATTCTTGACTTTGGTGATTTAAGTTACATCAAACTCAACTACTTAAGTTACAGAAGCTTTTGGTTATACATCTAACCTCGTCAAGGACAAGATCTCCTACTCTATCCGCCGAGCCCTCGACCAGCCTCTCAATTACGCGCGAATCTGCCTGGCCGATCTTCTCCCCGCTAGCGTCCGACTCATAATCTACTTCGACTCCGACCTTATTATTGTAGACAATGTGGCGAAGCTCTGGGCGATCGATCTCGGGAAGCACATGTTAGGTGCGCCCGAGTACTGCCACGCGAACTTTACCAGCTACTTCACTCCGCGGTTCTGGGCGAGCCGGACTTTCGCAGCATCGTTTAAAGGGCGGAGGGCGTGTTATTTCAACACGGGGGTGATGGTGATCGACTTGAAGAAATGGAGAGAAGGAAGGTACACGGAGAGGCTGGTGAGTTGGATGAGGGTGCAGAAGACATACAGAATAAAGGGGCATTTTCGAAATACTTGTACGGGAAGAAGGGGAATGGGGCATTTTCGTATTTACACTTCAGAAATTTGGCACGGTTAGCTGTAAACAACGTGAAGGGCAAAAATGGAAAAGCAAGTGGCAAATAGTCACGTGAGATGCGCGTGATTGGCTTTCCGTCTAAATTGACAAAAATTATGGACGGAGGGTGCAAATTGTTGGGTCATGGTAGTTTGAGAGTGAAATCTAACAAAAGTGTACTTTGGGGTGCAAAGTGAAAAAGATGTGGTAGTTTGAGAGTGAAAAATGTAATTTTCCCTTAAAAGATAGTTTGAGGTGACATTTTTGAAAATTTTGGGGGGCTAGAATATATTTTGTAAAAAAATAGCATATGAGAAAGGGGCAATTTTCAAAATCTTGGGGGGGGGGGGGGGCGTGGCTCTCCGCCATTGACTGTGATGATAAATTTTGTTTGAAATTTTATTGACTTAATGTTCGTACTGCTATAATGATAAAAATTGATTACAAGAACTAAAAACAAGTTTAATAAGAAAGTAATGGAACTTTTAGTGTGACATTGATGACATTTGTAATTGTCTTGAAAGAATTTATTCGCAAGATTTCACAGAGCAAGAAAAGATTCATTTGAGATAACAGTTGCAATATTTTCAGCTCGAGATACCTCAACATCCAAATTTAAAAAATTTATGCACGTCATGCCAAGAATTGTTTAAAACTGGCAAGACAAAAGATTATTATTTGATTGATAGATTGTTTCATCTCTTGTTAACTCTTTAAGTTTCAGCAGCTGCAACAAAAAGAGTATTTTTTGTCATGAATATTGTCAAGACCAAACTTCTCAACAAGATGAAGAATAACTTTCTGGCCAATTCTTTAATTATATATATTGAGAAAAAAATTGCTGAAGTTTTCAGTAGATAAACCTTAATGGATGACTTCTATTCTTTAAAACATGATCGATCCTAGCTCTACCTAAAAATTTATGAGCTTTAAATGATTTATGTCATGGGTATGTGTGTTTAATCATTTTTAACATCTTTTTCTTTGTATAGTATCAATCTATAGAGAACTTCTTTTGAATTTTTTATATGTTTGCCTAATTTTATTTCTACTTAGTATTATTAATCTGCCCCTCCCAGCATATGGATCCTGGCTCTCTGCCACTGCATGGAGTCTTGAGATTTTTTCTTGGAAAGCAGCAATGAAGAAGCTCGAGCTCCATGCTTCAAGAATCTTCATACATAAATAAACTTATATGCTACCTGCAATATTATGTGAAACTTTGTGTGATACCAGCTCGATCCCCACAGAGTGAGAAAATGAAAAAAAAGTGGTGTCTTGTCTCACATTAGGGGTTTATTTACTTATTAGGTGAAATTGAGTTTTAAAATAATTTTAAAAAGTTTCAAAAGTAATATTGACTAATATTTTTGAAATCAAAACGTAGGTGTATTATTTATTTATAACTATGTTGGAGTAAATAATTTTGTAGTTATAAAAAACAAGGCGTTTGGCTAGCCCTCGGTCGTCTTTCAAAGGGTTTTTTGTTAGGCAATTAGGCAAAGGGAAAATAAGCATTATATTACTTTCTTTTTTAGTTAAATTGCGAAAGATTCCTAGCTCTTATAAAAAAACGAAGTTTGTTTTTTAAATTTCTGCTAATTCCTAGCTCTTCTCCTCACCTCCACCGACGTTTATTGTCCGTCTTCATTAATTTGCCGGCCGCATAAAATTTGATAAGCCAAGTTATTGTGACATTAATGTTATCCTGTTCTTTAATAAAACGACCAAATAACGACTGTATCCTCATGATGTAAGAGGATTTAGCTATTGGTAACCAAAAGGGTTTATTTCAAATTAAAGGGGCCGGGCTTAACAGCTTCTCTGAAATTAATTATTCTTTGCGTAAATCTGCTTGGTCGTAGCATTTTTTTATCCTTGCTTGTGAAATTTCGAATTAATAAGGTTACTCTCATATATATTATCTAATCTTTATAAGTTTGATACTTTTGTGCATACATCACATTAGAAGCATTTTGTACAAGTATTCAGTGCCATGATAAGGACATAAATTGTAGACTAATGGGTCAAATGATTTTCTAAAGCGAATATGTTATAGTGGTCAATCTTTTATGACAAATAACCCTCTCAACATCTCTATGGGGCGAGCAACCTCCTTAATTTATGGACCGATATTTGATTCTTTTTCTTATTAACCCATTATTGTTCTTCTTCCTCTTCTTCTAATAATTCCTTTTTTTTTCCTTCTTACGGCATAAATTTGGGATATGTTCGGTTTGAGTAAAAATGTAGGATTTTAGAGAAGTTGTGAATATATATGTTGAATAGTGGTTTATTAGTGTTTGTGTAAAGTAGAGAGAGAAATGATTTGATGTAATTGTTTAATAAAAAAATATTGGAGTTATGTGAAAAAGTATAGAGAGAAAATTTATGTTGAATAAAAAAAGTAAAAAGTTGTTGGAATTCTGAATATGTTCGGTGGTAGTTTTGTGAATATATTTGAATCCTGAAAAAATGTAGGAAACAAACATAACCTTGTTCTAGTTGCATGGCGACGCGAATGGATAAGATTCGGATGACTATGAGTATGTTTGTTTGCCAAAATATTAGGGAATATTCTTAAAATTTTATGAATATTTACTTTATTGAGATTTATTGAGGTTTGTGAAAGGTAAAACATGTATGTGTAAAAGTTAAAAATGTTGAAGTATGTTTACTTTATTGAAAATTTTGATGCCCCAAAATGTTGGAAAACAAACATACCCTGTATATTATCCCCTTTCTTATCTGTCTCAATCTATAGTCCTTACTTAAATCACAAGCAAGAGAAGGATTAACGTGAGCAATTTTCTTTGGGATAAGACGTGCAAAATAAGTTCTGTACGATCTCCCTCGCAAATGCACTTTTAAAGTACAAAGAACTTGACCATATGGACGGTAGAATATACCCCTTATTCTTGGACTCTTTACGTTTTCACATTATCGTTTATCATTCTACTCGAGTTAACTTAATTCATCCCGATCCAAAAATAGTGGTCGATCGTGTTATATGCTAATTTCACTAGGTACAAGTACGTTTCCCCTGTCAATTAAAAATCATTTATAGAAATTTTTAATATAAAAAAATAGCATTAGAATGATCCATGATGTTTACCATGATCACGACATTTGATTTAAGGAATTAACTCTTCGTGTATTTCGATAACTCATCCTATATTTCTGTAAAAATAAAAAAATAAAAGAGTTTAGTAAATTAAATTCAACTGTTTTGTACAATATCATTTAGCTCTAACGATAATAGAGGCATATGGCCTTTTTCATCGAGATCGTTTGAATTTTACTCTTAATTTGCTGACTTTCTAAGGGTCCGTTTGCAATGTAAAATTTTATAAAATTTTACACCCTCTTAAAATAAAATATTACAATATAATCTCTCTTTCCTATCAAATCATAACTTTTCACTATAAAAAATATAAAAAATTACATCTATTTTCACTTTTTCATTAAACTCAATACCTAAAATTTTAGAACACGGACACACACTTTTACTAATTACTTATTGAGCATGCACCGTTATTCGCGTCATATCGTGTCCAATAAATTAAAACGTACGCCTAAGTGGGTCCGACGGTCTTCTTTTCCGTGATTTTTCTTTTGTTTTTGTTCAGACATAATTTTCAAAGGTGATTTTGTCCAAAGCAGGTGAAGCCACATGCATTGTACATGATGGGTTGCCCTCAATATGTGTACTGTACTTATGAAGTTAGATGAGGAACTTGCTACGAAAACGGATAGTATCTACGGTGAAGAAGCAAGGATGTGACTTTGTGAAAGCGTTTAGCGTTGACTATATAATTATTGGATGAGCTGGTTTGTGCCGTTTGATGCTGGGGTTGATTTGGCCACGGGCACAGCGCTATATATAAGCAGCCTCTCTCCACTTCATCTCCTCAATCCGGCTAACAGTACTCTAATACCTCCGACTCTGCGGCCTCTGCTCTACTCCAATTCTTTTAGAAAAGCAGGTCTCTCTCTCTCTCTCTCTCTCTCTAGACTCTGGTTAATGTTAAAGCTTTCTTTTAAGCTCTGGTGCATGGAACCTTGCAAGTGATTTCATTTGACATTCAAGACTGCTTGAATTAGATAGCACACTACTGTTTGTTAAAGGTGTTCTGGCGGCCTGTTTATAGTCACGGTAGGGCACCCTACGAACATTTGAAGCTGAGAGCCACCAACATCTGTTCTGTCTAAGCCGGACTAGCTGCCCCCTTTAGTTTATCTTCCGGTTTAATTTTTTTGTCCGTTCCTTTTTCCATTTTTGTTTTGTTTTTGTTTAAAATATCAACTACTAGTTAAGAGTCGCAGTAAGAAATAAGAATATATAGAAGTTATGAGAAATCTCTCATATAGTGGGTCAAGCCAATTAGGCCTTCCTTTTTAAGTATCTTTTGCCTCTCTGATTATATTCATATTTATTTACCATTATAGAACAATTGATGTTAAGAGTCTACACCCACGAGAATTAGCAGCTCTACTGTCTTGACTTTTACACTCAAAATTCCTTCATCTTCATCTTCTTCTTTTCCTTTTTTTGACAAGGAGGATATTAAACCTGCAGATAGCTAATACCCATTTCTGTATATACTAACTCCGGTTACTTGAGCTATCTCACACTGCAAGTCTAGGCCACCAGTTTGAGAATTATAAACCTCCCACGAGTAACATGGCTATTATGCCCTCTTCTTAGTTGAGGTGACCCATGAGACTAAGGACTATTCCGTACTTTTAATCTCTTAGAATTATAGATCGTTTAAATTTCTTGTACGGTCAGACTATTGCTGCTAGTCTTGGTCAATAGCTAGCTTTGCTACTTTCTAGCGTCGTCCACACGCCATGTTGACAGCTTGCTGCACCATTTCATGAGTCCTGGAACTAGGAACTATTATAATCAAACCAAAAGAACTAGCTCCCTAATTTGGTTATATTCCTCACCAATATTATTTTAAAAAATATATGCGCTGAACGTAAATAGAAAGATTATTTGAATAATTTTTTTTTATATTTATATAATAATAATAAATAATTAGATGAAAAGAGATTATTCTATTAAACTGTATATTTGAGATAGTCAAAATGTTAAGAACCAAACAACTCCGTACATGTCAGCATCCACGAACTAACTATTCATTTTTTTTTTTTCTGCTGGACTTCTTTCTTGCGGCTTAGAGAGAGCCTTCCAATCCTCCTCAAGTCCTGTGTTACCTCTGATATTTTATTGAGCCATTTGACAGGCTGGCCTTGCAACTTGAAAGGCAGACAAATACACTGCCCACATGTTTTTTTTTCTGTCTTCAAGCCAAAATATTTTTGGAGTCTTCCGCAAGAAGTCTTATAAAAGTCACTAATATTAGTTGCATCAAAGAGTGTTTATTTGCATCGGCGATGACCGTTTTAACCACTAAAATCGTCACTGTTACCGGTACTGTAACCGGTAAGTGCGGTTATTGTGACTTAGCGATGCGGTGGCGGTGTCAAATATGTGATTCCGTCAATTTGCGGTGACGGTTTGACGTTGGACTTTTTATTAAAATATGTTAGTTGCTTTATGTCACATTGTTGAACATTTTTATTAGATTTTAGTATTTATGTTTAAATATGATATTATATTAGACTTTTGGACAACTTATTGTATTTGTTATGATTATTAATGATTATGATATTATGTTTGAAAATGTTATGATATTTGTCCATTTGATATGATTATTAATTATGATATTATGCTTAAAATTTAAAGAGTTCAAAACAGTAAAAAAATGAAAAATTCCAAGGAGTAAGCTCATTTTTTTGGAACAACGATTATACGGTTTAAGCGGTTACCGTATAACCGTTAATACCGTCACCGGCAAGAGCGGTTATTGTGCCTTGACGGTGCGGTGACGGTGTTAATTATGTGATTCCGTCAATTGCGGTGACAGTAACAATTTTCACCAAATCGTCACCTAAACTAGATGGCCTGGTTTGTACTAGCTACTTATGGGATAGAAAAAAAAAACTTAGATATATGATAGAAGAGCGAAAGTCTGGTCTAGTTGGATGAAGATTTTTTTTTCCTTTATGCTGATTGAAAATTAACAAAATTAACACCGATAATATTAAATAGTATAGACAACAGCGAATCAGAGTATATCGATAAACTGAACATATATAAATGTCATTTCCTTTTCTTTGTTGAAATGTCAATACGCTAATAGGTTTCTTAATATATATATATACTCCTATGCTTCTCGCTCCTATTCCTATATGCTTCTCGACGTTCTCGTCTTATTTGTCAACTCTCATAAATGATAATAGAAGACAATAGGACATCCATTTCAATGCGTCGATTAATGGGCGACAAGGACAAGAAGCTGGGCAGCAATCCTATTGGTTCATTGAACTAGGAAAGCTCCCGGTCATAATTGTCGTGGTCCATAGAGTCGCTAGAAGGACAATACAGTCTTAAATCTCCGACGCTCTGCTTTTGTACCCAGTGGGCTAGGGTCTTAATCCATCAGAACGTTGGACGGAGAGAATTATTTGTCCTGTTAAAATGGTCATGAATTCGGGAGAAGATGCACCTTCCATCTCTTTTGACTGCCAATACTCTCGTTTCTTTTGTTTTGTTTTTTGTTTTATTCTCTCGTTTCTTTTGTTAGCTGGGCGGTGGAGTGAATTCCGTATTGTCTTAAATACGCAGGAAACTGTTGTAGGAAGACAAACAAAAGTAGCAAGATCTAGCCATGGCTGGAAACAAATTAGTGGTGCTCGATACGCTTGATAAGGCCAAGACACAATGGTACCATTTCACGGCAATTGTTATTGCCGGAATGGGATTCTTCACAGATGCCTACGATTTATTTTGCATATCCCTTGTCTCCAAGTTACTTGGACGGATTTACTACACTGATATAACCAAAGCAAAGCCCGGCACATTGCCTCCCAATGTGGCTGACGCGGTTACGGGTGTGGCACTTTGTGGGACTCTGGCTGGCCAGCTCTTCTTCGGTTGGCTTGGTGACAAATTGGGCCGTAAGAAGGTTTATGGTATTACTCTCATGCTTATGGTAGTCTGCTCCCTTGGCTCAGGACTTTCCTTTGGACACTCAGCAAACGGTGTCATCGCCACATTGTGTTTCTTCCGGTTTTGGCTTGGCTTTGGTATCGGTGGTGATTACCCGCTTTCAGCTACTATTATGTCCGAGTACGCGAACAAAAGAACTCGTGGGGCTTTTATAGCAGCAGTTTTTGCCATGCAGGGCTTTGGAATCTTGGCTGGTGGGATTGTTGCTTTAATTGTTTCGAGCGCGTTCAATAACAAGTACCACAATCCCGCATATGAAGTTAATAAAGCCGCCTCCCTGCCATCCCAAGCCGACTATGTATGGCGCATAATTGTAATGTTTGGGGCTCTTCCAGCCGTTCTCACATACTACTGGCGTATGAAAATGCCCGAGACAGCTCGTTACACTGCGCTGGTTGCTAAGAATGCAAAACAGGCAGCGGCAGATATGTCTAGGGTGCTTCAAATAGATGTTGAGCCAGAAGTGGAGAAAATCGAGAGGCTTAGCGAGGAGCCATCCAACTCCTTTGGCTTATTCTCCAAGGATTTTGCAAAACGCCACGGAATTCACTTGGTTGGAACGACAACCACTTGGTTTCTGTTAGATATAGCCTTCTATTCTCAAAATCTTTTCCAGAAGGATATCTTCACTGCTATTGGGTGGATCCCACCGGCAGCAACTATGAGTGCACTGGAAGAGGTTTTCAAGATTGCCAGGGCCCAAACGATTATAGCGTTGTGTAGTACGGTGCCGGGGTATTGGTTCACGGTGGCTTTCATTGATTATCTGGGACGGTTCACCATCCAATTGATGGGATTCTTCTTCATGACCGTATTTATGTTTGCACTCGCTATCCCTTACAATCACTGGACTCTAAAGCCCAACCGCTTTGGCTTTGTCGCAATGTACTCCTTGACCTTTTTCTTCGCCAACTTTGGACCCAACAGCACCACATTTATCGTGCCAGCGGAAATTTTCCCAGCAAGGCTAAGGTCGACATGTCATGGAATATCAGCCGCAGCTGGGAAGGCAGGGGCTATAGTCGGGGCCTTCGGATTCTTGTATGCTGCGCAAAGCCAAAATCCAAAGGAAGTAGACGCTGGATACCCGACTGGCATTGGGGTGAAGAACTCGCTTCTTGTGCTAGGCGGAATTAACTTCTTGGGGATATTGTTTACCTTGTTGGTGCCAGAATCCAAGGGAAAATCACTGGAGGAGCTGACGGGGGAGAATGATAACGAAGGCGGTGATGTTCCGGAGCAGATCATTGGTAGTAGAACTCTTCCAGTGTGATTGGTTTCTGTTCACCAAAAGAATCCATTTCAAGCTTGTGTAAGATCTTCGTTTGTCGTTTCTACATATTTTGCTTTGGATCGTTTTAATTCAGAAGCATTATATTGTGTGTACCCATTTGTCTTTCTTTTAAATTGTGTGTATCAAATCTTAGGCACATCCCTCAACTTCGTTATGTCAATTCATTCAGTTGTACTTCAAAGTTTTTCACTTCGAACTTTTCTGTTTCTGCTCGAATTTGTTAAACAAACATCCTTGCAAGTCTTAGCTATATGTTCCTTCTGCTCAGCTTCCTAATACACACATAGTAAGAAAACAAAAATATAGTGGCAACTTAACTTTGGAGTAAAACATCTCTATTTGTTCTGATTTATCATTTGATGCTCTGGTTATCCTTCCAAGTGTTTAGATTGACATTTCTGTGGCCAGTTATTCCCTTCCATCTACATCGCCTGAGGCTTTTTTTGATCCTTCAGTCTTCAACTGCTCTTTCGTCAATTTTCTTCCTCTCCCCATGGTGATGAAGAAAGAAAAAATCGCTGCATTAATCTCTGTAATGCTCCACAGAGTAATGCTCTGTTTTGCATCATTTGAGAGAGTAAAAGCTCTAATTATATCAAGAGTCCGGGACAGCATAGATTATGGTGCATCGAGGAAGTAAGCAGTGGCGGAACCAGGATTCAAGTTGAGGGGGGCAAATTCCTAAGGCGAAATGACATCTCAAAATTTTTTCCTAATTAATGTAAAAAATGTCTTAAAAAGTTAAAATATCGAAATTTAAGGATTAAAAGCATTAAAAATATTGAAATACACGTATCATACTATTCGCTGAAACTAAGAGGTGACAATTGAATCCTATGGATTCGCATGCGTAAAGTAGACTTGTATTGATATGTATTTACGAAGAGAGAGACAACCTTAATCAACTTTCTATTTGTTTCCAGAGTTTTTTTTTTTTCAATTCCAAATGATCTTTCTTTTTGTTTTTCAATTTTTTTTCTATTACTATATAACATAGAAGAGCTTCTATCCTACTCTGCATAGGGGGATAGTTTGCTCCTTGGGAACCAATTGTAGATTTCTCTAATGTCTTTTCCTCTTGTCATTGATTTATTTTTTGGTGGGCGTAGTTTACATTTTGAAATTCATGCGGGCTGTGAGACACTGTACTTGAGGATTTGATGTTATTTAGGGTAGAGTCATAGTGTACGCATTTTTCTGCTAGAAAATTCAACTCTAAAGAAAATCTGCTTGTACAGAAGAATTTCATATATGCATGCCTGCCCGCCTCTATAGTCGCAAAATGGAGATGTAAAAAAATGGGCTGGGTTTAAGAAATTAGTTAGGCCCAAGGGGGGGGGGGCGGGCCTGACCCTCCGAGGCAAATACATGTGAAAAAACAATTAATGTGACACTAGATTACTTGAATTTGGAAAAAAGGGGGCACTGGATCCGCCAGTGGAAGTAAGGTAATAGATGTGTATGGACATCTCATTGGATCTTCAAGTAATATAGGAAGGAATGAGAACAGAGTGTAGGAAGAAATTTTAAACCCTTTGAAATATTAGACCATTAGAGACAAACTCCACAGCCAATTAGAGCGAATAAGGGAGGAAAGTTACAATGAATTAAGTTCATACGTGATACTTTGGTAATAATCTCCATTCATAAACTCGTGTAGTATCATAGTTGAATTTCTTGTGTAGTTTTTTCCATGCCGTCTCCTCGTAGAACAGGCAGTTTCTTGAGTCATAGTGATACTGTGGTAATTATCTCCATTCATAAACTCGTGGACCCAGCTGGACCCCTTAGTTCGTTTTGAATAGAAACTTTTTTTGGGGGGTAAGCTTGAATATACATATATAAAAAAAATCTTACCCAAAAAGAAAATTGAATTTCGTACGTAGAAACACAATATTACTTGAAGATTTCACAATATTCTTTAAATATTTCACTTAATTAGAGACACATCTGTTGGTTTAATGTGCTATAGCAATCCCTGTGCTGGATTATGCGGCTGAAATTGTCAAAATTTTAACCTGGACACTGGTTCTTGCGTGTAATGTGTACAAAGTCTATGTTCACACTTGTGTATCAGCAGCATATCAAAGTCAAAAGTCAGATCTCTAAAAGTTGGCTAGAAGGCATCCATGCACGCATGCGTTTTTGTGCACGGAAGTAATCATAGAAATGTTGTGTCGCAGGCCTCTTCCCTTTTCCGCCCAGATCCTCAAGAACCCCAATAATGTTGGGAAAGAAATTAGGCACGTTCTTTTCCCACTTAAACTATTCCTGTTTCGGATTACGTAAGATGAAGAGAAAGATTAGTGTATCTTCAACGTTTACGCCTCATTCTATTGACGTCTTTCGGCTTCATTTTTTTTTTCTCCTAATATTTTCATTGACGCCCTTTTATGTCCTTTCACATTCGTTTTCTTTAAATTTACATAAAGTTGTCACCCTCCATTACAGGGATTCACGAGAACCAAATCTAAAGTATTGCCCTTAAATAATGTTTCTGGTCTCAAAACAGGTTTTAAAATATTCTATTACTGTTACCTACCCTACTGATCTATAACTCAGCTCTACAAGAAGAGGGAGATTTTCAGGATAATAATTGCACGAACTAATTTTACACTTATATATATAATAAACTAAATTAGCTCTTAAATACTACATAAATATATCTATATATATAATAAACTTACTTCATTCTTAAATACTACATAAATTTTACATCGTTGCAATTCACTATCTTTAAACATTAATTAATTCTGTCACAATTTTGCTCCAAATCAACTTGAGATGTCATATAGAATGGATTATCCCTCACAAGTGATCGTCTCCTCATGTAAAAATACAATTATGTCCCTCATGTAAAAATACAATTTTGTTTTGATAGGCTCCACTCGTAAAACATTAGCCAAGAGTCTTCGACGACTCAAGAATCTGGTGCATTTTTTATTAATTTTTTTTTTCTCAACGAATGAGGGCCATAATCACTGGTGAAATTAGAAATCTAATAGAAGGGGTCAAACTCCTAAAGAAAAATGATAAAAAAATATTATTACGTAATGCAAAAAAATATCTTAGAGATAAAATATAAAAAATTAAGAACTAAAAATATTGAAATACAAGTATCGTACTATCATCCAGACTAAAAAATACGAGGTCTTTTCGAACTAGTATTCGTTTCAAAAGTAGCAATCACGTTAGAAGTACTAGATGAACCTACGCTGACTGGCTTCTTTGTCAAAAACTTATCCATTATCTAAACAAAACAAAACAAAACAAAATTCTTCAATATAATTTCATAATAAAGCTATATCCTGTAATGATATGTATTTCTCTTGCAAAGAACAAAAGGTTTGTCCCTTAAAGCAAAATGGAACTTAAGGGAAAACTGAAAGGAGTGCTAGCTGAGCATCCTACACAAATACTCTAAGCACTTAAAAAAATGAATCCTGGAAAGACTAACACGAGGACTGAAATATTTACGACTTCGTGAATAAAAACAACATGATATTGCAACATATTTATTTTTCAAATAAGAAGAAACTTGAATTAAAACTAACAAACTTTTCATAAACTCCGTACTGCACTACATTGTAGAATAATGAATAAAATCTTGTTCTGATCTTGATGAGTAAGATAGCTCAATTCTCCTCTTGCTTTCTATAAGCCCCAAAAGATCAAATCTTGTTCTCCTTTTTTTCTTACACGAATCAGAATTCAGAAATTTGATTCGCGTTTCTGTTTGTGAGTGACTGTATCTGGGTTTTTTCAACAAATGTCTTCTGCTTAAAAAGATTGCAAATTCATGAATTCTCTATCAGTACTTAATTCATCACATTAATTCATGAATTCTATATCCGGTTCACAATAAATTTAATAATTTAATATGCTAATCAAATTTACTCACATATTCATCAAAATTTAAAATAAATTTCATCACTAATCGAAAAATAAACAGAGTTATAGAGAGAGACTTGAGTTGAGAGAGTACCTGGAGGCTGGAGAGAGAGAAAGTTGTGGAGGAGGAGAGGGACGGAGAGGCAAAGAGGGAGAGAGAGAGAGAGTCAGCGTTTGTCCGGAGGAGGAGAGGCAGAGTGAGAGAGAACTAGAGGTTGGCTTTATGTGGAGACAGAGTGAGGAGGAGAGAAGGACAGAAGCTAGGGGGCGGAGGCTGGCGTCGGAGAGAGGCTAGGCCGTGAGGGGAGGGGGGAATTGAAGTTGGGGGAGGGGGGCACCGAATTAATAAGGGTGAAATGCCGTGGTTTTTTTTTAAGCAGACCCTATGCTGATTTTTGTTAAAAAAAAGAGCTGGGTGCCTGGGTCTGAGGGGGGCATATAAAAAAATAGGTGATTTTTCAAGCGATGGCCCGTCGCTAGATCTGCCCTTGGCCATAATGGTATTTTTACACGAAAGTGAGTCACTGTGATGGATATATATATATATCTTAAGTTTAAGTGACAAACATCTTCTAAAAGCCTTAACCTTGAACATTAAAACTTCAGGTTATAAGATGTTAGAAGGAAGTCAGCCTTTAGCTTTGATCTATAGGATTTACTACAAGTGTGATAGGACCAACCTCAACGTCCATGCTTTAGTAAAAAGTCCCAAAGATCAAACCTTGTTAATCCAAAGTCATACAAGTGATGCCAACATTAGGGTCCCCAAGTCAATCCGTTAGAATGAAGTAACTTTACCAAGTGACTGGCTGTTGGAAAATGAAAACCCAACCACTAATGTTTCCCAAAACATTAACAAGTTAGACATGATCCAACAGTATCTAGATGGTACGGTTAGGATTAGTTTTGATGCACCCAGAGGAGGTTTTACACCCCTTAGGATCCAGGAACCAGGTAGCCAATCAGCCCGTAGGTCTACCTCTAGCCTTCCTGAAACCATTAACCGACAACTTAAGGGTATCCATATTAACTCTCAAGTTAGTACACCCTTGTATTCGGTTAATTCTCATCTGTCAAACCAAGCCTCTACATCAGGACAAATAGTCGAAGATGTAGAAGATGACGGTCAAGAGTCACCAACCCAAACAGATTTTGAATCTGTTAACCCACAGCTGATGACCATAAGTAAAGCTTTCAAGCCTGACATGAAAAAGCACGAAGCTGATTTTATGTCAAAAGAAAATTCAAGTAAAAGAAATCAATATCGTGAAAGACACGAAAGCTGAAAAACAAGTTACCTATGACTCATGGCAAGCCTTCATGCGTCAGCTAGGTCAAGACATTCCCTTTTTCATTTATTTTGAAAATTACTATTCCATGAATGTCCAAGTCCTCACAAAGTCTAAATGGACTACTTCGGATAAGAAGTCCATTACCTCTAGTCATCCACCTCCAGAAGAAATTGTCATAACCCATAAAGGAACCGAGATTACAGCTTCCCCCTTTAAGGTTGCTACTGACAATGATAGTAACAAGAAATTGGTTGAACAAAACAATTATACCAACCAATGCCTTCGTACTATAAGTAAGCTGTTAGACAAGATTGAATCTAAGTTAGATGGTCGATCCCTAGTCTCTGATAAACCTTTACTACAGCTGCCCAGTAAGCCTTTAGGTTTAAAAACCTTAGAACAATCAGCTCTTAGTAAGGTCACTCAGATGCTAAGTGAATTAAAACCAAGTAAAGTAGATGGTAAGAAACCCGATTCTTCCCATCAAATCAGTGCTCTCAATCAAGTCTCCACTGGATCTGATACGGACTCAGATTTTGATCATCAGATTAGTGAAATTGAAAACTAGTTCAAACAGTTAGAGGTCAGCAGGATTAGGTCTAGTCGTCCTAACCCTATGTCTTTAACCAAGAATTGGTACAATAGACCCACTCCTCCTGATCTTCAATTCGAAGAAAGGAATTTTCAATTCGAAGAAAGTAATTTTCAAAGTCAATTCTCTGTCTCTAGTGACAAGTTATAGGAATGGAATATTGATGGTTTCTCTGAACAAAAAATCCTTAATAAACTCCAACATATGATCATGGTAGCAAACAACTACTTAGTAAATCATTCCCTTAGTCATCCATAGGTCGTTGATTTAATTGTCTCAGGTTTCACTGGCTCTTTACGCCAATGGTGGGAAAAGTACCTCATAGAAAGTGATCGAGATCTCATTCATTGTGCTGTTCAGCATGATGAAGAAGGATTTCCAATTTTTGATGAAAGATTAGGTCAAGGTGTTAGTGATGATATTAATACTCTTATTTATACCATTGTTAAACATTTTCTTGGTACTCCTAGTAACATTGCGGCTAGGATCCATAACCAATTAAGTAACCTTAAGTGTCCAACCTTAAGTGATTTCCGTTGGTATAAAGATGTCTTCATTTCCCGTGTCATGCTTATGGATGATTGTAAGAATCCTTTTTGGAAAGAAAAGTTCATTAATGGCCTCCCTAATCTCTTTGCCCATAAGATTAGAGAAGTCTTAAGTCAGCCCTCAGGAATCATAGAGTATGATACCCTGACTTACGGTGATCTTGTTAGTACCATCAACAAAGAAGGTATGAAGATGTGTATTAACAAGAAAATCAATAATCAACTTAGCAAAGATAGAAAAACATATAAGTATGAAATGAGAAATTTCTGCGAACAGTATGGTCTACCTCCCATAGCACCATCCCGTAGGAAACACCACAAGGAAAGGTCTTCTTTTTGAAAGTCACATAAATACCACAAAAAGTCATCAAGGAATTACACACCACCTGAAGAAAGTAAGTCCAGTAAGCCAAAATTTTACAAGAAAGCCTTTAGGAAGAAATCCACACCTAAAGACAAAAGTAAAATTAGATGCTACAAATATAAAAAGCTAGGTCATTACAGTTCTGAATGTCGAGTTAAAGAAAATATTAATTCTTTAGACATTTCAGCAAGTGAAAAAGTAAAATTGTTTGCCATTTTAGAATTAAGAGATTCTAGTGGTAGTGATTTAGAAATAGACGACATCTCATCCTCTAATTCTAGTTCCAACCCTAGTACCGATACTGAATCTGACACCCCTAACCAAAAATTAGGATGTCAAGATAGTTGTTGCCGCCCAAGTAAAACTTTGAATGTTTTAAGTCAACAAGAAGAACTTTTGTTCGATTTAATCGACAAAGTTGAGGATCCTGAGCTCAAGGCTCAATATCTCTCCAAATTTAAAAATGTGTTAAGTAAAAAAAAAGGAAATTAAAAATCCCTGAAACCCAGGTCAGTCTTAATAAAATCTTAGACAAGTTTAAGAAAACTTCTAAACCTATCACTTTGCAAGATTTGCAAACTGAAGTTCAACAGGTAAAACAAGAGATTCGTGAGATAAAAGCTCAGAATAAAACTCTTGAACAAGAAGTCTTCCTTCTTAAAATCAACCAAAGTTTTAAGAAACAAAGTCAACAAGAGTCGGAACAGTCAGATCAGGAACCCGAACCTGAACCCATTCAGCCTCAAATCACTCTCCGCAAGATACTCCGGAATGTAGTCAATTCCTTAGTATCATGAACCGAATGCATTTCCATAAATGGCATGCAAAAATAAACATCATAGTAAATTCTGAATTTGCATATGAGTTTATTGCCCTTATTGATTCCGGTGCAGATCTCAATTGTATTGAAGAAGGTCTTATACTCACTAAGTACTATGAGAAGACTAGAGAACGTCTTCACTCAGCCAATGGTACTTCTATGAGTATTCAGTATAAGTTATCTAAAGCACATATCTGTAAAGATAATGTTTGCTTCAAGTCATCGTTTATTTTGGTAAAAAATCTACCAGATCAAAAAGTAATCCTAGGCACTCCTTTTATATGTCTGTTGTATCCTTTTACCACAACAAGTGAAGGACTCACAACTTCCATCTTAGGTCAAAAGGTAATTTTCAAGTTTGTTCATCCTCCTCAACCTAGGGAACTCTCTTTGTTGCAGGAAGCCTCCATAAGTAAAAATCTTAATTTCCTTGTCTAGAAAACTCCACATCTTGATTTTCTGAAGGAAGAAATCAAGTTCAAAAGAGTCGAGGACCAACTCTTAAGTCAATCTCTCCAAAGTCAAATTAAGTTGTTTCAAGTAAAATTAGAACAACAAATCTGTTCCGATGTTCCAAATACTTTTTGGCATAGAAAGCAACAAAGTAAAACTCCCTTACGAACCAGATTTTAGTGAGAACAATATCCAGATGAACCAAGAGATGATGGAAGTCTGCAAGAAGGAAATCCATGATCTTTTAAGTAAAGGCATCATCCGACATAGTAAATCCCCTTGGTCTTGCTCTGCTTTTTATGTTTATAAAAATGCAGAAATAGAAAGAGGAGTTCCTCGCATGGTAATCAACTACAAACCATTGAACAAGGTCCTTCAATTGATTCGTTATCTCATTCCTGACAAACGCAATCTCATCGGTCGTTTGTTAGCAGCCACAGTTTTTAGTAAATTTGACATGAAGAGCGGCTTCTATCAAATCCAAGTTTATGAGCCTGATAGATACAAAACATCATTCACCACACCCTTTGGACATTACGAATGGAACGTAATGCCCTTCGGTTTGAAAAATGCACCAAGTGTCATGAACAACATTTTTAACCCGTATAGTCATTTCACCATTGTTTACATTGATGATGTGTTAGTCTTCTCAAAGTCAATCGAAGAACATTGGAAGCATCTCCATAAGTTCCTTCAAATCATTAAGTCAAATGGTCTAGTGGTCTCTGCCCCTAAGATCAGGTTATTCCAAATCAAAGTCAGATTTCTAGGTTACAACATTGATCAAGGTCAAATCCATCCCATAGACAGATCCCTTCAATTTGCTGATAAATTCCCCGATGTCATACTTGAGAAAACCCAGCTTCAGAGGTGCTTAGGTTCTCTCAATTATATTGCTGAATTTTATCATAATTTAAGGCATCTATATAAACCTTTGTTTCAGCGTCTTCAGAAAAATCCTCCTCCTTGGACTGAAGAGCACACTTCTATGGTAAAACAAATCAAGTCACATGTCAAGTCTCTCCCTTGCCTTGGCATTCCTTTACCTTTAGCCTTCAAAATTGTTGAGACTGATGCCTCCGAAATTGGTTATGGTGGCATTCTCAAACAAAAAGTCAAACCAGATTCAGTTGCACGATTAGTCAGATATCATTCCGGCAATTGGAATTCAGCACAGCAGAACTATAGTACTATTAAAAAAGAAATTTTATCTATAGTACTATGCAAAAGTAAATTTCAAAGTGATTTAATAAATCAAAAGTTTTTAGTACGAGTTGATTGTAAAAGCGCAAAATTTGTTTTAGAAAAAGATGTGAAAAACATTGCATCCAAACAGATTTTTGCACGATGGCAAGCCATTCTCAGTGCTTTTGATTTTGACATTGAGTACATCCAAGGAAGTCAAAACAGTATCCCTGTCTTCCTTACCCGTGAATTTTTGCAGGATTCTCATGGCTCCTAAACCCCACAGCAAAGAACCTGTCAAGTCAACCAAGTCACCAGATACACCGAAGTTACTCTCTGACCATTTGTTAGTCTCACTTGGTCCTCTAGGTCAAACGTCAATAAGTAACCGTTTCCAGTTATTAGGTAATCCTTCCCAACCAAGTCAAAGAGTTCGGCCTCCTTCTATCTGACCTTCTTCTTCAGCCCTTGCTCTCACAAGTCAGTATGGTAGGCCCACATATTCTGCCCTAGCTTCCTTACCTCCAAGTCAACCTCCTAACCTATATGAAATTATTAAGACCATGTCTCCGGCCTAGTCTCCGTTAAGACTACCAAGTACGGTCCAGTCTCTGTCTAGACTACAAAGTAAAGTTCCTTATGTTCAGAAGAATCCTTCAGATTTTATTGTCAAGGAAATTCTTCAATATGTCTTCCATGTTGATCATTGCCACAAGCATCTGCTCACATCTGAAGTTGCTCCAAGTCAAAAAGATCAAGAAGCCCTTCTCCGAGTCCAGCATGGTAAATTGCTCAGGGCCTATTTGCCTCCCAAATGACATTTCGTCCCCCAGCATCCTAACAAGTCAATTGGTTTTATAAGGTTATCATTCTCCATACAGAATCTATCAAGATTGAACCCATTATGGATAAGTTTGATCCAGCTCAGAAACGAAAAAATTTTTATAAGTTATTCATAGTCAAAATTATTTCGAATCAAGAATGAGGCTCTCATCCCTCCATTCTGAAAGAACTCCCCGGTCAACCTATCGGCTTCAACTATTACGATTATATTG
The DNA here is from genome assembly GCA_963930655.1 of Myrica gale. Classification (NCBI taxonomy): domain Eukaryota; kingdom Viridiplantae; phylum Streptophyta; class Magnoliopsida; order Fagales; family Myricaceae; genus Myrica; species Myrica gale. The sequence continues at coordinate 20,157,289 of OZ005599.1, read as the reverse complement.
AAGCCTGGTCAAATGTCCTCCTCTACCAGAACGAGAATTTCTCTCATTCTTGGTTCTTGAACTTTGACAACAAGTTCACAAGTCAACTTCCTATTTGGTTCCTACGTTGGTGGCAATTGTTCGGACCCATTACCAATATTATTCCCACTAAACTCAAGGAAGCAATTGCCCGATTTAGCAATTTGGCACAAGTAACAATTCAGAACAGTCAGTTCCCAACGCTCTGCCTGTTTGCAAGTAAATACAAGATCCCATGGATTCTGAAATGGGACAAGTTCAATATCGACAAGATCATTGAACAAGTAAAAAATGAATTTCCTCAGCCACATGAACTTTCTGCCGTATCTCAGTTCTTAGTAGAAAAGACCAGTCTCCAGACTGCTCTAGTCTCTGCTATGAACCAAGTTCAAAGTAAAGAAGATCTACAGGAGTTGTGTCATCAGTTGCATCTCGAAGTTAGCAAGATCAGTGGACAAGGTCCAGATGAGCACAGCCCAGCCTCATCTCATTCGTCTGCTGCAGGTCAATCAAAGCCCAATTTCTTGGATCCAGTTTTCCAAGACAGTCAAGACCCTTGCGCTTTCGATCTAGGAGACGACATGTGAAGCCCAAGCCCATGTGACATCCGAAGGCATTTAAGGACAAAGTCAGCAAGTCAAACAGACAAGTCACTATTCATGAACAGTAAAATTGATTTATTTTTTTTACTATTCATGAACAGTAAAGTAAAACAGTGAAAAGCATAAAGCAGCCGACACGTCCCTGTTCATCCACAGTCAAAGCACGCGTGATTCAACAGTAACCCTTCTGTCTTTAAATACAGAAGCCGAAGTCATTAATTTGTAATGCAGAATTCCATTTCGGATTTCTGAACTCTCTCTCTCAAGTCTTTCTATCCTTAGCAACCCAAACCTATTTAAGTCTAAGAACACGATGTCATTGTCTTCTTACTTGATAGTTCTTGCTTGTAAGTCATTTGTTATTTGAAGTAAATCAAGTTTCCAAGTATATCTCTGTGTTATCTATTCTCTGCAAGCATGCATACCGCCAAATTGGACGGTTTTACATTTCAAGTTACATGCATTCATGCATACGCCTTCATGGCTGATTTACAATTCTGCTTCATGCATACCGCCTTCATGGCTGGTTTAAGTAATTATTTTCTGTTTACTCAAGTAAACTTATTTTAGACCATTTCCCAAGTGGATACCGTTTGAAGGAGCCTTCATTGCTCGAGTGCGGTAGAACGAAGCTTGGTCCAGAGTGATCTGGGGTCTTAAAACTTTTTATTTTAATCTGCTGCTATCTTCTCTGTTTCTTGCTTCCATGACTCGACTTCATCATTCTCTCTCTAATTCTCGTTTCCGTCCTTTCAAAGTAAGCTCCTTGGTAACCGATCTACATACCTTGATTTATCTAGTAAATCCACTAGTAAACCCAAGGAAACACTCTTTGGTGTGTGTATATATATATAGCATGTAGAGATTTTTTATTGTGTTTTTGATAAACACGTAACATATTTATCATATGACAATTAATTTATAAATAACAGTTTTTAAGTAATAATATAACGCATTAAAAGCAGACATTTTTCCTGTTCATGAGGAATTATTTGATTCAAAAAGAAGAGAGAAGACCTGATTTTTTTATCTCAGAAATAAACGATTATCTTTTAGAAAAACTAATATATCACTACAACAAAATTCATGTAAGATGACGGGTGGAATGGTCGGGCAAAGTCCAGTTTTGGTCAGCTTTGGATGTCCGGAGACGACCTGTAGTGGTTAAACGATGGTCACTCGAACCTTGTGATTTAAGATTTTTGTCCACCAAAATTAGTTTCGTCGTTATTGGCAACTATATTGACCGATCGTTTGGTCATTGGAGGCATGAAATCTTCCGTCATTAGAAGATACTGTAAAATCTTATCGGTGGTCGTTCTTTATGTTTGCTAACCAAATGTTTCTGGTCGCCATTTCTTTTCGTTGACAAAACCTGTTTGGACGAGATCATAAAACTAGTGGTCTAATTTTTATTAGTCGTGACGAAATACCGTTTGTTGAGAGTTTTACACTTGCAAAAATGCACAAATATTGACAAAATGAATTGCCCAATCTTTATAAATGTTTTGGGGCCAAATATCAATATACTTGGAATATCCAAACACGAATTCAAGGGATATACCCTTTTCAAACAAATACAAATCAGTAATTTTATAACTATCTGCACGTTTCCAGCACAAGTAAATTAAAATACAAATTGAATAAGATGTTCAGCGTCAGCCAACTTTGAATCTTCTGAGATTCCGCGGCACAGAAATGACCTCTGAGGCTTTTTTAAGCTGCACAAGGGACCAGAGGCATGTGTATGAGAAAGTTGATCTGAAACCTTCATCATGCTCTTAACATCCTACAAGATAAAATGTGAAGAAAGTCCAACATAAAAAAAGAATACGTGGTAAAGAATGGCAACAAAGCCACCTTACCATCTTGTCTGTGTTGTAACGAGCAGCATACCCAACACCTGACTTTCGATGCTAACCAGCCCAAAAAACTTCACCGCCTAGAGACAAATGTGGGGCACGCTCTACAAGCAGATATGCAGATTCAGTTTCAAATGGGAAATCAATATCGATTAGCAAAATAACATAAGACTGCAAAATTTATACAGTGCTTTGACATCCTTCCAAAACCTAAAACCACAAATTTGTAGACATCATTGTATTACAGAACCCATGAGAGATTTGAACTTCAATAATGAGCTCAATCCCTCCTTCGCCCCATACTTCAGTCCATCAACAAATTGCCCCATGGACGCAAAAATACCCTGCAGAACATGATATTTGCAACTATAACGATTAGGAAACCCATTAGACCCAAATAATAAAAACCCGGAAAAAATTGTCGAATCCTAATAATGAATTTACATGGCGCTTCCTGGACAATAAAATTAGGGATAATGGGTTGTAGTCATCGTACATTGAGGGAACACACTACACAAGAGTCTGCAACTGTAGCTCCATAGATTCTCCCTGCATTCTCCCAGCAATCAACCCCTCCCCCCCCCCCACACCAAAAAAAAAATATAAGAACAGGGCCAACGAAGACTGATAATCATAAGGCAAAAAGGAGGGGTTACCTCAAGAACGTTTTGGCTTAAATGGGGGCCTCTAGAAATCTCTGCTTCATCTCTTAAGCCAGCTCCATCACCTCCGAAAGACCGAACCTTGAACGATTCCGAGTAATGAAAACAAGGGCACCACAATTTAGCTACATTCTCTAGTAGCAACTCAGCAAAAATAACATTAGAAATTCATAGGAAGAAAATAACTGCCTGTCACCTTTTTAGGAGGTCCTGACGATGAACTATCAATGTAGGAATCAAATCAACCGGAAGATACACTCGCACTGCTCTTTTATAGGCTTGAAGGAAAAAAAGAAAGAAAATGTGCACTGCATGACTAATTTCCATGTATGAGATAACATCCAATCGAATTCAACAAATCCCAAACGAAATTCAAATCGCATTCAAAATCAACCGCCCAAAAAAATATACAAAATCGGCAAAATCGCATTCAAAATCTACAAGCCAAATCCCATTCAAAATCAAATCAATGCAGAGGGAGAAAAGCGAAATACAAAGCAAGACAGAGGCCAGAGAGAGGAGAGAGATCTGTTGTAGAGGCGCCATGGAGATCGCCGATAATGGAGGAAGAGACGAGATGAGAGACGCCGATCTTGGAGGAGGAGTTGAGAGGCGCCGATCGGGAGGGGGATAGGTGAGGGATAGGTGAACAGAGAATAATTCGGGTGAGGTGCTGGGACTGCTGTCCGTGAAAAATGGGTGAGTGGCCGAGTGGGAGAGATAAGAGGGGCGCAGAAACTTCTAGGGTTTCAGAGCCCTTCAAAGTTCAAATGGCGCTGTTTCTCTTTAAAGAGAAATAGCGTCGAATCAAACTTTTCGTTGCTAATAATACTTTTAACGGCGACACAATTGTGTTCGTCGTTCATAACGTTTTCAGCGACAATTTAGAATTTTGTCACTAAAAATATTTATTTATGTCTTTAGTGACAAACAATATTTTCGTCACACAAAAAGAACTTTTGGCGACAAAATTGAGTTTGTTGCTGACAACGCTTTTAGCAATGAATGTATAATTTTGTCGCTAAAAGCATGTGTTTTAAGTATTTAGCTACAAAACAATATTTTCGTCGCAAAATAGATACTTTTAGCGACAACGTTCGATTTGTCGCTGATAAAGTCATCGCTAAAACCATCTTCTGGCAACGAAATTTTATATTCGTTGCAAAAGGTACTTTTGGCGACAAAATTGAGTTTGTCGCTGATAACACTTTTAGTAATGAATGTAGAATTTGGTCCCTAAAAGCATTTGTTTTAAGTATTTAGCTACGAAACAATATTTTCGTCACAGAAGAGATGCTTTTAGCGACAACGTTCGATTTGTCACTGATAAAGTCGTCGCTAAAACCATCTTCTAGAGATAAAATTTTATATTCGTTGCAAAAAGGGGTATTTTAGCAGCGAAATACTTTTTTGTTGCAAAAAATAGATTTTTAACTACGAAATTAGGTGTGTTGCTAATGAATTCGTCGCTAAAGGCCATATTTCTTGTAGTGTATATATATCGCTAAAGGCCATATTTCTTGTAGTGTATATATATATATATATATATATATATATATAGAGAGAGAGAGAGAGAGAGAGAAAGAGAGAGAGGGGCTTAGCCAATTATGTTCCTTTTTATATGGTTCAAAAGATTCGTTTTTTGCTTTTTCGGTTCTCAAAAGCTTAGATAACAAAGTGACGTTTGTTCGTGAAAATGTTTGGGTGTTGGAAATTTTGGGCATTGAAATTGATAAAAAAATAAAGATATTTTATGAGAGCCGGTAAAAATGAAGAGATAGAAAATTTGAGTGAATATTATAATAATAAAGAATTGTTTGATGAAAAAAAAATATTAATTTATAATTTCTTAATATATGCCCGAAATATAGGAAAACAAAAAATCTGTGTCCGATTATGCAAAAAAAAAAAAAAAATGTTTTCTCTCTATAGCATTCATGAAAAACACTTATCCATGACTACACCGCATGTAAGCTAGATCGACCAGCTTCACCGATCCCTCCCACCTATTCCTCCCTCTTATCTTTCCCGGACCACGACAAACACAGCTCATCTTATCCACGGCCTAATTACTTACCAACATTTTCCTACATCAACAATTTAATTAATTACTTACCTGAGAACTAAATTATCATTTAGTACAATTATTAACTCTGCCCATTGCTTTCCTTAGAAAGCGGAATATCACTAACTTACAAATATTAAGCGCAGCGAGAGGTAATTCACTTTTTTGATTCTTTTTGCTTCGTTCAACACGACTCAAACAGTCGCCCAATTCTTGTTTCAGAAGAAAGCACAGATGTCGTGTTTCTTATGGTGACGAACACTAAGTTTGAAACTATTGTCGTTGATGGCTTCTTTAAGGTTTTAAAAAACAGGATCGGTCAAATTTAACAAGTTGAAGAAGCAAAGTTTATGATTTTTCAAAACTAAACGTTGCATTCTTATGAGATTAGGTGGTATATGCCATTAGATGCCCCCACCCCCCCCCCCCCCAACTTAGTTCGCAACTTCTTCAGTGTCCGGTGTACATTATATAAGCAGGTCCCTCTGCATGTAGTCCTCACCATCCCCGACACAACCAAACCTTCGCTCCTAATTACTTTCTCCTTTGTTCTCTCTCAGCGTGTATTATCCCTTCCATTTGAATGATATTAAGCCACTTTCCGTTTTTGGCTGGAAAATTTTCAACCAGTGCTAGCTAGAAAAAGAAACTATAATTTTTTCCATTATTTTACCCATGGCAAGAGAAAAACTGGTAGTGCTTGATGCACTAGATTCTGCAAAGACTCAATGGTATCATTTCACGGCAATTGTGATTGCCGGAATGGGATTTTTCACGGATGCATATGATATCTTCTGCATTTCGCTCGTAACCAAGTTACTCGGCCGCATATACTACACAGTTGAAGGCTCAGCAACACCCGGAACTTTGCCTCCAAACGTATCAGACGCTGTGAATGGTGTCGCGTTTTGTGGCACCTTCGCCGGGCAGCTCTTCTTCGGCTGGCTCGGTGACAAGTTGGGCCGCAAAAGGGTATATGGTTTAACACTAATGCTCATGGTGGTTTGCGCTATTGCCTCAGGACTCTCTTTTGGACACTCAGCAGCGGGTGTCATTTCCACGCTATGTTTCTTCCGGTTCTGGCTTGGCTTTGGCATTGGCGGTGACTATCCCCTTTCTGCTACAATCATGTCTGAATATGCGAACAAGAAGACTCGTGGGGCATTCATCGCCGCAGTTTTTGCCATGCAAGGCTTTGGAAATTTGACTGGCGGGATTGTTGCTTTAATAGTTTCAAGCGCCTTCGATCACTCATTCAAGGCTGTCCCATATGAAGTTAGTCCAGCAGGCTCTCTGCCACCACAAGCCGATTATGTGTGGCGCATAATTGTAATCTTCGGAGGCGTTCCCGCCGCGCTTACGTACTACTGGCGTATGAAAATGCCCGAGACGGCTCGTTATACTGCTTTGGTGGCTCACAATGCAAAACAGGCTGCACAAGATATGTCCAAGGTACTACAGGTGGACATCATAGCTCAAGAAGAGAAGACAGATGATTTTGTTCAAAACCCAGGCAACTCGTTTGGTCTATTCAGCAAGCAGTTCGCGAAACGACACGGACTTCACTTGGTCGGCACCACTGTTTGCTGGTTCTTGTTGGATATTGCCTTTTATAGCCAAAATCTTTTCCAGAAAGATATCTTCAGTGCTGTTGGGTGGCTACCTACGGCGAAGTCGATGAGTGCTCTTCAAGAGGTTTACAAGATTGCAAAGGCACAAACAATCATAGCAATCTGCGGTCTCATTCCAGGGTATTGGTTTACGGTGGCCTTAATTGATCGTTTGGGACGTTTCTGGATACAATTGCAGGGCTTCTTCTTCATGACTGTCTTCATGTTTGCGCTAGCTATCCCTTACAATCATTGGACCTTAAAAGAAAACCGAATTGGGTTCGTTGTGATGTACTCTATGACATTCTTCTTCGCTAATTTTGGACCCAATTCCACCACTTTTATCGTACCGGCGGAAATTTTCCCTGCAAGGCTAAGGTCTACCTGCCATGGAATATCAGCTGCATGTGGAAAGGTCGGAGCCATAGTTGGTGCCTTCGGATTCTTGTATGCTGCCCAAAACAAGAACCCTGCACTGACTGACGCAGGTTACCCACCTGGTATTGGAGTCAAGAACTCACTTCTTATGCTTGGCGGCATCAACTTCTTCGGAATGTTGTTTACCTTGCTGGTGCCAGAATCTAATGGAAAATCGCTCGAGGAACTTTCCGGCGAGAACGAGGAAGAAAGTGTAGAGACAGTGGAGTATCCGGCCTCCTCTAGTAGGACAGTTCCGGTGTGATCTCTGTTTGATAGGCGTGTTCCACGAAGGTTCATACAGCTATGGGAATATCCCACACGCTTATATCGTTATATCTTCTCGTGTATACAAACAATTATACCCCTAAACTAATAAAACGCCAGCTTACTAATTGAATCTCAATCATTGAATGGATCCGCTTCGCCGTTTCTAATAAAGTGAATTTCTTGTTTGGCAAACCAATTAAGCACTCTTAATTAAGATTTAAGCAGACGTTTTTCCTGTTCATGAAGAATTAAATATTTGATTCAAAAAGAAGACAGAGAGAGAATACCTGATTTTGAGGAAAATTAGTGGAAAAGTGAATAAATTGATAATTTGAGTGAATTTTTATATTAATTATAATTGAAAGAGAGATATAGAAAGGTTTATAAATCAAAATTTTTGAAATTTTTGAATTTGACCAAAAGTTTAGTGGGCAGACATGCCTAATTAAGTCGTCCCTCCTCTTCATCTTTCCGCTTACCATGAACACATGTAAGCTGCGTTCCCAGTTCCCACCTATTCCTCCCTTCTATATTCTTTCCGCTGACCATAACCACACACGACACGCGCTCATCTTATCCACGGCCTAATTACTTACTGACATTGTCCTACATCAACAATTTAATTAATTACCTTAAAACCTTATTATCATTTAATACTATTATTAATTAACTCTGCCGATTGCTTTCCTTAGAACGTAAAATATCACAAACATACACAAATAACGCGCTGCGAGACGTCATTCACTTTTTGTTTCTGTTCGCTTCGATCAACACGACTTCGACTCAAACAGTCGCCCAATTGTTGTCGAAGAAAGCACAGATCTCGTGTTTCTTATGGTGACGAACACTACGCGACGTTTGAACTTATCGTTATAAAAAATATTAAATAATATGCTATGTATTTTCTAAATATAAATTTATTACTAAATATAAAGATGTTTAAATACTATTATAATTTAGAACTACTTTTAATTTATTAAATACACATAATTAGAAAAATATAAATTATTATACTCAAAATTTAGAAAAACTACAAATTAAGAAAAAAAAAACTTTTAATTAAAACGGTATCGTTTCTTCAACCCCCGCCCCTCCTCCTTCCCCACACCCCCCCTTCTTTCTTCCCAAAAACGCAAGGTCCTCCCCCTCCTTTCTTCTAAAACTTAAATTCCCCGCCCTCCCCCGCCCTTTTTCCAGAACGAAAAAAGCATAATGATCTTCAAGCGTCTAATTCCTCTGTTGCTCTTTTGCTTTGGTACCTCAGACGACCTCTCTCTCTCTCTATCTCAGGGGGCTCCTGGAGCTCTGGATAGGAAGCTGCTCTTTTGCTTTGGTACCTCAGACGGCTTAGTCTCCCTCGCCACCCTCTTCTTGATTTCCTTCTCATATCTAGCCCCTCGTCAAGACCCCAAGTCTGGGTCTTAGTTCATATTCTTTTCGTAAAGTTCTGAGCATTAATTTAGCTTCAAAAAGGATTCATGTGGTTGCTATTGACTTGCCTGGAAATGGGTTTTCAGATAAATCGGTGGTAGAGGTTGTTGAGGGAGGGAATGGGGTCATAGGGAGGCTGTTGGATGTGTATGACGAAATTCAAGAAAAGGGTTTGTTAGTTTTACATTGCTCCGTACTTTATTTTTATTGACTGTGAGAATGTGGTTGGTGTTGTTTTCAAATGTGGTTGGTATTGTTAGTTTTATTGCTTGTGAGAATGTTAGGATTATTGTCTTAGGCTATAGTTTTAACTGGACTATGTTTGATGGATCTTGAGAAGTAATAGTAGGACTAACTACTTAGTGATAAGAACCATTTGCTATAATCTATCTGGTTTGTTTTTGGAAACTAGTTTTAACTGGACTATGTTTTCCCTTTGGTTTTTTTTGCAGGGTGTTGTTGTTGCACTTGAATGTTACCTTTTCCTTTTACAAGAGGAAGTATTGAGTTCATTCCATGGAAGGTGAGGAGTTCACTTCTATGGAGGCATTGAGAGGTCTAGACACACCTTTTAAGTAAGTTTCTGTAAATGAAAACCAATTTTCACTTTTGTTAATGTTATTATATGATTGGTCATGCACATAGCTGAACAAATAATGTTCTATTTTTTTTTTTCATTTCAAAGGCGCCCCTTTTCACTTTTATGCATGCAGTGAACACTTCTAGTTGCCTTTCTCCTTTTCCTTTCAAACTTCTGATCAGATTATAGGCCTTCACAACTAGATGTTTAGTCTGCTTGTTTGCATCAGTGAACACTTTTTGTTCTTCTTATGTTTCCAGTGGGGAATTTGGTTGGAACTAGCACGGCAAGGGCTGTAAGTGCAAAGGATGTTTTGCTAGGACAGGACAAGGATGAGTCTATTGCAGCTTTACCAATTGATGAGCTGATAGAAAAAGCTGATTGTTTTGCTGGTGTTTTCCCTGGTATATATACTTAACTCGTCATTTTTGATTGTCAGACGGTAAGCATAGGTTTCAACTTCGATGGAATACACCTTGTGGGAGGGGTTCGTTTTCCCAAATGCCAAACCTATGGTAAATGCAAGAAGCAATTAATCAAGTGATGGACATGAGAGAGAGGGACAGAGACAGAGCGAGAGCATGAGAGAGAGAGAGAGAAGCACCAAATCCAGAACCTGTCCTGTATATAAGTTCACTTGATAACATGCACGAACATAATACATGATGTTGGTCTAACAGCCAAACACAGAGGCCAGGCCATGCTAACAACATAAGATAACACCAACACTATCCATAGGTATTAGAGAAGAGAGTCACCCCAGTCCAAAGAACTAGAAAATCTTAAACTCGATGTAGATGCAGCAAAAGGACAGATCGAATTGAAAACCTTCACAGCACAAACTGCAATACCCTTGCAGCAAAAAAAAAAAAGGATGACAAGTGTATTTGTGATGAAGAAAAACTTGTCAAGGAAACTTTGGTATGTGAAAACCAACAAGAGGTTGCAATTGCATTCTACAACTAAAAATTAGCTTTTGCATTTAGTTGTATATTCACCTTTCCACATGCTGGTTTCCTCTCTCGGTTGTTCAATTCTGACATTAAGTGCAGCACATACAAAGGTACCCGAACTAGGGCAGCTATTGTCTTTATTATTGGTTTCTGGATGCTGGATCTTGCCAACAATACAGTGCAGGTGAAGCTTGTTTAAACAATTTATTTGTGGCTTTCAATTTATACTGTAACAATTTATTTGTGGCTTTCAAGTACTGGTTTCTGTTGTGTTGTCGTAACATAATATTTATGCAGCTTTCAGCTTGAGTTTTTGTTCTGTTCATGACATCTTATTTGCTTCAATATGTATTTGACTCCACACCTTTTATCTTTTGATCTATACCGAGTAGACATACACAAACCGTGAATCTTGCATGGCCCAGGCTCTCCCTTGTTCCAATTGATACAGTTTTTGTGTTTTCATTGTTGAAATTCAGCACTTAATTAATCCATCTGGGAATTCATTCCTGAGCAGATGGTTTCCATTTCTGACTAGTAGTGCTTGCTGTGAAGCCTGTGCAAATCTCAAAGCTAAATGGATGGAGTATTTGAAGGATTGCTGACCATGGGTGATATGTATTCGGCTCGAGCCTTTGTGGCTGCATATAAATTTGGTGTAAGGTTTGGTCGTGGGTTAGAAAGGAAGAAAGGAACATAACTGCCTGCTCATCTATGAAAGGTGGTGAGTGGAGTGTCACATGTATGTATTTGGTGTAAGGTTTGGTCGTGGGTTAGAATGGTGTATGTCTCCGTTTTTTGTAATCCAGTGGTTGTGTGGCTGCATTTACCTTCAACATAATTTTAGATTACTTGTAGAGATTATTGTATTTGTTGTAAAACGATATTAATCAATAATGAAGTATATTTTGTTTTATTATCCTTGGTCTTTAAATTTTTACATCCAATAAATTATAATTATTGAAATAAATTTGTATTACCGATTAAAAAAGCTTCTATATGAAAATATAGGAAAACATTAGTAATGTATTAAAATGCTAGAAAAAAAAACGCTAGCACAGACCTATAGCGGCGGTTTCGACCGCCGCTAAAAGTCTATGCCAGCGTTTTCAAGAAACGCCGCGGGAAAGACAAAATTGTGTTCGGGTCTATAGCGACAGAATGACCGCCGCTATAGACTCGAGGTCTTCACCAGCGGTTCCGAAAACCGCCGCGATATATCTATCCCAACGGAGCTATAGCGGCGGTTGCGACCGCCGCTAAAAAACCACTGCTATAGGCCAAAATGACCTATAGCAGCGGTTTTTTTGGCCTATAACAGCGGTCAGCGACTGCCGCTATAGGCCTTTTTTTTTTTGTAGCGGTAGGTTTTATCCATCACCCAATTATTGCTTCAGTGATAACGGCAACCTCAGAACTATATGGATTACACCCACTTTTATATATATATATATATACTAGTTTGATTCACTACGTACTTACGGGTATGAATTAAAGCCAACTTAAGTAGCGGTCGTGTAAGTGATGGGTCTCGCGCTAACTTCTTCGATATTTATCTTAAAGTTCAGTACATCATTCTGTGTGGGCCGGTTGCACCCTCGTTTTACATCACACAAAATTCATTCGATTTGTGTAATTCGGTAAAATTGTCACTATATCTAGACCCAAGTGTGTTGGGTTATGTAAATTCGGATTGTATTATAGAATTTGAAGAAAGATATACACAATAGGTAGATCTCATTGTATGACTTATACTGCTCGAAATTTTATATGGGTAGATACAGTGGCGGAACCATAAATCCAATTGAAGGGGGTCGAACTCCTAAGAAAAAATGACAAAAAAAAATTTACTACGTAATGCAAAAAGATATCTTAAAGAGTTAAAATATCAAAAATTAAGGATTAAAAACACTAAAAATATCAAAAACTTATTCACTATCTAAACAAAACAAAACAAAATTCATCAATATAACACGAGGACTGAAATATTTACCACTTTGTGAAGAGAACAACATGATCTTGCAACAGATTTATTTTTCAAACAAGCAGAAACTAGAATTAAAAATAACAAAATTTTCATAAACTCCATACTGCACTACATAGTAGAATAATGAATAAAAGCTAAGGAAAAATTACCAATTGAAATGAACTAAGCACGTAGCATTTTTGAATTTAAAGCCTACATGACAATTCAAATATACTAAAACCTAATAGCAAATTAAAAGGAACTAAGTACATTATAAGCCTAAACAAAAGAAAAATAATAAAGCTACAAATAACTGAAAAGGATTGCTACAAATAATCAGTTTAACTTTGATGTCAGGATCTGATGTCCTCAACAGCATTGCTATCTCCTTTCTAATGAAAGCAAAGTTTCTTACAGACTCAGGGAGCCAGGGTTCCTGCGACATTTTCTCAAGATTGTCAAATGATAAAGTTGCCACGAAAGAACTTGCAATAGCTACGTTACTACTTCAAGGACATGAAGATTTGTGTTTTATGTATCAAAATTCAACTTTTGTTGTAATTAAACGAAGGGTGAAAATCAGCCTTTTCAGCATGTATAGGAAGGGAGGGACAGGACAGCCATAAGTTGATAAAGAGGAGTCACTTCCTGACTTCCTCAGACGAAAGAATGATATACCTTCATCTCTATTAGTATCACCAATAACTCGCCTAGTATGAAATTTTTGTTCTCCATTATTCCACTTTATCTCATACCCACCAATAAACAAGCCTATTACAGTCATTCAATTCAACATGCCCAATTAATCTAAACAAGGACTCCATCGGAATCATCCCAAGAAAAATATGTATAATCAACAACAATTCGATCATCTGATTCATCTCCATCATCCAAAGAAAAAATTTCAATTGCAGATTCTAGGCACTGTATCAGCTTCTAATTCACAATAAATTCAATAATCATAATCAAATTATAATCACAAATTCACAATATCAAATTTCATAACATTATTCATAAAAAATTAAGCTAAATTTCATCATTAATCGAAAAAGAGAGAAAGAGAGAGAGCTGGGCAGCCGGCATTTAGTTCACTTCCATAGAGGTCCGGAGCCGGAGGAGGAGAGCTGGAGAGGCAAAGTGACTCGTGAGAGAGCCGGAGCAGTAGCAGAGTGAGAGAGCCGAGAGGGTGGGCGCGGGGAGAAGGGGGAAATCGAGGGGGTGGGACCGTGGGGGGAATTAAAAATAACGTCGGGTGCGAGGTTGGGGCGAGCGGGCGCGCAGTTGGAAGCGGTCGCGCATTTGGGACGAGCGGGCGTGCAATTGGGGTCCTGGGGCCTGGGCTATTGCCTGTTGGGGGGCTGGCGCCTAGTAGGGGCCTAGGGGTGGGCTGGGCTTTGCACTTGAAAAAAAAATTTTGAAAAATTTTCCGGCGATGTGGGGCGGCTGCCCCCATTGTCCCTGTGTAGTTCAGCCCCTGGGTAGATATGTGCATCATTAAATAATGTAGGATCCACATGTTGTACGTGTTTATCTCTCCAAATTTTACCATATAATTCAAATAGAAATTACATAATATCTTGATACTGCAAATTCTATGTGAAATTGTATGTAGCGATCAGTTCCTTGACTATCCCTATAAATGAAACTGAAATTCGAAGGGTGTCGTCGTCCAATTTCCGCAAGTCAACTGTATATATAAATTAGACCCCGTCGATTTTGCATTACAAAAAACCAGACATCCAGGTCATCATAAGATTTCGGGGGATTAATGTCTGCACGACTTAACGGCCACTAACTCCGCAGAATTTAGTGGGTTTTTCTTCTTTTTCTATGTTTTTCTTGGCGTACATAGTAGGTCATTGCATGCAAGTTGATCTCCAAATTCTGGTCTATTACGTGCATTTTGTGCGACTCAGTAAAAGCGCATAAATGTATGACGTGCCTTACAAGATCTTAGTCGTTAATTGAAAACGATATATATTTGATCCTTAGAAATAAAGAAACCTAAGGTGCCGGTAATTGAGTAGTAAAACTAACATTTTTGGATGACCAAAGTTTTTTTTCTTCAATATTAATCGACTGTGACGATAAATTTTGTTCGACATTTTATTAACTTAATGTCAGTACTACTATAATGATAGAAATTGATTACAAGAACTAAAAACAAGTTTAATGAGAAAGTAATGGAAGTTCTCGTTCTTAGTGTGACATTGATGATATTTGTAGTTTTCTTGAAAGAATTTATCCGCAAGATTTTACAGAGTCAGAAAAGATTCATTTGAGATACCAGTTGCAACGTCTCGAGATGCCTCAACATCCCGATTTGAAAAATCTATGCACTACAACCATGTTATGCCAAGAATTGTTTAAAACTGGTAAGATAAAAGACTATTATTTGATTAATAGATTGATTCGTCTCTTGTTAACTCTTTCAGTTTCAACTACTGCAATAGAAAGAACATTTTCTATCATGAATATTGTCAATACCAAATTTCGCAACAAGATGAAAGATGATTTTTTGGTCAATTCTTTGATTTTATATATTGATAAAGAAATTGCAGAAGTTTTTGGTACATAAACCTTAATGGATGACTTCTATTCTTTAAAACATCATCGATCCGAGCTCTGCCTAAAAATTTATGAGCTTTAAATTATTTATGTCACGAGCATGTATTTGATCTCTTTTACATCTTTTTCTTTGTATAGTATCAATATGTAAAGAACTTCTTTTGAATTTTTTATATGTTTGCCTAATTTTATTTCTACTTAGTATTATTAATCTGCCCCTCCCAACATATTGATCCTGGCTCTGTCACTATTGAGATTTTTTCTTGGAAAGCAGCGATGAAGAAGCTCGAGCTCCATGCTTCAAGAATCTTAATACATAAATAAACTTATATGCAACCTGCAATATTATGTGAAACTTTGTGTGATACCTCGATCCCCTGATTCCCCACATAGAGTGACAATAAAAATAAAAGTGTTGTCTTGTCTCACATTAGGCTTTATTTACTTTATAAGTGGAATTGAGCTTTATAATTATTTTAAAGAGTTTCAAAAATAATTTTGACTAGCCTTTTTGAAATTAAAAAATATGTAAAATTTATTAGGCAATTAGGCAAAGGAAAAATAAGCCTTACTTTCTTTTTTGAGTTAAATTGCGAAAAAATCGATCGTCTCTTTTAAGAAAACGAAGTTTGTTTTTTAAATTTCCGCTAATTCCTAGCTCTTCTCCTCACCTCCGCCGACCTTTATTGTCCGTCTTAATTTGCCGGCTGCATAAAATATGATAAGCCAAGTTATTGCGACATTGTTATCCTGTTCTTTAATAAAACGACCAAATAACGACTTTATCCTCATGATGTAAGAGGATTTAGCTATTGGAAACCAACAGGGTTTATTTCAAATTGAAGGGGGCTTTCAGCTTCTCTGAAATTAATGATTCTTTGCGTAAATCCGCTCGGTCGTAGCATTTTTTTTATCCTTGCTAGCTTGTGAAATTTCAAATTAAGGACGTTACTTCTCATATTATCTAATCTTTATAAATTTGATACTTTTGTGCATACACCACATTAGAAGCATTTTGTATAAGTATTCAGTGCCACGATAAGGACATAAATTGTAGACTAATGGCTCAAATGATTTTCTATAGCTAATATGTTATAGTACTAGTCAATCTTTTATGACAAATAACCCTCTCAACATCTCTAAGGGACGAGCACGCTCCCTAATTGATGGACCGATATTTGATTCATTTTCTTATTACCCCATTCTTGTTCTTCTTCATCTTCTTCTACTTGCTTTTTCTTTTATTTTTTCCTTTCTTACGGCATCAACTTGTTCTAGTTGCATGGGGACGTGAATCGATAAGATCCGGATGACTATTATTACCCCTTTCCTTACCCGTCTCAATCAATAGTCCGCACTTAAAATTACAAGCAAGATAAGGATTACCTTGAGAAATTTGCTTTGGGGATAAGACGTGCAAATTAAAATAAGTGCTTGTCATGCTGTACGATCGTCGTGGTAAATGCACTTTTAAAGTACAAAGAACTTGACCATATGCACGGTAGAATAGAACCACTATTCTTGGGACTCTTACGTTTAATTTCACATTATCATATATTTAGCATTCTACTCGAGTTAACTTCATCCGGCCGATCCAAAAATAGAGGTCATGTGTTATTCTAATTTCACTAGGTACAAGTACGTTTCCCTGTCAATTAAAAATCATTTATAGAAGTTTTTAATATAAAAAAATAGCATTAGAATGATCCATAAAGTTTACCACGGAGAAGAATGTGATCACGAGATGTAATTAACTTTTCGTGTAGTTGGATAACTCATCATATATTTCTGTAAAAAAAACAAAGTTTAGAAAATTAAATTCAACTGTTTTGTACAATATCATTTAGCCATAGCAATGAAAGAGGAATATGGCCTTTTTCATCGAGATCGTTTGAATTTTACTCTTTAATCTGCTGCCTTTCTAAGTTAATTACTTATTCATGCACCAAATTTGGGTCATATCGTGTCCAATAAATTAAACCGACGGTCTTCTTTTCCGTGAATTTTCCTTTGTTTTTTATCAGACATAATTCTCAAAGGTGATTTTGTTCGAAGCAGGTGAAGCCACATTGTACATGATGGGTTGCCCTAAATTCTACGATATATATAATACATTAATTAGTACTTATAAAGTAATAATGAGGAACTTGCTACGAAAACGTCGGATAGTATCTACGGTGAAGAAGCAAGGATGTGACTTTGTGAAAGCCTTTAGCATTGACTCTATAATTAATAAATTAAAACGTACGCCTAAGTGGGTCCGACGGTCTTCTTTTCCGTGAATTTTCCTTTGTTTTTTATCAGACATAATTCTCAAAGGGGATTTTGTTCGAAGCAGGACAGGTGAAGCCACATTGTACATGATGGGTTGCCCTAAATTCTACGATATATATAATACATTAATTAGTACTTATAAAGTAATAATGAGGAACTTGCAACGAAAACGTCGGATAGTATCTACGGTGAAGAAGCAAGGATGTGACTTTGTGAAAGCCTTTAGCGTTGACTATATAATTAATGGATGAGCTGGTATATGCCCTTTAGTTATCTTCCGGTTTCATTTTTTTGTCCTTTCCTTTTGCCCTTTTTGTTTTGTTTGTTTAAAATATCAAATACTAGTTAAGAGTATGCAGTAAGAGTATCTAGAAGTTATGAGAAATCTCTTGTATAGTGGGTCAAGCCAATTAGGCCTTGCTTTTTTAAGTATCTTTTGCCTCTCTTTGATTATATTCATACAGCTATGGGAATATCCCACACGCTTTATATATCGTTATATCTTCTCGTGTATACTTACAATTATACACCTCATTCCTTGAGTAAATAATAAAACGCCAGCTACTAATTGAATCTCAATCATTGAATGGATCGGCTTCGCCGTTTCTAGTAAAGTGAATTTCTTGTTTGGCAAACCAATTAAGCACTCTTAATTAAGATTTAAGCAGACGTTTTTACTGCGAGACGTCATTCACTTTTTTTGTTTCTGTTCGCTTCGATCAACACGACTTCGACTCAAACAGTCGCCCAATTGTTGTTTCGAAGAAAGCACATATGTCGTGTTTCTTATGGTGAGGAACACTACGCGACGTTTGAAACTATTGTTGTTGCTGGCTTATTTAAGGTTTTAAAAAACAGGATCTGTCAATTTAAACAAGTTGAAGAAGCAAAGTTTATGATTTTTCAAAGCTAAGAGTTGCTTTATTTTGTGATTAGGTGGTATATGCCATTTGATGCCATGCCCCCACTTGGGCCACTAATTGGTTCGCAACTTCTTAAGTCGCCGGTGTCATTATCTATATAAGCAGGCCCCTCTGCATGTGGTCCTCACCATCCCCGACACAAGCAGTCCTACAGGAAGCCTAACGAGTACCTTGCGCACTGGAAGTGGCTGTTTTGCTTGGTCAGATAGCAAGCCTATCACCATCTGGTAACTTACCTTAATTATAATAAACCTGCAGACTGCAGTATTGTTTCTTTTTCCGTCTTAACAATATACTAATGAGTAGCCTGATGATCTTCCTCCACTCTTAAAGCTATTGAGGATTAGTTATGCTTCCACATTGATAGATGTATCAGCTAGCTGCTTGCAGTTACCAAAACCAAAAAAGTAAAGAAAATGACTATTAAAGCCGGCCGGTGCCGTCAATATTTCATTCAGTAGATTATCTTCAAAAGAAAAATACTTTCCCTTTTATTTTTATTTTCTAATGCAAATTGGGAAGGATGAAATACAGCTGTATATTCTTTGTTTCTGATAAAAACTGTGATAATATATTCTTCATTCATTCAGTGAAAAGTATTTATCAATCTGTATTTTGTGTATTATTATGTCTGTGTAGGCGTATTTAATGGTAAATAAATGAAAAATATATTAATTCTTGGTAATATAATACGACTTATCTTTTTTCCATAAAATATTCTCTACTACATATATGATGGAATTAGCTTATCGCGGAACTAAAAACCTTTCTGACCACAAAGAAGTACTTTTTAATTTTCTGACCCAGAATAGTTATTGATGGCTAGAAAAGTAAGTGCTACAAACACTTACGGAGGATCCGTACCCCGGCTGAACCTCCACGGGAAGGTGTGAGAGTGGGCTGGGAAGAAGGGATCATGTCCCTTCCATCGCAGCAGTGGATTGAAAGTATGGAAATAAAAGGAGAGACTTTTTTAAACTTGTTTGAAAAATCAGCATCTTACCTGTACTCGTGCGGCCTTCAATTTATTCCAGACAAATATTTACTGTGGACCTCCATTAAAACTCCCATTTTTCAAGAAAATAAGGTTACGTTTGTTTCATATCTCAAAAAATTTTAAAAAACTTCTCACTCACTTTTTCAAGCTAACATGTGAGCACGAGAAGAGAGCTATAATTCGAGATCCTTTGACCAAACTCTTTCTAGACTCTAGGTGGAGATCATAGATATTATGAGAGGAGATCGCTTAGAGCAAAGGAGATTCTCTTGGCAGTTGATTGATAGCGTTATTTTAGTACTTCAATTTGAATGATATTAAGCCACTTTCTGTATTTGGCAGGAAAATTTTCAAAAAGAAGATAAATTTTGTCAAAAAACTTGCCATGGCCAGAGGAAAACTGGAAGTGCTTGATGCACTAGATACTGCAAAGACTCAATGGTATCATTTCACGGCAATTGTAATTGCCGGAATGGGATTTTTCACGGATGCATATGATCTATTCTGCATTTCGCTCGTGACCAAGTTACTCGGCCGTATATACTACACAGTTGAAGGCTCAGCAACACCCGGAACATTGCCTCCAAACGTAGCAGACGCTGTGAATGGTGTCGCGTTTTGTGGCACCTTTGCCGGGCAGCTCTTCTTCGGCTGGCTCGGTGACAAGATGGGCCGCAAAAGGGTATATGGTTTAACCCTTATGCTCATGGTGGTTTGCGCTGTTGCCTCAGGACTCTCTTTTGGACACTCAGCAGTGGGTGTCATTTCCACGCTATGTTTCTTCCGGTTCTGGCTTGGCTTTGGCATTGGCGGTGACTATCCCCTTTCTGCTACAATCATGTCTGAATATGCGAACAAGAAGACTCGTGGGGCATTCATCGCCGCAGTTTTTGCCATGCAAGGCTTTGGAAATTTGACTGGCGGGATTGTTGCTTTAATAGTTTCAAGCGCCTTCGATCACTCATTCAAGGCTGTCCCATACGAAGTTAGTCCAGCTGGCTCTCTGCCACCACAAGCCGATTATGTGTGGCGCCTAATTGTAATATTCGGAGCCATTCCCGCCGCGCTTACGTACTACTGGCGTATGAAAATGCCCGAGACGGCTCGGTATACTGCTTTGGTGGCTCACAATGCAAAACAGGCCGCACAAGATATGTCCAAGGTACTACAGGTGGAAATCATAACTCAAGAAGATAAGACAGTTGAGTTTGTTCAAAACCCAGGCAACTCGTTTGGTCTATTCAGCAAGCAGTTCGCGAAACGACATGGACTTCACTTGGTCGGCACCACTGTTTGCTGGTTCTTGTTGGATATTGCATTTTATAGCCAAAATCTTTTCCAGAAAGATATCCTCGGTGCTGTTGGGTGGCTACCGAAGCCGAAGACGATAGTGCTCTTCAAGAGGTTTACAAGATTGCAAGGGCACAAACAATCATAGCAATGTGCGGTCTCATTCCAGGGTATTGGTTTACGGTGGCCTTAATTGATCGTTTGGGACGTTTCTGGATACAATTGCAGGGCTTCTTCTTCATGACTGTCTTCATGTTTGCGCTAGCTATCCCTTACAATCATTGGGTCAAAGAAAACCAAATTGGGTTCGTTGTGATGTACTCTTTGACATTCTTCTTCGCTAATTTTGGACCCAATTCCACCACTTTTATCATACCGGCGGAAATTTTCCCTGCAAGGCTAAGGTCTACCTGCCATGGAATATCAGCTGCATGTGGAAAGGTCGGAGCCATAGTTGGTGCCTTCGGATTCTTGTATGCTGCCCAAAACAAGAACCCTGCACTGACTGACGCAGGTTACCCACCTGGTATTGGAATCAAGAACTCACTTCTTATGCTTGGCGGCATCAACTTCTTCGGAATGTTGTTTACCTTGTTGCTGCCAGAATCTAATGGAAAATCGCTCGAGGAACTTTCTGGCGAGAACGAGGAAGAAAGTGTAGAGACAGTGGAGTACCCGACCTCCTCTAGTAGGACTGTTCCAGTGTGATCTGAGTTTGATAGGCATATGTTCCACAAAGGTTTATACAGCTATGGAAATATCCCACACTGCTTTCGTTATCGTATCTTTTTCTTTTACGCAAAACAATAAGAACGATGATGTGTAATATTGCGTTATTGATTAAAGGTGTTTTGTTTTAGACTGCAAATAAAATTTCTAGCCACATAGTTGTCTCTCGGTCTTGTTTCCGAATTAGCAGAAACATGGATATTGATTGAACAAACATATGCTGCTCAATGACAACTGGCACAATTCAAAAGCTGCCTCTTAAACCTCGAATGTCTGCTCTTTGTCGTTTTCATCCTTGTAAATGTATTACCAATACCCACAGAAATCGTGACATTATTGTTCGCGTTTTATCTCAGGTGATATTAGTACATTATTTGCCTGTATGCTCAAACAAAACTGTCTCACATTCGATCGGGCTTCATCCTCAGAGGACAAATTAAGGCCAATAATATGTAGCATATAGTTTGAACAACTCATATTCCACGGCACATGTAATTTGGTGAGATAAATTAATTATGGTTCGGTTGTGGAAATATCATATTCAATCCATTTCTTTTAATGAAACTCCTCTTCACCTACGCCTGGGGTTGCAGTGAGGAGGAATATAAGAAATAAATTTATTGAGGATGTTCGTCTTATAAAAAATGGTAACTTTTTTAAGATTTGAATAGAATTGTAAATATTTATATAAATAGAAGCTTTATAGGTTTATTTGTAAAAGTTGGTGAAATGTTTTAAAGATATTTAATTTTTGTTAGAGTTTATAAAAAGGTGTAAGGAGAGATAATTTGATGTAATTGTTTAATAAAAAATATTAGAGTTAGGTGAAAAAGTATGAAGAGAAAATATTTGTTATAATTTTTTTTAAAAAGGTATTAGAGTTAGTGTGAAAAAATTATTAAAAATTGTGTAAAATGTATCTGTGTTTATGTAGGAATTTTTAAAATTTTAGATTATCATTTTATAAATTTTATTAAAACATAATTTTGCAACCGAACATGTCGAGACCCAGTCCTATATGTATCGTGATTTGTTCAATAGAGCACCGTTGTGCCCCTTCGATATTAAAATATGCACGTCTTCGTTCTAGCTTATAGTCCCTTTGGCCTACATTTATATTTTGAAACATATCCTTTTCCCACAATACCCTCCCGCGGCCTTTGCTAGATTCTTTTCTTCTCTGGTTGGGGAGTCCACTAGTCAGGACCTTCCCTAGATCATCCTGAAGTTTACGTTAGCGTGGGCACTGGGCACTGGCTTCAATCTTCCTGGTCAAAATCTATAATCTCGGCGCAAAAACAAAACATATATATTGATGCCTGCATTATTAACTATTTACTTAATTAATATGGGACATTGTCACATTGGGATTTAGCCGAGTAAAATTTTGAATCTTTTCACCCACTGGGCGGCACAACAAAGTTGGACCACCTAAGTAGGCCCGCATGATTACCTGTGCAGATATAAAAAGAAACAAAAACTATGTTTTAACTCTAAGAGATTGACTTAGTAATTATGGGTTAGACCTTAGTGTTTTGTTTCTTTCAAAGTTTCAAGTTTAAAATCTCATAAACGTTACCAACCTTCTGAGCCCACTCTCATACTTTTGGCCTGCGTGTGAAACTTTTTTCCTATAATTTTTTCATAATTAAAAAATAGCTTTTACGTGTGCTTAAGGGATAAGAGCATGTGCAAAACTTAATGAAAAAGAAATGCTTGGGAAATAAGATATTTTGAACTTCAGCGTCTGCATGCAGCAATGAAATATATAAGATTTTTTTTTGTTATAATATAAATGTATTTTTACCAATATCTAAGTGTATTCTTTCGAATAATATTTGTAAGAAAATATTTATTAAGAATTTTATAAATATAATACTAGGAAGGTCCCTAAATTTTAATTTTAATGCGTTTTTATACAATTCATTAAGAAGCTGTAGCTCTTGAGAGGAACAGGTCCTAACCGTAGATCACGTTTCGTTAATGGATTAGGTAAAACTTAATTAAAAAGCGAACGCGCTAAGTCCACGGAATTGATTATGTTTGCCATGGTTTCATTGAATAAATTAAGACGGCTTAGTGAAAAGGGTGGGTGAAATGTCTTAGTCTTTTTAAGAGTACTCAAGCCCCTTTGAAGAATCGTAGCCTTACAGAGCTGATATGAGACAGGATGCCCACTACATTGACGTTAAACTGACAAGAGAAATAGCACGGCATCTTCTTGGTGCACAGGTAAATTATAAGCATTTCCAATAGTCTAGGATATGTTACAAGATTTTAAGAAAATTGGGAAGTCTTGACCTTCTACGGATCTACTTCCTATGTAAAATGTCAAATTCCTCTTCAATAGGTAATTAATAATCAATGTGTTTTTTTGGCCTTATAGTGAGGTAGATATCGGCTTAATTAAGCACGTTTGGGACACTTGGTGATTTAATTATAGATAAATAAATTAGATTTTCATTTGGTTTCTTATAAGTAACATTGGAAAAAAAGGGTGCAAATTGTATATATTTATAATTGCGAAAATGCCCATCTCTAATTGAACATATCTCTTTTTATTTTATTTTTTGCTCTGTAATTGAACTTATCTCTTGCTGCAGTTTATCGGACAAGAATCGCTTAAGCGTCGGTCTAGAGTGATAAATATAAAATCAAAATATATAATAGTAGATGAGCTGTACTTGTGGAATCTAGAGAGTAATTAATGGCCAAACCAAAACTCCTTGAATTGCATGTTGGGGGGGAGGAGGACACGAGATTCGCTGTTCGCTAAGATCATACAATAGGCGTAGCTGATCATGACACTTTGCTGCATGTCAACCACTCTGTCCACATAGAGCACACTTCACCTTAAGACTTTTAGTCGTTCCCGGGCCCCGGCCATCTACTTGCTGCAGTAGTTAGCTAGGAGTCCCTTAAAGTTGGACCAGAGGTATGCTTTTCTCTGTCCTTCACTAGTGATATTTTAAGGCTAGGAGTCCCTTAAAGTTGGACCAGAGGTATGCTTTTCTCTGTCCTTCACCAGTGATATTTTAAGGCGGAATCAAACCAACTTGCAAATTGCTAACGCCAAAACTTATATATGTCACCAAGCTTACCAAATTCTGCATGATGTGTACGTTCGCAAGCGCTCCGAAGTCGCGAGACTTCAAATAAGGAAGATTCCCAGGGAAAAAGGGCTGTATGAAGTCAGTATATATCCAAATGCTACGAGGGGGGATATATATATATATATATATATATATATAGGGAATTCCCGCGGGCACGCGCATTGATCAATCTACGTCGACCTGTCAAATACTTTTGTTGCTTAATTATGATTTAAGAATTGCCAATTCTTTTCAAGGCAATATATAGATGAATGTTAGTAAATAAAATATGAATATATAAAATCAGGCCCTCTACGAATTCACCGGGGCCTACTTGGCCTAAAAGGATCAGAAACAATATTAAACAAAATAAAATGGACTTGAGGTATTGCAAAGAAAGAGCAGCACGCAGATATATACTTCCAATAAAGAAACAACAAGCTGGTGATGGCCGAATTAATTGGTGAAGAGAATAGATCGAGGGTCACTGATGCATGCTGGCCCCATACCGCGTCGTTGCAAATATGGCACCGCGCTACAAGAATAGACAAAAACAGTAAGTCTCTCTGCCGGAGACTAGACCCTCCGAAAGATAGAAACCGACAACGTCTCTTATTCGACTGATGAAAGAGAGGCGGACAGGAGGACCGATCCGGAAAAAACGGGCAAACAAGACGGTCAAACATGGAGAAACGAAAATTCTAGAGAGCAGAATGCTAGATATATAATTTGGTTATATATAATAAGCAAGTAAACTAATTTAGCTTCTACAAATTGTCAGGTGAGGGATCATGAACAGAGTCCATATGACATGGTTCGTATGAGTTGGTCAGCATCCAGTTATTGCTTGGTTAACTTCATTTCATTATCTAACTATATATCGAGGGTACGTACAAGCACTTCTGTTACAAATGTTTCACTTGGGTTTCCCCATATGGACTGCACAAGAAGTCCGAATTTGAGTTTGGAATAAATCATAGGAGATCGTGGTGGCACCTAACACCCTAGCTAATTGAGACGAAACCTGCTATGAATCTCGTTCTCTCAGCTAAGACGATGATTAGATAAGCTGAGATCAGATTGAGGGCTGGCCAACATATTTCTTAACGGAAAAATTATCCAAATGGTTCATGTGGTTTCACTTTGTGACAAGTTAGTCC
The DNA here is from genome assembly GCA_963930655.1 of Myrica gale. NCBI lineage: Eukaryota > Viridiplantae > Streptophyta > Magnoliopsida > Fagales > Myricaceae > Myrica > Myrica gale. Next base: position 20,131,820 of record OZ005599.1, on the reverse strand, counting down.
TATAGTCATCAAAAAGATGCACATGCAGTCCGTGAAGCCACTACCGGAATACGCTGACGTATCTAATTTTCAACACGTGGACAATGTTGAGCTGACAATTTTCACACGCGAAATGCCAAGTCACCCAAAGTTTTTTTTTTTAAAAAAAAAACAAAACTTACCCAATCTATATAAAAAAAATTGCACAAATGCTTTAAAAAAAAACTTTCCCAATTTATATATAAAAAAAATTGCACGAATGCCCTGAATTCTAACCTTCACTAACGCTATGGACTCGGACTCCAACACATGCATGAGAATCACAGAACCAGCAGCAATTAGATATAAAAGGATCAATTCACTAGAGCATGGTCCTGCCCGGATTCAATTCACTGCCACTTTGCAAAATGATCTTAGAGCAACATCAGCAAGACACTACAAGAAATATAGTTTTACGTGATAAAAATCTGGGTGTCAAACCAAATTTTCTCACCTAAAGTGGCATTTCCCTGACAAAATATTAATTTCGTCATCCAAAATCATCCAGGAATGAAACAATCGTCGTGACCGATCAAAAGCATATTCGGACGTATTTCTGGAGTGACGACATATACGTGTCGCCAATGAGTGACGGTAAAAATAGTCACAAAATATAAAACATGTCCGGACTCTCAACAAAACCGTTCGGGCTCTATGCTGGGTGACAAATTGCAAATCGTCGTAACTGAGTGACAATTAGAATCGTCACAATTTTTCCAAACCTGTCCGGAAAATTTTTATAGAACCGTCCGAATGGAATTACATAACGAATAATAATCGTCAGCATATATAGTGACAAATTTAAAATCTTCATGAACACTTAAAAATCGTCCGGACTACAACAAATGTGTTCAAATAGGAAAAAACTTTGTCCGGACTGTTAAAAGAAGGCCACATAGGTATGATGCTTCTTCCGCGAATCGTGTGGTTTCACGTTGTAAAACTTCATACACGTTATATCGAAACCGCCCGGACCAATAAATACAGTCCAAACGGTTAAAGTTCTAGATCCATTTCGAATCAATCGGCATATTTAATGAAGTTAAATTTGATTGGGCCACGTGTGAAAATGATGCAGAGAACTGTCCGAACGCATATGAAATACGTTCGGACGATTTTAGGAGACGTTAAACATGCTAGACTTTGTGAAAATCACAAACTCCCTGTTCGATCTCTCAAATAACTTAAGGTAAAACTTTATTTCATGAGTTTGCTTCTTACTTTCATGCATTTCACTTCAATTCCATCAGTTATTTAGTTTCTTGGGTTTTTTTGTTTAGTTTCATCGAAACCCCGTTTGGATGGTATTTTACAACGTCCGGACTCGATATCTAATGTCCGGATGACATACGATTTAAACGACACAGTTTGATTTTCGTGCGAATGGTTTGTGCTAATGTTCGGATTATTTTTGCTAGGTTGACCATGGAACACTCGGGAAGAAGTATCACAATTGTCGGGGGACAAATAGAGCGACCAGCTTGGGCGGACTCCTTTTTAGTGGAGTTTAAAGAGAGTATCCTGGCGATAGTGAGGCCGACGCATTCATTGTGCATGGAGCTCGAATGCCGCTTGACCGGTCTAGAGACCACACTTGCTCTAACGGATAGGGCTCTGATGGAAGAGTTGAATATTATGCGAATGGAACTGTTCTCTATAGGACAACAATTGTCAGAGTCGTCACAGTCTATCCATACCTTTCCGATACAGCTGTAGACACTCGTCAGACTGGTGAATAATATGGAGGAGCATTTGGCGCATGTTCATGATGCCCTCAGACAAGATCTGGATGAGCCAGTTCGTGATTTGGACTAGTTTCTTGTTTATGCTTTATAACTATTATTTATTTACCGTTTGAAAGACCGTCTCCTGCTTGTACTAGAAATTATGATCATATTTTTCGTTCTGTATTTGAATTATGTTTTATATTTTATATTAGTCTATGTTCTTTCACTTGATAAATTTTTTACAATTTAAACGGGTAATTAGTACGATCAAATGAGTGATTAGTACGAGTGCTATGTTAATGGAACGATTAGTATAATTAACTTGTAATTACAATTAAATAGGTGATTAGTTAATTAATTTAAGTGAATTTAACAACAAACAAAAGAAATTTTAAATAAATCTGTTAGGGGTTCAGATGACAAACATAACGTACGGACTCCACTACAGAGGTAGGTGTTCGAACATAGAGGGTAGAGTCCAGATTCTAATGATGAAATGACGCGGTTGGAACGGTTGAGTAATGCGATTGTAACAGTCGCATGGCTTACACATGTTTACTTTATACTATATCGAAAATAGTTGTACCCGTCCGGACCGTAATAAACGGTCCGGACGCTATTGTAACCGTCGCATGGTTTACACGTGTTTACATTACCCGCCAGTTGAAAATAAGTGTTTCAGCCAATCGTGGGCTGCCACGTCGCGCAATATCGGTGACAAGTCATGCGCATGTCTAAAAACACTTATGAATAGGGTTGTGCAAGAAATGACCGATCCGGCCGACCGACCCGGCTCGACCCGACCGGGTCGGATGGGGCCGGATCCGGATTCGGATAGTAGTTATATTAAAAACAGACATTCGGGTCGGAGTCGGATACCCGTCGAGAAATCCGCTACAATCCGACCCGACCCGAATGTCCGAAATAATGAAACGCGCGTTTTGGCCTTAGTAAAACACGCGTCTCAGCCCTGCCCCTCCCCCATACGATTTCCCCCTTGGCCCTTCGCGATTTCAGTTCCCCTTTCGGCCTTCCCTCTCAAAAAACACACGCCCCTTCGAAAATCCCTAACGTAACCGTGAGCTGCTAGTCGCCGCACGCCCGCCGGTCGTCGCACCCCCCTTAGTCGCCAGTCGCTGCAAGCCTGCGGCCCTGCACGGTTGCACCCCCTTCGAGTTCGCGAGTTCCTTTCGGCTTTCCCTCTCAAAAAACACACGCCCCTTCGAAAAACCCTAACCTAACCGTGAGCTGCCAGTCGCCACACCCCCCCTCAGTCACCAGTCGCTGCAAGCCTGCGGCCTTGCACCCCCTTCGAGTTCGCGAGTTCCTGAGAGCTCTCTCCGAGTCTCCAGATCTCTCTCTGTCTCTCGGTCAGTCTCTCTCTCTCATATGATATATTGCCCTAACTATTGATGCCTAATTTCTTTGTTTATCTTGATTTTAGTTTGCAGATCTCTCTCTGTCTCTCGGTCGGATCGGTCGGGGAAGTTTGGAGAACCACCTATTTAGAAGTACACAACAAATCCTTTATTTTCTTTGTAGCTGGGATAATTTAGTTGAAAATCTAGTTGTTTACATGAAAATCTGCTCAGACTTAGAAGTAATTGGAAATTTTTTTGGAGAACAAGCTCAAGTTAGAGTTTCATTTAGTCATCAGTTTCTGCACTTTGTGGTTGTGAAATATGATTGATTTGTGTAGGTTGTAGGTTATATATAGTGTGTTTAAAAAATTTGTCTTGGTGATTGACAAAACTTTTGTCAATTGCGTGTGTATTTGTGATTTTATCACGAATAGCCAAATTGGAAGTTTGTTAGTCTGTAGTTGAGTATTGACAATATTTTATGTCAAAAATCAGTCCGATTAATGTGATGCAAAATAGTGTCAAGTCATGAAACCAAACAGCAAACATTGTTTATTTTTGTTCTGTAGATACACCAGTAGGTAGTCTTTGTTTATTTTTGTATGCTGCTTGATATGTTCAACTATAACAACAAACATTATTTGTTAATTATGAATTCTGATTTGAAGTTATTATAGATATTGTGCTACTTGTGTAACGGTGTTGCTGTTGGAGTGTTGCTGTTCTTCGCTGGTAACTTGCTCAGGTAAGTGTATATTTTGCCATTATGCACCCTATATTTCAGAAATGATAATATTTTACCTATGGAGATTGGAGGTCAGGGCGTAATGAATTGGTTTGTTGGTTCTGTTGTGTTGTTGGTGATTGGAGATTGAAGTGCTGAATTGGTTTATGATTTAACTTTGATTCTTTGCTGAACAATATAATGATATATAGTTTTTATATTGATTTGATTTGCTGAATTGGGTTATATAATTTAACATATGGAACGAATTAATTTTGATGATTTGGGTACCCCTACTAGTGGTACTCCTGAAAGAGGTGGTACTAGTACCCCTGAAACGGGTAGTAACCCTACATCGGGTACTGGATCTTTCCGTAATCCGGACAGTCCTATGTCTCCCATTATTGAGCTTGATGCAGAGGCAGAGGGGCCTTCTGCTGGTACTCAACCTACTCGTGGTGGGCGACCACCATTGCCTAGGAGGCAGTCCAATAGATCTAAGGCCTGAGATCATTTCACACGATTACCGATTGGTAGTGGTAAACTTCCAAAGTGTACATGTAACTATCGTGGACAAAGTTTTAATTGTCACTCCAAGTTACAAGGCACTTCGTCTTTGCTCAATCATCTAGCTAGTTGCCCTAAGTATCTTTATATCAAGGGAAAGACGGGCAAGAGGCAATCTCATTTAAGCTTCGAGTCTAAGAATAGTGGGGAGAGTAAAGATATGACATTGGCCAAATACAGTGAGAAAAAGATTAGGGCATCCCTTGCTAAAATGGTTGTGGTAGATGAATTGCCATTTTTGATTGTAGAGGGTGAGGAATTTAAGGAATTTGTGAAGACTCTTGAGCCTAGGTTTCCTATGCCTTCTCGATATACAGTGATGAGGGATGTATGAAGCTTTTCCTAAGTGAGAAAGAGGAGTTGAAGACTATGTTTTTGACTTCAGGGCAAAGGGTTTGTTTAACCACAGATACGTGGACTTCGATCCAGAATATAAACTACATGTGTGTTACTGGACATTTCATTGATAGTAGTTGGAAGATGCATAAAAGAATCCTATCATTTCGTAAGATTCAAGATCACAAAGGGGCAACAATTGGGAGGGAATTAGAGGAGTGTATGCTTCAATGGGAAATCTCTAAATTTCTTACTATTACAGTTGATAATGCCACTACCAATGATAGTGCTATTGATTGGTTGAAGAAAAGAACTTTGAGCAGTGATCAAACTATTTGTGGTCATGATTTCATTCACATGAGGTGTAGTGCACACATTTTGAATTTAATTGTCAATGAAGGGTTGAAAGAACTTGATGAGTCTGTCATTAAGGTTCGGAACTTGGTGAAGTATGTGAAGTCTTCTCCTGCTAGGTTAGCAAAATTTAAAATTTGTGTGGAGAAGAAAAGAATCCAGTGTGCTTTATCTTTGTGCCTTGATGTTCCAACTAGATGGAACTCCACTTACCTCATGTTAAATGTTGCTGAAAAATACCAGAGGGCCTTTGAGCTATTGCAGGAGGATGATGGGCAAATATATAATTATTTGAATGAGAATGGACCAGGTAGGAGAGGATTGGGAGCTCCTGATGATGATGATTGGGATAGAGTTAGAACGTTTGTGAGATTTTTGCAAATTTTCTATGATGTTACGATGCGACTATCTGGTTCAATGTATGCCACTTCTAATTTGCATTTTCAAGAAGTCTCCTACATTCATACTCATTTGATGGCATATTGTGATAGTCATGATGATTTGTTGAGTGTCATGGCTTTTAAAATGAAGTTGAAGTATGAAAAATATTGGGGGGATGTCCAAAAGATCAATATGCTCTTGTTTGTGGGTGCTATTCTTGACCCACGTTATAAGATTATCACCCTAGAATTTTGGTTCAAGAAGATTATGGGTGTTGAGGAAGGGGACAAATTTATTGAGATCTTGAAAATGGATGTTGAGCGGTTGTATAGGCACTACAGTGATGGATTATCTTCAGATGGGTCTAGGATGGGCAGTGAAATTATTGATGACTTTGATTATGACTCTCAAAGCAGTGGCAGCACAATGGGGAGGGAGAGGGGAAGTTCGAATCCATTGTGTATCTTGCAAGAATTCCATCACTCTCGAGCATCTAGGAATTTGTTAGATTGCAAGAGTGAGTTGAAACGTTATTACATGGAGGATGTGGAGTCCCCTATTTCGGTGTTTGATATTTTAACTTGGTGGAAGGTTAACTCCACCAAATTTCCAATTATTGCTCGAATTGCACGAGATGTGCTAGCTATCCCTATCACTACAGTTGCTTCTGAGTCCGCATTCAGCACTAGAGGGAGCGTTCTGGATCCCTATCTGAGCTCCTTGGCTCCAAAAACAGTTGAGGCTCTCATATGTACTCAGAATTGGCTAAGGTCATCACCCATTAGCCCTGCCCAACGTGTCTTACAAGCGGTTGAGGACTTTGAAAGCTTTAGACTAGACTCAGGTAATAATCTTCTCTGACATTCAATTCATTTATTGTTTTGGTTTTTCTTTTTGTGTAATTAATGTTGTTTTCATGTTCTTGTATAGAATTGGAAGCTGATCCTGTAGGTATATTTTTGGATGAATCTTGAATGTATTGGATGATCATGTGAGTAATATTTTACATTTAACTTCTAATATTGCACTTATTTGTTTCTTTTTCTATCCTACTTCTAATTCTACTAATTCATTTTCTACAGGATGGAAATTGGAATGCATAGTTTTTCTTTATCAAATTGTAGGAAACTTGGAATGTTATTAATTTTAATGTAACATTTTGTTGCCTTTTTGGTTTGTTCATTATTGAGTTATTGTATACTTTTGTTTTTATTTGTTATATTTTGCTATTTCTGTTAATTATAAGTTAGAAGTGTGGAAGTATTTGTTTTTATTTGTTATATGTTGTTATTTTCTTTGTTATATCTTGTTATATTTTGTTATTTCTGTTAATTAGAGTTTAAAAGTGTAGAAGTGTATTTTTTTTGTTTGATTAATATGTGATCCATATACATGTATGAATTATGATGTATGTAAGTGAATTTATATTAGATATATAGTTGTTAAAATGGTTTTTATTTTTTAATGACAATTTCTGCAACTGCCAAACACATTGCAAAAAAAAATGGCATTAAAACAACACACTGCAAATGCGAAATGCCTATCCGGCAGTTTTGATGGGCCAAAAGCACTACAAAAAAAATGGCATTAAAACAACACACTGCAAATGCGAAATGCCTATCCGGCAGTTTTGATGGGCCAAAAGCACTGCAAAAAAAATGGCATTAAAACAACACACGGGTATCTGGCACTTTTGATGGGCCAAACGCACTGGGGAAAAAATAATTAAAAAGGCCCATCCCAATTTCGTCAGGCCCAAATCAGGCCCAAATCCGAATCCGACCGACTCCGACCCGTATCCGAAATATCCGAAATCCGCCGGATATCTTTTCCCAGATTCGAATTTCGGATTCGAAATTCGGCATCCGAATTTTTGGGATTCGGATTCGGATATGCCTTTTCCGAATCCGAAAAAATCGGTGCACACCCCTACTTATGAACAGATTTAATGTGATGAACTGTTTTAAACGGTTTAAATTTTGACATTTAATACTAACGGCGTTCATTGGGCCACGTGTGCTATCGATGAGTTCTGAAAAGTCGAACAGTTTGACATTTTCAAAACTACCACTTCATTTCTCATCAAAAATCTCCCTTGAAATCTCAATTCTTTTATTCTAAAATCTTGGCGTAATATCATTCTTTCGAGAATCTAATTACGTTTAGGTATGTTTGGCTTACTTTTAACACGATTTTAACAGTAAAGATTTGATTTTTTTATAGTTTTACTTATATAATTTCATTTTCATTTTTTGCATAGTGCATTGTGTTTTTTAATTGATTTTTACGTTGAAATTGGTTATGTTAAGAAGACTCGTCGGGGCATTCATCGCCGCAGTTTTTGCCATGCAAGGCTTTTGGAAATTTGACTGGCGGGATTGTTGATTTAATAGTTTCAAGCGCCTTCGATCACTCATTCAAGGCTGTCCCATATGAAGTTAGTCCAGCAGGCTCTCTGCCACCACAAGCCGATTATGTGTGGCGCATAATTGTAATCTTCGGAGGCGTTCCCGCCGCGCTTACGTACTACTGGCGTATGAAAATGCCCGAGACGGCTCGTTATACTGCTTTGGTGGCTCACAATGCAAAACAGGCTGCACAAGATATGTCCAAGGTATTACAGGTGGACATCATAGCTCAAGAAGAGAAGACAGATGAGTTTGTTCAAAACCCAGGCAACTCCTTTGGTCTATTCAGCAAGCAGTTCGCGAAACGACACGGACTTCACTTGGTCGGCACCACTGTTTGCTGGTTCTTGTTGGATATTGCCTTTTATAGCCAAAATCTTTTCCAGAAAGATATCTTCAGTGCTGTTGGGTGGCTACCGACGGCGAAGTCGATGAGTGCTCTTCAAGAGGTTTACAAGATTGCAAAGGCACAAACAATCATAGCAATCTGCGGTCTCATTCCAGGGTATTGGTTTACGGTGGCCTTAATTGATCGTTTGGGACGTTTCTGGATACAATTGCAGGGCTTCTTCGTCATGACTGTCTTCATGTTTGCGCTAGCTATCCCTTACAATCATTGGACCTTAAAAGAAAACCGAATTGGGTTCGTTGTACTCTATGACATTCTTCTTCGCTAATTTTGGACCCAATTCTACCACTTTTATCGTACCGGCGGAAATTTTCCCTGCAAGGCTAAGGTCTACCTGCCATGGAATATCAGCTGCATGTGGAAAGGTCGGAGCCATAGTTGGTGCCTTCGGATTCTTGTATGCTGCCCAAAACAAGAACCCTGCACTGACTGACGCAGGTTACCCACCTGGTATCGGAGTCAAGAACTCACTTCTTATGCTTGGCGGCATCAACTTCTTCGGAATGTTGTTTACCTTGCTGGTGCCAGAATCTAATGGAAAATCGATCGAGGAACTTTCCGGCGAGAACGAGGAAGAAAGTGTAGAGACAGTGGAGTATCCGGCCTCCTCTAGTAGGACAGTTCCGGTGTGATCTCTGTTTGATAGGCGTGTTCCACGAAGGTTCATACAGCTATGGGAATATCCCACACGCTTATATCGTTATATCTTCTCGTGTATACAAACAATTATACCCCTAAACTAATAAAACGCCAGCTTACTAATTGAATCTCAATCATTGAATGGATCCGCTTCGCCGTTTCTAATAAAGTGAATTTCTTGTTTGGCAAACCAATTAAGCACTCTTAATTAAGATTTAAGCAGACGTTTTTCCTGTTCATGAAGAATTAAATATTTGATTCAAAAAGATGACAGAGAGAGAATACCTGATTTTGAGGAAAATTAGTGGAAAAGTGAATAAATTGATAATTTGAGTGAATTTTTATATTAATTATAATTGAAAGAGAGATATAGAAAGGTTTATAAATCAAAATTTTGAAATTATAGAATTTGACCAAAAGTTTAGTGGGCAGACATGCCTAATTAAGTCGTCCCTCCTCCTCTTCATCTTTCCGCTGATCATGACCACATGTAAGCTACGTTCCCTGTTCCCACCTATTCCTCCCTTCTCTATTCTTTCCGCTGACCATGACCACACACGACACGCGCTCATCTTATCCACGGCCTAATTACTTACTGACATTGTCCTACATCAACAATTTAATTAATTACCTTAAAACCTTATTATCATTTAATACTATTATTAATTAACTCTGCCTTGCTTTCCTTAGAACGTAAAATATCACAAACATACACAAATAACGCGCTGCGAGACGTCATTCACTTTTTGTTTCTGTTCGCTTCGATCAACACGACTTCGACTCAAACAGTCGCCCAATTGTTGTTTCGAAGAAATCACATATGTCGTGTTTCTTATGGTGGCGAACACTGCACGACGTTTGAAAGTATTGTCGTTGCTGGCTTATTTAAGGTTTTAAAAAACAGGATCTGTCAATTTAAACAAGTTGAAGAAGCAAAGTTTATGATTTTTCAAAGCTAAGAGTTGCATTATTTTGTGATTAGGTGGTATATGCCATTTGATGCCATGCCCCCACTTGGACTTTGTGTCATTACATATATAAGCTGGCCCCGCTGCATCTAGTCCTCACCATCCCCGATACAAGCAGTCCTTCACCCCTAATTACTCTTCTCTCTCTCTCTCTCTCTCCTTTTTTAGTTTGGGTACATTCAGTTCCAAATTTCCCTGCTACAGGAAGCCTAACGAGTTCCTTGCGCACTGGAAGTGGCTGTTTTGCTTGGTCAGATAGCAAGCCTATCACCATCTGGTAACTTACCTTAATTATAATTGTAAACCTGCAGACTGCAGTATTGTTTCTTTTCCGTCTTAACAATATACTCATGAGTAGCCTGATGATCTTCCTCTGCTCTTAAAGCTATTGAGGGTTAGTTATGCATCCAAATTGATAGATGTATCAGCTAGCAGCTTGCAGTTACCAAAACCAAAGAAGGAAAGAAAATGACTATTAAAGCCGGCCGGTGCCGTCAATATTTCATTCAGTAGATTATCTTCAAAAGAAAAAAAAATACTTTCCCTTTTATTTTTTATTTTCTAATGCAAATTGGGAAGGATGAAGTAAAGCTATAGATCTTTGTTTCTGATAAAAACTGTGATGATATATTCTTCATTCATTCAGTGAAAAGTATTTATCAATCTGTATTTTGTGTATTATTATCTGTGTAGGCGTATTTAATAGTAAATAAATGAAAAATATATTAATTCTTGGTAATATAATACGAGTTATCTTTTTTCCATAAAATATTCTCCACTACTTTATATGATGGAATTAGCTTATTGAGGAACTAAAAACCTTTCTGACCACAAAGAAGTACTTTAATTTTCTGACCCAGAATAGTTATTGATGGCTAGAAAAGTAAGTGCTACAGACATTTACGGAGGATCCGTACCCCGGCTGAACCTCCACGGCAAGGTGTGAGAGTGGGCTGGGAAGAAGGGATCATGTCCCTTCCATCGCAGCAGTGGATTGAAAGTTGGGAAATAAAAGAAGAGACTTTTTTAAACTTGTTTGAAAAATCAGCATCTTACCTGTACTCGTGCGGCCTTAAATTTATTCCAGACAAATATTTACTGTGGACCTCCATTAAAACTACCATTTTTCAAGAAAGTAAATTTCAAGCTAACATGGGAGCAGTGAACGAGAAGAGAGCTATAATTCGAGATCCTTTGACCAAACTCTTTCTAGACTCTAGGTGGAGATCATAGATATTATGATAAGGAGATCGCTTAGAGCAAAGGAGATTCTCTTGGCAGTTGATTGATAGCGTTATTTTATTACTTCAATTTGAATGATATTAAGCCACTTTCTGTATTTGGCAGGAATAATTTCAAGGGGTGCTAGCCAGAAAAAGAAGATAGAATTTTGTAAAAAAACTTGCCCATGGCCAGAGAAAAACTAGTAGTGCTTGATGCACTAGATACTGCAAAGACTCAATGGTATCATTTCACGGCAATTGTGATTGCCGGAATGGGATTTTTCACAGATGCATATGATCTATTCTGCATTTCGCTCGTGACCAAGTTACTCGGCCGCATATACTACACAGTTGAAGGCTCAGCAACACCCGGAACATTGCCTCCAAACGTAGCAGACGCTGTGAATGGTGTCGCTTTTTGTGGAACCTTTGCCGGGCAGCTCTTCTTCGGCTGGCTCGGTGACAAGATGGGCCGCAAAAGGGTATATGGTTTAACCCTTATGCTCATGGTGGTTTGCGCTGTTGCCTCAGGACTCTCTTTTGGACACTCAGCAGTGGGTGTCATTTCCACGCTATGTTTCTTCCGGTTCTGGCTTGGCTTTGGCATTGGCGGTGACTATCCCCTTTCTGCTACAATCATGTCTGAATATGCGAACAAGAAGACTCGTGGGGCATTCATCGCCGCAGTTTTTGCCATGCAAGGCTTTGGAAATTTGACTGGCGGGATTGTTGCTTTAATAGTATCAAGCGCCTTCGATCACTCATTCAAGGCTGTCCCATATGAAGTTAGTCCAGCAGGCTCTCTGCCACCACAAGCCGATTATGTGTGGCGCATAATTGTAATATTCGGAGCCATTCCCGCCGCGCTTACGTACTACTGGCGTATGAAAATGCCCGAGACGGCTCGGTATACTGCTTTGGTGGCTCACAATGCAAAACAGGCTGCACAAGATATGTCCAAGGTACTGCAGGTGGAAATCATAGCTGAAGAAGATAAGACAGATGAGTTTGTTCAAAACCCAGGAAACTCGTTTGGTCTATTCAGCAAGCAGTTCGCGAAACGACATGGACTTCACTTGGTCGGCACCACTGTTTGCTGGTTCTTGTTGGATATTGCCTTTTATAGCCAAAATCTTTTCCAGAAAGATATCTTCAGTGCTGTTGGGTGGCTACCGAAGCCGAAGACGATGAGTGCTCTTCAAGAGGTTTACAAGATTGCAAAGGCACAAACAATCATAGCAATGTGCGGTCTCATTCCAGGGTATTGGTTTACGGTGGCCTTAATTGATCGTTTGGGACGTTTCTGGATACAATTGCAGGGCTTTTTCTTCATGACTGTCTTCATGTTTGCGCTAGCTATCCCTTACAATCATTGGACCTTAAAAGAAAACCGAATTGGGTTCGTTGTGATGTACTCTATGACATTCTTCTTCGCTAATTTTGGACCCAATTCTACCACTTTTATCGTACCGGCGGAAATTTTCCCTGCAAGGCTAAGGTCTACCTGCCATGGAATATCAGCTGCATGTGGAAAGGTCGGAGCCATAGTTGGTGCCTTCGGATTCTTGTATGCTGCCCAAAGCAAGAACCCTGCATTGACTGACGCAGGTTACCCACCTGGTATTGGAATCAAGAACTCACTTCTTATGCTTGGAGGCATCAACTTCTTCGGAATGTTGTTTACCTTGTTGGTGCCAGAATCTAATGGAAAATCGCTCGAGGAACTTTCCGGCGAGAACGAGGAAGAAAGTGTTGAGACAGTGGAGCATCCGGCCACCTCTAGTAGGACTGTTCCGGTGTGATCTGAGTTTGATAGGCATGTTCCACAGAGGTTTATACAGCTATGGAAATATCCCACACTGCTTTCGTTATATTGTATCTTTTTCTTTTATGCAAAACAATAAGAACGACGATGTGTAATATTGCGTTATTGATTAAAGGAGTTTTGTTTTAGACTGCCAATAAAATTTCTAGCCACATATCTGTCTGTCGGTCTTGTTTCCGAATTATGAGAAACATGGATATTGATTGAACAAAACATATGCTGCTCCATGACAACTGGCACAATTCAAAAGCTGCCTCTTAAACCTCGAATGTCTGCTCTTTGTCGTTTTCATCCTTGTAAATGTATTACCAATACCCACAGAAATCGTGACATTATTGTTCGCGTTTTATCTCAGATGATATTAGTACATTATTTGCCTGTATGCTCAAACAAAACTGTCTCACATTCGAACGGGCTTCATCCTCAGAGGACAAATTAAGGCCAATAATATGTAGCATATAGTTTGAACAACTCATATTCCACGGCACATGTAATTTGGTGATATAAATTAATTATGGTTCGGCTGTGGAAATATCATATTCAATCCATTTCTTTTAATGAAACTCCTCTTCACCTACGTCTGGGGGTTGCAGTGAGGAGGAATATAAGAAATAAATTTATTGAGGATGTTTGTCTTATAAAAAATTGTAAGATTTTTAAGATTTATATAGAATTATGAATATTTATGTAGATAGAAGCTTTATAGATTTATGTATAAAAATTGGTGAAATTTTTTTGAGATATTTAATTTTTGTTAGAGTTTGTAAAAAAGCGTAGAAATGGATGATTTTAAGTAATTGTTTAATAAAAAATATTAAAGTTAGGTGAAAAAGTATGAATAGAGAATATTTGTTATAATTTTTTAAAAAAATGTATCGGAGTTTATATGAAAAAATTGTTGGAGATTATTTAAAAAATATTAGTGTTTAGGTAAGAATTTTTGAGATTTTGAATGTTCTTTTTATAAATTTTATTAAATCTTATAATATTTTAAAATACTTTTGCAACCGAACATGTCGAGACTCAGTCCTATATGTATGGTGATTTGTTCAATAGAGCACCGTTGTGCCCCTTCGACATTAAAATATGCACGTCTTCGTTCTAGCTTATAGTCCCTTTGGCCTACATTTATATTTTGAAACATATCCTTTTCCCACAATACCCTCCCGCGGCCTTTGCTAGATTATTTTCTTCTCTGGTTGGGGAGTCACTAGTCAGGACCTTCCCTAGATCATCCTGAAGTTTACGTTAGCGTGGGCACTGGGCACTGGGCACTTGCTTCAATCTTCCTCGTCAAAATCTATAATCTCGGCGCAAATTTCAACCTTTGACATTTTTAAGGGACACCAAACCTTTTTTTTTTTAATTACAATCCCCCGACATAGAAACACTGAAAACCCGGGGGACCCGCCGGGAAAAAAGAAATTATGGGGCCGGGGGACCGAATGAGAAGGGACTCCCACCCTTTGTAGTGGGTCCCGGGTATATTTGGTCAAAATTCAAAAACGTGGTAGGAACGGTAAGACATCAACGACTTTGTAAGTACTCTCAGACATACGTGTCGTGGACCACCTGAACAAGACGCTAAAAGCCGAAAATTTTAGACATCAAAAATATGTTTAATGCTTCTGGGCCACTATGATTCCTTCGCAATATTATTACTGTTCATTGTTCAAGCCCGTGAGAGCAAATACTACTGTCTACTGAGCCCACAACAAGAACTCGATTAGCGTTTGGCATGGAGAAAAAAATATCAATACATTTATATGTATGTATGTATATAATATATATTATACATATTAGGACGCATATTTTTAATTTTTTCAACTTATTCTAAGACATATAAACTGGAAATTTTCTCGGAAAAAAAAACATTTATATTGATGCCAGCATTATTAACTATTTACTTAATTAATATAGGATTTAGCCGAGTAAAATGTTTGAATCTTTTCACCCACTGGGCGGCACAACAAGTTGGACCACCTAAGTAGGCCCAAATGATTACCTGTGCAAATATAAAAAGAAACAAAAACTATGTTTTAACTCTAAGAGATTGACTTTACCAACCCTTCTGAGGCCACTCTCATACTTTTGGCCTGCGTGTGAAACTTTTTTCCTATAATTTTTTTCATAATTAAAAAATAGCTCTTACGTGTGCTTAAGGGATAAGAGCATGTGCAAAACTTAATGAAAAAGTTACTGCTTGCATGCAATGAAATAAGATTTTTTTGTTATAATAGAAATGTATTTTTACCAATATCTAAGTGTATTCTTTCGAATAATATTTGTAAGAAAATATTTATTAAGAATTTTATAAATATAATACTAGGAAGGTCCCTAAATTTTAATTTTAATGCGTTTTTATACAATTCATTAAGAAGCTGTAGCTCTTGAGAGGAACAGGTCCTAACCGTAGATCACGTTTCGTTAATGGATTAGGTAAAACTTAATTAAAAAGCGAACGCGCTAAGTCCACGGAATTGATTATGTTTGCCATGGTTTCATTGAATAAATTAAGACGGCTTAGTGAAAAGGGTGGGTGAAATGTCTTAGTCTTTTTAAGAGTACTCAAGCCCCTTTGAAGAATCGTAGCCTTACAGAGCTGATATGAGACAGGATGCCCACTACATTGACGTTAAACTGACAAGAGAAATAGCACGGCATCTTCTTGGTGCACAGGTCAATTATAAGCATTTCCAATAGTCTAGGATATGTTACAAGATTTTAAGAAAATTGGGAAGTTTTGGCCTTCTACTGATCTACTTCCTATGTAAAATGTCAAACTCCTCTTGAATAGGTAATTAATAATCCATGTGGTTTTTTGGTCTTATAGTGAGGTAGATATCGGCTTAATTAAGCACGTTTGGGACACTTGGTGATTTAATTATAGATAAATAAATTAGATTTTCATTTGGTTTCTTATAAGTAACATTGGGAAAAAAAAGGGTGCAAATTGTATATATTTATAATTGCGAAAATGCCCATCTCTAATTGAACTTAATTATCTCTTGCTGCAGTTTATCGGACAAGAATCTCTTAAGCGTCTGTCTAGAGTGATAAATATAAAATCAAAATATATAATAGTAGATGAGCTGTACTTGTGGAATCTAGAGACTAATTAATGGCCAAACCAAAACTCCTTGAATTGCAAGTGGGGGAAGGACACGAGATTCGCTGTTCGCTAAGATCATACAATAGGCGTAGCTGATCAAGACGCTTTGCTGCATGTCAACCACTCTGTCCACATGCAGCACACTTCACCTTTAGACTTTTAGTCCTTCCCGGCCATCTACTTGCTGCAGTAGTTAGCAAGCAGTCTTAAAGTTGGACCAGAGGTATGCTTTTCTCTTTGTCCTTTACCAGTGATATTTTAAGGTGGAATCAAACCAACTTGCAAATTGCTAACGCGGAAACTTATATATGTCACCAAGCTTACCAAATTCCAAATTCTGCATGATGTGTACGTTCGCACGCGCTCCAAAGTCGCAAGACGTCAAATTAGGAAGATTCCCAGGGAAAAGGACTGTATGAAGTCAGTATATATCCAAATGCTAAAAGGGGGATATATATAGGGAATTCCCGCGGGCACGCGCCTTGATCTATGTACGTCGACCTGTCAAATACTTTCGTTCCGTAATGAATTTAAGAATTGCCAATTCTTTTTCAAGGCAATACATAGATGAATGTTAGTAAATAATATATGAGTAATATAAAATCAGGCCCTCTACGAATTCACCGGGGCCTACTTGGCCTAAAAGGATCAGAAACAATATTAAACAAAATAAAATGGACTTGAGGTATTTCAAAGAAAGAGCAGCACGCAGATATATACTTCCAATAAAGAAACAACAAGCTCGTGATGGCCGAATTAATTGGTGAAGAGAATAGATCGTACTGATGCATGGTGGCCCCATACCGCGTCGTTGCAATATGGCACCGCGCTACAAGAATAGACAAAAACAGTAAGTCTCTCTGCCGGAGACTAAACCCTCCGAAAGATAGAAACCGACAACGTCTCTTATTCGACTGGTGAAAGAGAGGCGGACAGGAGGACCGAACCGGAAAAAGGGGCAAACAAGACGGTCAAACATGGAGAAACGAAAATTCTAGAGAGCAGAATGCTAGATATATAATTTGGTTATATATAATAAGCAAGTAAACTAATTTTGCTTCTACAAATTCTCAGGTGAGGGATCATGAACAGAGTCCATATGACATGGTTCGTATGAGTTGGTCAGCATCCAGTTATTGATTGGTTAACTTCATTCCATTATCTAACTATATATGGAGGGTACGTACAAGGCACTTCTCTTACAAATGTTTTACTTGGGTTTCCCCATATGGACAGCACAACAAGTCCGAATTTGAGTTTGGAATAAATCATAGGAGATCGTGGTGGCACCTAACACCCTAGCTAATTGAGACGAAACCTGTTATGAATCTCGTTCTCTCAGCTAAGACGATGATTAGATAAGCTGAGATCAGATTGAGGGCTGGCCAACCTATTTCTTAACGGAAAAATTGCCCAAATGGTCCATGTGGTTTCACTTTGTGACAAGTTGGTCTTGTAGTCATCAAAACAATCCACATGCAGTCCATGAAGCCACTACCGAAATACGCTGACACATCTAATTTTCAACACGTGAACAATGCTGAGTGACAATTTTCATACGTGAAATGCCAAGTCACCCAAAATTTTTTTTTTTTAAAAAAAAAACAAAACTTACCGAATTTATATATAAAAAAATTGCACGAATGCGGCAATGACCAAAGGAAAGCTGACAAGGCATCCTTAATGCTCTCGAGTCATATTGGTGCACTCACGTGACAACATTTTCGATTTGAGAAGAGTAAGTGGAAGAAGTTCACCGACGAGGTTAAATCATACGTAATGAATCGAGTGTTGATAAGTATAATTCATTATATTTTAATTGTTAAAACTTTTATACGTTCTAACTGTAATATATGTTAAGGATGACTTACAGCTAGATTACGACTGAACCGATGATCGCATAACTGTGACGTCTACGATGAACACAGCGTACAAGACGCACAGAAATAGAATGTTCCAGCATTACTCGGTGTTCAATTCCAAAGATTAGGCGTTAGAACACATGTATCCCGATATGAACAAGGAAGAATTGGCTCATGTCTGTGATTTATTCGTGAGCGAGGAATTTCAGGTTAAACATTTTTATTTTGTCCTGAACATTTTATTTTATTATTAATTGTGGTAACAACTGTAAATGTACAATGCAGAGGATTGCAATCAATAAGGAGAATAGAGCTAAGCTGAAGATTGTACACACATCTGGAGCGAGGTCTTTCTAACGTACGAAAGCGTTGCTTGTAAGTAATAAATTTATATTTTTATGATTTATTATTTAAATAAATGACTTAGGTATTTTAATGTGCAAGTTCTATATTTCTTTTGATATAAAGAAAAATCAATAATCTGATAAAATTAGTCCTGCGTTGTTCTAAAAAAAGACACATACTAATAAGGATGGTGTGTGGACATTAGAAGATATACGGAAAACTTTTGTAAGTTGTAATGTTAGATTTATTGATGCATTCGTATGCGTTTATATTTCACGTATGCTAATTTTATCTTCTTTTTTAATCTTGTAGGAAAAAATGGAGGCGTTACAGTTGCAGCACGAGTCAGATGGAAAGTCATACACCGAAGTGGAGATTTTCGCTAAGGTGTTGGGGACGAAAGTGGGTTACGTACAAGGTTTATCCTACAACGTGCATTGATAAACCTACTGGTTCAGTACTTTTGAGGATAAACCTAAACCTCTTACATACGAGGTTCAGTACAATATGTTGGATCATCTTCATCAACAACGTGCATTGATTTGTCCCAAAAATTGGAGGAGGTCAGATTAGAGATTGAAGAGATGAGGGCTAGACAGATGGAATATGAAGCGTTTCTCATCAATCGGTCAAATATGGAGCAGACGATGCGAGAGCATCTACAGATGATAGAAAAGCAACAACAGAAAAAAGACGAAGAGCATCAGAAGATGATGTAGGAACAACAAATGAACCTAGTGGAACAACAAGAGCGGAGGATGCAACTAATGGCGGAGCAGATGCGTTAGCATCTAACTGATGGAGCAAATCAGACAGTTGCAATCTCGTACGACACCCAAACAAACATTTGGGTAGATTTATGTATTTTCACTACTTTGAAGTACTTATTGATTATGGATTTTATTTAATTTTATTGACGATTACATATTCGTAGATATTTTATTATACTACGAGTATTGAATATTCTTTTATTTATATTATTTTTTAATTAAATTAATTCAAATATGTGGAAAACAGTTCGAACGCAAACAAAAGTCGTTCGAACGTTGTAACATACACATACTCACAAAACAATTACAAACCCTTACTCCGTCCGAATGATATTTCTAGCATGCACACGGTTTTTAGTAGGAAACCGTTCGCACGGTAATAAAATACGTTTCAACGTGTTCTGCAGAAATTGCTTCCGAACTTCGTTTGTAAAAGTTCGAATAGTTTTTGAAGCTGACAAAAAAATATTTTGTTATAATGAAACAACGGTGTGGACGTCTTCACAAATGCATCCGAACATATTTACATTATCTTTCGGACATTATTATACAACGGTGCAGACGTTTATTCTGTGACAAATATATTTCGTCACATTGGACTAACCGTTCGCATGAGTTGTGCGAACGTATAGAGAGAACGTTCGCACAACTCATGCGAACGGATGGACTGTACTAAGCATGACGATTTTCAATTTCGTCAGTATGAAATCAAATCGTTCGAACAATTGTATAAAGCGTCAGAACGATTTCGAGCGACAGAACATGAAAATCGTCACCTGAAACATTGGCTGACGGACTTTAGGTGACAAACCGGATGATAACTCGGTTTTGTCACCCAAAACCTTAGCTGACGAAATTAGCACTTGTCACCCAAAGTATTTTTTCTTATAGTGAGAGACACTGCTCAGATAACTTGAGAATCCACAAAGAACTTCAGACAAGTTTCTTATTGCCATAAAAAACTTGAAATTTACAAAAAGGTTTTGAAACCTAAGACAAATTCATCAATATTTACAAATTCAACATAGCTCTCCAATGAGGAAATTTTGAACATATCCATTCATGATTACAAATTTTGAATAAATTTTTAAAATGAAAACTAAACAAACCGAGGAATTTGAATCCCAACGATTCTAGAACAAAGAAAACAAATTCTTGAAACTCCTGGCGTCCTTAATCATTCAAGGTCTCAGTAACGTCATGACAGGTGTTATGGAAAACTTTGGGGTGTCAAAATCTCTCAGAAAAAATTAAGATGAAAAATTTAAGAGACTGGATTCTCACCAGAGGAAAGAATCAAAAGGAAATGGCTAAGAACAAGAGCTTAAATGGGAAAAGAAGGGCAGCCATAAATCGTCGATGAATTGGGGCGGTGAAGATGTGAAGGTTGTGTGATTTGGGGGTAAAATTGTTTTAGGGCATTCGTGCAATTCTTTTTTATATTGGGTAAGTTTTTAAAAAAAAAAACTTTGGGTGACTTGGCATTCCATATGTGAAAATTGTCAATTCAGCATCTTTTACGTATTAAAAATTGGACACGTCAGCGTATTTCGTGAGTGGCTCCACGGATGGACCACCGTGTATCGTTTTGGTGATCACGGAACCAATTTTTTAAAGTTGAAACTAAATGTACCATTTGAATAATTTTTCCTTTCTTTTAGGTAGTGGCCTAAATATCTTCTGGAGACTTTTTTTAATAATATTATTTATAGCCTACTAGCCTAGGACAAGATGTCATTAAGTTATCTTTTCTTTTACAGGAATTTTTCAAGCCATGTGCGAGTGCTTTTATAATTTCGGTTTTCTATACTCACGAGTTCTTAGGACATGATTTTTTTTTGAAGTCTCCTAGCAATTGCGAGTTTTATTTTGATCTTTTCTTAGAGTCTTCTAATTATACTTTTAAGCATTGCTTTATTTCTTTATGATATTCTAAAGTTTGTAGTCAGTGTAAAGGCTTAGTATTAATTAAACATATTAATTTCATACTCGATCGAGATAATTGAGTTATGGTACTGGTTTTTAATTTCTATGAAGAACGATCGAGAAGAAGTTAATTTGTTAATTAATTTCTTCTTTTTTTTTATGTCGAGAATCAAGAAAGAGACATTCATTCTTTCCTTCTCTCTTTCGTAACACCTCAGTATCAAAAAGCAAAAGTGCAAATCCCATATTTCCATATGAGAATCAAATATGTTATCAATAATTATGTCGTAGCTTTCCGTGATACTGTTTCTCATTGTTTGCTGAGAGAATATTTTTGCCATGGAACACGATTTTGGATTTTGCATAAAACCAAGGAAGGAAAGTCCCAACTTTAGAACAAAATGAAGAAAATGACATCATTGCAACACATCGAATGGTTATCCCATAGTGTCACAATTAAAAGCATGCGAGGTTTGAAGCCTTTCCAATAACAATGGCTCAAACTACAAGAAGTCATGTCGTTATGCCAACGTGTTAATTCTCGAATATTACGGTCATGACAGGACCATGTTAAGTTTAACGACTTAGTTCGTGGCCAACTCATTCCGCCGAAACTCTTGACACGGTGCTGATAATCGAGGAAGTGTTCATGATTCATCAGATCAGTTCTTATTGCCGTATAATCGAACTTTATAGATTAGTTTGACGACCAAGTTAGGACGCTAGCTTGTGCTATCCTCCAATATCAAGCACCGCAGATAATGCGGTAGACAGACATGCATTTCAACGAATCAAGTACTTCTAAGTGATCCTTGATACCTGCAAAAGTAATCCATGGAAGGACGAAAAGAACAACTTTTGTTCAGAAATTAATGATGAAGAGAATGTGGGGAAGAGAAGCGTGTGTTTGGTGCCTTTTGCACTGAATTCCGGTCCATCAACAGGAACTTTTCAATTGAGTACCCCCATTAAGCAAGGCACTTAGGCACATACATATATAGGGGCATTAGAACTCTAGTTTAGGAGAGGATGAAACTAACATTCGTTGCACTATCATGGCAAAATCTAGTGGAGTAAACCACCAAAACACGAATGATGTTAATTGAGGATGTTTTATTCTCAAAGTTTCTGTGATTTTGCATTCTACTAAGGCTCAACGTTCCTAGTGGCTTGTAATAAGCAACTCATTCACTATATACACTCCTTGAGAAAAAGAGAGTGTTGTCGATATTTTACATCCAACTTATGACGTCTAAAGCCAAGAAAAAAAACTTATGACGTCTAAAAAACATGTCATCTAGCTGCATGTGCGGCATTTTTTTCGATGTTTTAGTTGGCTAAACTGGTGATCCCTATCTCGTGATTGATCTTGTTTTCTCAGGTTTCATTAGGATGTGATTGTGTTGAATTTCGTAAAATTGTGTAGTGGTTTCACAAGCCTTTATGAATTTATTACCACATAAACGGTTCTCATTCAACACTTTAAAGTGGTCTAGACTAAGACTTTAAAGTGGTCTAGTTAGTCACTTAAGATTGAATCCGTACCCGACGGAGAGTGCCTCGAAGATGCAACTTGTGTTTAGTGATATATAGGTCTGAGGGTACTTGAGTTGTGTTCGCTAAATTTTCTTCATTTTATCCTCTTCTAAAATATTTAATCCATTACTTCAGAATCGAGAGTCTTATGACATTCTTTACTTCAGAATCGAGAGTCCAATTAGAAGGAAATTTCAAATTTAAGAAAGAAAAAAAAATGACGGTTTATTAGCTAGGTTGATTCGTCTGTCAAAAATTAAATGTAAAATTGTAGGCATCTTATTTTTTGACGTTCCTGCGGTGTCTTTAATTTCAAGCTTAACAAGTTGTTCGGATATCTGTTAAAAACCATCCTAAACTAATGCTTTCTAGGTTTTATGTCCAAAACTAATGCGATTTGCCTTACGTAAATACCATGTTAATAAAATTATTTGCATTTTTGTTGAGCAACATATAAACCAAACCCGCCAACCTGCCCTAATCATTAAATAAGTGAAATAGTTGTGATCTGGAATTTCCAACACATCCCTGTAGTAAGAATGATCTTATCTCAACCACAAGAATTGCCCTAGTAGTTAAGGCTTGAATCATGGTCATTTGTTCTCTCTTATAAGGGTATGTTTGTTTTCAAACATTTTATAGAATTTGCATCAAACTTTCTAACATTACAATCCCCATTACTTCTACACGAATACCAATACAACTCATTATTACTTTTTTTATACACATCAATACAAGTCAATATCTTATACACGCATGCCAATAAAGCTCAAACATCACTTAAATATTCACACCATACTTAACATCATACAAATTTTCTAAAAACAAACATGTTATCTTAAGTTCAAAAATATCTTTTAAGTGCTACTAACGCTTCGAGTTCACCTTTAAAATCTTTGACGTGATAATTGTGTTGTTTATATGAGATAAGAGATTGTATAGGTTCCAAGATTAATCAAACTACATGTAAAGTGATCCAGACATCGGGTTTACAAAAAAAAAATCTGATCTCTAATCCAACCCACGAACCTGCCCTCGAAAGTCTGAATTCATATTTTTTTTTCATACTGCAGAATTAAAAAAGAGCATGGGCCAATAAGTATGTGGGCCGAGAAAGAATTGCAAAAGTATGGGTCACACATCAGTCCAGAGAGTTTATTCTTTTTTATTTCCTAAGTCAGAAAGAGTTTATTCGGCTGCCACTTTTTGTTCCTTTTCCCTTAAAGTCAGCAATTTTTATCCCAGACGACTCGTTGACTTTGGACTTTAGTGACAAAAGTTGAAGAGGTTAGAGGCTTGGGCTCACTCCATCCGACACTTGTTAGGTTGGGTCCACCACTCCTTGGCTCTGCAACTTTATAATGAAAAAAAAGGTAAACAGTTCAACTAATCAGCATACTAATTTACGTTACGTGAGGAATAAAATATAATTAACTAGAGATGCAAATTTTCAAAGTTTTGGATAGCAAAAAAGACTCGGCAACTCGAAGACGTCAATTCCTTGATTATGCTCAGCTTGAAAACGATTAATAATGATCAAATTGAATACCATTTGTTCGTGTTTTCTATTGTTGGACAGCGACAATGGGCGGTGGTTTTGCTCTTCTCGACTCGACCACAGAAAATTTTGCGGATCACAACGCTGCCACATTAACTAAAAGAGGTATAGAAAAAACAAGGGAAGAATGGGCCGGGGTGAGCAGGCATATATGGCGAATTAGGCAGCCAAATGATCACAAAAAGCATCCATGTTCGTTCAAATACCAAGAAGCTAAATAAGTAGGTTAGTAATAGGCCTTTACATTTTCCGCACTCTCGGTGTCAAAACTTCACGTGAATTAGCCCAATGTCACGGGAATGAGATAATTGCGGAATCTATAAGCTCAACTAAATAGAACTCTCAAGGGCTCATAAAAAAAAGATATTCTTCATTTTTATGTTTAATTAGAATGGTTTAAAATGAAGAGCAATGACAGAATATGTGTATCATATACTATTTAAAACATGTGGTACAATTCCATTGTACAAATAATTAATAACAATAGAAACGATTCATGCAAATTTTAAAAATTTGTACAGAGTTTTCTTGTCAAGGCACGCGTTACACAACTCTTCATATACCATAAAGAGCATTAATAACAATAGAAACGAAACTCGAGCTGTACAATCTATGGTGCTGCCAACTCAAACCGAGTCTAATGAATCACCAGAGATGCGCAAAACCCACATTACACCTGTTTTTCTTTTTTGTTAAGGAAAAAAAAAACCCACATAACACAATCAAGGGGAAACCAGATCTGGTTTTGTGTTTTCTGTTTGCCGATGTGTTTACGGCTTGTAGTGCTTTTAATGTTGTCTATTTTAATTTTTTTAGGCATATTAGTTAGTATTTGTTGTCTTCTGAGGCCTTTTTGTCATTCGTGGTATATCCGTTCCTTCGGAGACTTGGTAGGACCTTACGGTCCGTTTGCTCGTTGGTCTGCCGGCTCTTCGAAATATCTGGTTCGCCTTTTAGAGCCTTATGAGGTGTTAAAATTTCTTTAATCCTATTATCAATACATATGATTGTTATGCCTTAAAAAAAAACACCCAGATCGGAAAAGCGAAGCGGTAGGTTCGAGACATTTGGCACGCCGCACGACATATATTAATCTAATCCAAGAGTTCAAAATAAAAAAATAAGAAACCGGTCCAACTGTCTCTCGCCGGGGCTGTAAAATTATGGCGATACGCTGAAGTAAAAAGTCACAGATTCTTTGTACTGTTTTAGACACGGGTGCAAAAGCGAGGGTCCGTTGTCCTTAAATACGGACACATCCCCCCTCCTCCCTTTCCTCCATATCCCACACTGACATCCTCTCTTTTCTTTCTAGAATGCTCGCCCTCTCTTGCTCTCTCTCGCTCACCTAAGCGTTAGCGTTATAGAACAGGACACTTCTCTTGATAACGTTTCTTCCTTTTCTTCTTGGTCTTCCTGTTCTCCTTTAGCTTTGTCTCTATAGTTCTTGCATCTAATAGGTGTTCTTGTACGTGAAAGAAGAAAAAAAAAAAAAAAGAGAAGGCAGAGGAGTCAGAGGGTCACTGTTCTCTCCGGTGCAGTAAAGGCAAGGTATTTGCTCTCTGATTTCGTACGAACTTTCCATGTATGTTTTCTAAACACAAACTAAAGAAAGGAAATTGTTGTTGAGCTTTCAAAGGTCGGGTTCTCAGGTGGGTTTACAATTTGTGGACATCTTACAGAAGACTCACTTAAGAATACCAACCTCAAATTTGTATTCAGTCTGTATTCCGCTTCTGCTTGTGACTTCGATCATGAGCACAAAGAGACTTCCGTTCAAGATCACCTAAAATGCCAAAATGCCAAATATTTTCCCTCTTTTTTTTTTGAACTTTTATGTCCAGTGTTTAAAATCACCTAAAATGCCAAAAAGTGAACTGCCCGAAAATCAAGCATTTCTTGAAGTACTAGAAAGTCAACAGTTTCTTTGTTTTTCTGGATGGGATTAACTTTTTTTAACAAAATTGTACATCTCTGATCGTTCTTCTAGAGTTTCATTGGTTTCCTCTCCACCTTGCTTACTGTTTTGTTGTTGAGAAAAATTGTAGAAACTTGTGCTCTGAGACTTCTTTGCAACCTCTTTCGATTCCTGATAGATGAATTTCTGAACTACCTTCAGCACAACCTATTGGCCAAGTCAAACAGTGAGTTGTAGAGAGAGTGAAGGATAATTTTTCTATTGTTTTTTAACTTGGATTTTCTCTGCACAAACTTTCATTCAATTTGTTCAGAGGGGATTAGGTCATCTAATTCATTTCCTTCGTCTTCTTTGCTAGAGCTTTAGGGTCATCTGTCACAGTTCCTATTGTTTGGGTGGGTTTGTTTTGTAAAATTTTAGTGTTGTTAAAATTTTAGGTATTGGGTTTAGTGAAAAAGTGAAGAGAGAGGTAATTTTTTATATTTTTTGTAGTGAAAAGTAATGATTTGATGGGGAGAGAGAGATTATATTGTAATATTTTATTGTGTTAAAATTTTAGAAGGTGTAAAATTTTACACCGCAAACGCAGCCTTTGTCTATTAGCAGCTTTTCCTGCATGTATAGACCTTCCATTTTCTCAGATTTCCTAACCATCAATCCTTTTCTTCTACATGAATCTGAAGTGGAAAAAAATCTTATTAAATATAGTTTTGTCCATTGTTTGTACTATTTACTATTTAGAGCGCCATAAGGCAGGAACCTTTTTCACCTACGCCCTATAAATTAAGCAGCTGTACTTCCAGAAGACGTCAGTTTGACCAAAGCTGGTCTGAGATCATCTTTAATGCCTCCACAAGAGTATCCTCTGATGGTAGAATTTTAATAAAATTATAAATATTGAGGAAAGTTTAAAGTTGTATTGATATGTATTGTGAATTGATATTTATAAAAAAATAATAAAATATTATATTAAAATACATATATTTTGTAATATTTAACATATGGATATAAAAATGAGATATAAATCTTAAAAAAATAATACTTCATCAGAATTTATTTTATCCCAGGTTCATAATTGGGGGTGTCACTTTATTGACTCACACGCTTCTTTCTTTCTTTCTCATATGGCCCTCAAATTTCAAACTCATATGCTTTCCAGATGAGTATTTGCATCTATGGAAAAAACTGGCACATTCATTTGTCTTCTTACGTAGCTCATCCTTTATGTCGTTTCACTGACACGACCACTAGTCATAAAGTTTCAACTCGGCCGACTCAATTCACCTTGTTTGTTTTAGAAAATTTTACAGTGATAAATACAGTGATAAATTTTACTAGAAAATTCAATACTAGTCATAAATATTGGGTATTGGATTTTGCGAAAAAGTAAATATATTTTGTAAGATTTTGTGAAAAAGTGAAGATTGAAGATTTAAATTAATATTATAATAATAAAGAATTATTTATAAAAAATATTATTTAATATTATTTCCAATTATTCGGTTGCTATTTTTAGGGCAACAAACGCCTCCTAAATCTCTTCTCGGTCACGTGTTCTGGTGTTCATGCTTTTGTCATATATGATTCACATATTGATTTTTTTTTATCTGTTCTAGTTTTCAGGATAAAGGAAATTTCAACACAGTGCACGAGCTTGTGTGCTGAGAAGGACTAGTTATGGCTAAGGAATTGCAAGTGCTCAATGCCCTGGATGTAGCTAAAACACAATGGTACCATTTCACAGCAATTGTGATCGCTGGGATGGGCTTCTTCACTGATGCATATGATCTCTTTTGCATCTCTCTTGTGACCAAACTCTTGGGCCGCTTGTACTATTACAAGGAAGGCTCTCCTAATCCTGGCTCTCTGCCTTCAAATGTCGCGGCTGCTGTCAATGGCGTCGCCTTTTGCGGAACCCTTTCAGGCCAGCTCTTCTTTGGCTGGCTTGGTGATAAGATGGGCCGGAAACGCGTCTATGGAATGACCCTCATGCTCATGGTCCTTTGTTCAATTGCCTGTGGCCTTTCCTTCGGCGAAAATCCCGCTTCTGTTATGGCTACACTATGCTTCTTCAGGTTCTGGCTTGGCTTTGGCATCGGAGGTGACTACCCACTTTCTGCCACTATCATGTCTGAGTATGCCAACAAGAAGACTCGTGGAGCCTTCATCGCTGCGGTGTTTGCAATGCAAGGTTTTGGAATTCTGGCTGGTGGAATGGTTGCTATTATAGTTTCAGCAGCTTTCAAGGCCAAATACCCTGTCCCCCCTTACGAAGTTGATCCAATTGGGTCAACCCCTCCACAAGCTGATTTTGTGTGGCGCATCATTGTAATGTTTGGTGCAATCCCAGCTGCACTCACATATTACTGGCGCATGAAAATGCCTGAAACTGCTCGATACACTGCCTTGGTTGCCAAGAATGCCAAACAGGCAGCTGCTGATATGTCCAGAGTTCTGCAGGTTGAATTGGAAACTGAACAGGGGAAAATCGAGGACAGGCAACAAGGAAATGATTTTGGTTTGTTCTCAATGCCGTTTGTTCGCCGCCATGGCCTTCACTTGGTTGGTACCACTACTACTTGGTTCTTGTTGGACATTGCCTTCTACAGCCAGAATCTGTTTCAGAAGGACATTTTCACTGCCATTGGTTGGATTCCCAAGGCAAAAGAGATGAGTGCCCTTGACGAGGTTTTCCGAATTGCCAGGGCACAAACACTTATTGCTCTCTGCAGTACTGTGCCAGGTTATTGGTTCACCGTGGCATTCATCGATAAGATCGGAAGGTTCGCAATTCAGTTGAACGGATTTTTCTTCATGACTGTTTTCATGTTTGCTTTGGCCATACCTTACCATCATTGGACCTTAAAATCTAACCGAATTGGTTTTGTTGTGATATATTCCCTCACGTTTTTCTTCGCCAATTTTGGTCCGAATGCCACTACATTTGTCGTTCCAGCAGAGATTTTCCCGGCAAGGCTAAGGTCAACATGTCATGGTATATCAGCTGCCGCTGGAAAGGCTGGGGCTATAGTTGGGGCGTTTGGATTTCAGTATGCAGAAAAGGGTATTGGAGTGAGAAATACACTTATAACTCTTGGTGTGGTCAACTTCCTTGGAATTGTATTTACTTTCTTGGTGCCTGAATCAAAAGGAAGATCACTCGAGGAAATATCTGGTGAAGCTGAAGAAGAACATGAGGCACATACAGAGTCCACGCAGCAGATTGGTCGTGACAGTAGAAATGTTCTGGTTTAACTAGGCCTTCTCCTTATCTAATCTTTTAGTATTTTCCTATGGAACCCAAGTTGCATTAGAGTGTACGTTTATGTGGTTAGCGTTTGCATATCCGATAAATAAGGATTTGTTTTACTTCATGTTTACCCTAAAGATGGAATAAACTCTTTTCCATGTTGTCCGGGCAAAAATAGAAAATGCTGTTTTAGTGCTGCTTGCTTTTCTTGCTTCTAGTAAACTTTTTTGTACGATGAGGTTATGTTGTCTCTCTCCTTTCCCTTCCTTGCAGTTGTGCTTCTTGTCGTAATTTTCTCAGATCGCTGAGAAAATAGAAATCAATAAAATAACTCATCTTCTCCTTTATGCCTGTCTTCGCAGAAACCACCAAGAGTTCATGTGATCTCGAATTCTTTGCTGTTTGTTGTGTGATAGAAAAATAATATCTAGTTGGAGTCTGGTCATGACTTATTGTTCGTACTTCGTAGTTGGTGATCTAAATTGAGAGTTTAACCCTATTAATTAAATCATGTGTATGCATTCTATAATGACGCCTCTACATTGCATCAAAGGAAAAACCACGCGTAATGACATTGTAATTGATGAGACAGGGATCTTTTTCTCAAACGCAATCAATTTCATTCAATTGATATTTAAATAGTTAGGTCCCGGAGGAACCCAAAACAAAGCAGGTCTAAAATCCTGCAACAACCAAGCTGCTGAACGTTCTGCATAACGCTGGGAGAGGGATTTATGCAAATCCGAAGCTAACACGGCCCACGGGGCAACATATATGAAGACAGGGATGAGACAGGGATCGATAACGTATATAGTGGTTAAGAAAATCAACTCAACACAGCTTTACTTTCCATGATTGAAGAACTTCCACGGAAAGTTTGATCACAGTAGTTTTCGTCTGTGTTATTATCCACGCGGAGCAACTGTAAGAGAGTTCGAAATTCACAAATTTGTGTATGTTCTGCTCTCTTGAAGACCTTAACCTTACCACAGAGAGAGAAATTAGAGATTTTGTAGCTCTGCACTTCTCAAACAACTACCTTTTCTACCAACGACGCTAACCTTTGTGTCACGGTTGATCAAACTAGATCTTTCACCCATTAAGCATTACGTTGTAGCCTTCCTTTTCTCTGTAGTTTGCTTTGAAACTAAACACGTGAGATGTTGTAAACATCTTTCCGAGGTCTTTTTGCGATTTTCCGGACTTCCGGCAACCAAACATGTGAGATGAGATTCTTCCAACCTTACACTGTTGTTGTTTAGTGTATTCGTCAATGGGAATGTGTCGTGGGTTGGGCCCCTAGTCGCTTTATTTTAGTGCTTGAAGTTGAAATAGGAAGGGACTCATTGATATCGACCTTGTACCTACATAAATGGTTCTAATGCCTCCGCAGGCTCACAGACAAGAGCATTGTCTTCACAGCGATAGTGACTGCAAATTCTACCGGTTTTGGAGAAGGGCTAGTCAACCATCGTTACCAACCTTAAAGAGACGTACATCCAAACGCAATAGCAGTTGGATACTTGGATAAGAATTAAGAAGGGTTAAAGGATTCATGAACTTCTAATGATGACTCTCATTTCCAGAATAAATGGATACAGAATGGATTGGTAATGTTTGTGGAATTGAGAGATTTGGTTGGCACAGTCCAAAAAGCAAAATCCTGGGAGAGTCTCAGCCCCTCGTTGATCTCAGTTTTGGTAGGTAAAACAATCTCTTCTCTTTTTCCGTTCAATAACTTAGCCACAAGATTCGACGAAGCAAAACACGAGCTTTTCTCTGGTCAATTGCTGCTTTCTCGGCCGCCTACAGTGTGTTCGGATGTTTTGTTGGGCTATAAATTTGACTCTCATTATTGGAGGCTCCTGTACATTAAACTCTCTTCCAGCTAAGTTTATTGGTTTGTTTATTGGTCTCTTACTAATCCCAGAAAAGTTTTAAGCCGATAGCCCGTTAGCACGCTCTGTGGTGTTGGAGATCACGGAGAAACCAGGCCCATACATAGTGGACTCTAGTTCTCCAGTATTGGCAGGCGGCCTCTAATTAGAAATGAACTATGGATGGGCCGAATCAGTAATATATTTGAGGGGGGAAAAAACATTTTTTAAACACAAACTATCGTAGGTTTCGCACTTTGCAACTCATAATATTAAGCTAAAACATTACACTTATAAACTACCAATCTCTAATCCATTACACACTCTATCTATTTTTTCCGTCAAATTATACGGAAGTTGACTTTTAAAAAAGCAAAATAATAATTGTACCCTTAAATGCCACACTTTTTTAATAGCATCATCAACATTTCATATTAAAAAATTCAATTTTCCATTTAATTTGATGGATAAAAAGAGACTGAAGGTGTAACGTGTTATGTATGAGTAATTTATGTGTGCAATCTCTCAAACTTGTTGGTTTAGGATGTAAAGTAGTAATTTATGACACAAAGTGTAAAACACACTCTAGTTGGTGACTCAAAAGAGTATTTTTGTCACGCCCCAAAAATCAACTATGGAATTTTCAATAAAAAAATTGGAAAAAAATTATCTTCTTTATTCGAAACAAAACATCATCAAAATGTTAATGCTTTTGAAACATAAACTTGTACAATTTTCAAAACAATATTACTCCCGCCAGCATGCCATCTAAGTATCATCCTTGTCACGTTCTTCAAAAAATCTCTGAAAGTGGGAAAAATAATAACGAAGTGAATTCGACAACTCAGTAAGCAGAGAATACAAATATATATATTCTTTTCTTTGAAAATAATACTCAATTCAGTGACCAAAAATATAGAAAATAAAATAGCTTTTCAGAAAATTCCTTCGGCATTAACAGTAAGCCACATTAACCCCTGTGGCAGGGTTGTGCAACGACTTAACCGGCGGCCAAACCGAATTGAGCCAACAGTAAGTGGAGTTCACCCTACTAAGACTTAGTCACGTACGCTAAGTGTGCACTATAGAGAAACCCACACAGAAACCAACCCGAAGAATGGGTGCACTCAGTAATCAGTAACAGAACATCGCCTCGGGATTTGAAAACAGTATAATATATAATATTAGAACTCATATTCAAAATCAGAAATGATGTTCAGCAGAATACAGAATCTTTGAGAAATAATTCAGAACAGTCATATAAACAATCTCAGTAGGTCTTTTAAAATTTCACATTTGTTTTCAGAATAACATAAACTTGCAATAAAATATTTTCCACAAAATCGTTTTATGAAAACGTGTTCATAATTTTTGGAGAAAAATATTATAGTAGCTCCGCTTACCCGATTTGCTTCAACAATCGAACCACCCTAGAATCCACGTATTGCAGCGACCCAAAAGATCCGAAGAAAATCGAGAAACTCATCAATGATCGAAATTGACTTAGAGAGAGAGAGAGAGAGAGAACTCAAAATGGAGAATAACCCGAAATTGAATGGTGTGAATAATCTCTGAGCAGAAGGTTCCCTTTTATAGGCAAGTTTTTGCCGAAAATCAATGAATAACATCCCAAAATCGATGCCCTTTCAAAATCCTCTATTAACCACTATAACTCGCATGATTTACTGAGAAACTTTGAGATTTATACAATGGAGTTGAAAGTCATCGAAAATCAGTCGAAAATGTGTTAAACGGATGAGTAATCAAAGAGAGAGAGAGAGAGAGGAAATTGATGAGAGGGAAACTGAAGGGTTGAAAACGGCGGCTAGGGCAGAATAATCGAGATTCTAAAGTTTAGGGAAGAATAAAACCAAAACACACCGTTTTACTTAAAAAATTCAATTCGAGCAAAACATGTTTAAGTAAAATAAAACTTCACCATAAAAAGAAAAAGCAAAGGCGCCTCAATAGTCCAGCTTTGCCTCTCTTCTCCTATGCGCCTGGGTTCGAATCACAGCCTTACAAAACAATCTTTTTTTTTTTTTTAAAAGACCGGGTCCTCACAATTTTCCCTTATTTTAAATATATACACCACATTATTAAGTTACTGTATCATTAGACTTACAAAAACATAAACATTACAATACATGCATGGAAACCAAGAAATCTTGTTTTAAATTTTTTTTTTTCAATTCTTTTTAGGAGTATTCGCAGCTGCAGGTCAGAAATTGGTGTAATAGATGAAAAGGCACGAAAATTGCAACCTTGGTTATGATTTGTCTCCTCTTAGACACAACTCCCCAGCTATTCATTTTATAACCCTCGCTGACTCTATACAAGTAGTTGAGCTTAGTATTTCAGTACAAGTATACTTCTTTCACACACAAGAGCATTTTTTTTTTTTTAAATAATTGGACCAATATTAGGTCACTAATGACGAGTTAACTGTCCATCTATTTATGTTGTATACGCACGACTAGTGCCTCTTTTAACTAAAGTATTTATAAAGTACAATTAAATCAAATTATTTACTTAAATCATTCTCCGATCCTTGCTTGTCTGGTACGTAGTTTGATTTCAATCAATACACTAACTCTAAATTTACAACACGAAACTCTGCTTCCCATTTTCAAAATCCTCTATTCTTTTTTTTCCCTTATATTAATCCACGTCAGTATACAAATCCAACAGTATAGTTTTCATACATTTATGATTCATCATTAAATAATTAAGAAGGTATTCATAGATCTTTGTCACATAGTCTGTAAAATTATTTATTGAGATCCCCAAAAACACAGAGCTACAGATCCTTATTTTACTCTTATATTTTATTTTCCTTAGGCAGATACTTTGTTGTTGTTGTTTTCTCTATTTTTGGTAAATAATTATACTTTTATTTTATTTTTTTGGTACCTAATCGAAAGGGTCATCCTGTAGCTAGCGTCTTCACCGACCATCAACCGTTGCACATGCAGGTGTAATCGGACCGGGGGGCCTAATTGTATGCCCTACAAGCACATGAACAGAAGCGAAAACAGGGAGACCGGTCTTCTAGAGCGACCTTAATCCACGCACCATGTGGTGGTGGGGGGGCTACATTAAAAATGTCTCTCTCTCTCTGGTGCAATTTTCCAATAATGTTAAGAGTCATCGCAGGGCGACGGGCCTCGCCTTCGTAAATGCTGACGTTTTCTCCCCAATAAAAAGAGGAAAAACAAAAAAGTAAAGAGCAGATAGATATAGACGAGATTCGTGTTGGCTACCACCTGCGACACGGAAGAAACAGTAAAACAAAATTAATCAGTTGTTGTGTCCAATCGAAAATGACGTGCATATTAAAATAACTGTTTTCGGTCTTTGCACCAAAAAATTTCGAGTCTAGAGAGAGAGTCCACAACAACTGATTAAATTTGTTTTACTGTTCCTTCCGTGTCGCCTCTCTAGAGTACCTTTCTCTCCTCTTCTGAAACCTTCCTCTTCCCGGAGGAGGGCGGCGGGAGGAGGTTCTCCTCCCGTCTGCCCACCTCTTCCGTCTTTTCCTGGTGTTTTCTTACTTTCAATAAATTTGGTGGTTTCGTCTCTTGGTGTGTTGTCACGGTGGAGTGGTCTCGGCGACGACAGGACGTTCTCCAGTGAGCTTGTGCCCAGTGGTCGGCTTCCGCAGCTCGAGCGCTTCAAGGTCGTCCTGGTCCGGCAGCCTTCTTCCGGTTTCTGGATCTCCACGCGCCACTCTTGAGGCGCGTGGATCTGACGCACCGGATGGGTTTACATGTTTTTTTGGCCGAGTCTCTCCCCCGTGGGTGCTTTTGTTGCAGGTGCTAGTCAGTTTCCTCCTCCGGCGACGGTTTCCGTTCTCGGTGTGGTGGAGTTGTGTCCCGGGTCTATGGATCCGGAGTTGGTTCGTGGGTTTGTTGACCCTGTTGTTCGTGGGTCTGTTGTTTTTGGCCTTTATGACCTTCTGGTTGTTGGCTCTTAGAGCCTTTGCTATCAATGAAATCGATGTAATGGGTCTTGGTGCCCCCTATGACCGTCTCCGGCCTTGGTTGGTTCCGGCTACGGTGCTTGTATTCTCTTCCCCGGTGTAATGGAATCCACCTTTGCTTAGAAAACAAAATGACGTGCATATTGGCTCAACTTAACTGGTAAGCAATGAATGAATGGAGGACGCATATTCCATGTTGTTCTTGATTTAGCCATGATGTGCGTTCGGTATCGGGTTTTTAAATATATATATATATATATATATATATATATATATATATATGTATGTATGTGTGTGTTATTCATGAGATTATCTTGATTGACAAATGGATATACTCCTAATTTTATCAATTTAAATTCTTTTTAATTAGTTTTCGCGATGCAAGTTATCCTTATTATTTAAAACAAAAATTAATAAATTTCAATTTTTAAAAAAGAGCATTTCTTGTTACAAAATGGATGCTGTCAGTTGTAAGTTAATTGCTCAGTCATCCATGACATCGCCAAGTTCTATTCAATTTTGCATCGAGGCTGATCATGTCAGGATTCTCTAAAATATCTTATTCAGATTTTACCCTACAATTTAAAATTTTAAAAAAAAAGATAGACACAAAACCTTAAATCTAGTGACTGAACTAGACGGGCAAATAGGGACACTCGCCCCAATTGGTTCTGCTGAACAAATATTAATTTTTTAATAAAAATTAAAAGGTTTTGCACCAATGAATCCAGGCCCCATTGGCCCACCCAAAACATTTTGTGATATCTAGTACATTATGAATACATTAAGGGGGGCATTTGTTTGTGGAAATTTCGGAGAATATTCCCGAAATTTTGGGAATCTTTACTTTATTGAGATTTATTGGGGTTTGTGAAAAGTAGAGTGTATGTGTGTAAAAGTTAAAAATTTTGGAGTGTGTTTGTTTTGTTGGAAATTTCGAACCCCAAAATTTTGGGGAAACAAACACCACCTAGATGTTCGTTTTTATCGATAAGTCCATGATTCCATGAACATAGTTATGCGATCGAGTAATATTGTTTTGTTTTTCTAGTATCACATACTGATTTTAATCAATATCATCTAGTAACAAAATTAAATTAGCAAAATTTTTTGGTAAATCTAACTCGAACAAAAGATATATATTATAATTACATCAAACAAGTTGAGAAACATAAGAAAATTAGAAATCACAGCAATTGAACTACACCTTACAAGACGGTCAGAGGGCATGTTTTATTTTATTTTTTCTTCTTTGTCCTCTCTGTGAGTGAGGGCAAGTTTAAGCAAACCGAAGCATTAGAGATTAGCAATAATTAAATATTTTCATAAATCCAATGCACAATTAATGTAGGTGTCAACCCTTATTCTCTCTTATGGCTCAATCGTTGAAACTGTTCGCAATTCCAAAATGCAGTTCTATTATGAACCCTCGACTTTATAACTGAACTTTACCTATATATATATATTATTGATCAACTTCACACCTGCATTCATAATGTGAGAAATAATTGTGCTTTTATGTGTTTCAAGATATTGGAGGTCTTGCTGTGAAGATGGTTAAGACAGAAAAGAATACTGTATTTCTATTGGTTTATCTCTTTATTGAGTTATCATTTATCTTATTAGTTGCGACTGGAACAGTTGTAAGAGTGTTCTCTGCGATGAATCTTATCAAAAATAACTTGCGTAATAAGATTAGAGATGAGTGGATGAATGATAGCACGGTAGTATACATCGAGAGAGAAACTTATGAAACTATTAAGAACGAAGTTATTTTGTAACGTTTTTAGAAGATGCAGACCCATAGGATCCAATTGTCACCTCTTAATTTCAACAAATAGTATGACACGTGTATTTCAATATTTTTAATTATTTAGTCCTTAATTTTTTGATATTTTAACTCTAAGACTTTTTGCATTACGTAGGAAAAAAATTATTTTTGTCATATCGCCTTAAACGTTTGCCCCTATTTAAATTGAGTTATGGTTCCGCCACTGCCTACATAGTTTAATGTTGTTCATGTAAAGTTTCAAATCGTATAAGCTATACAATGTGATCCACTTATTATATATTTATCTCTTTTTGAATTACACTATATAATTCGAATAAAAAATTGCAGATTCCATCCGTATGCCATAGCACCTAACATGCCTCCAAGCATGTAGAAAGCATGAAGTTACTGAGGGTTCACATTGTACTATGATGTCGGTCAACAAATATTGATCCTATTATGCGGCTTTTAGTAGAATTTGGATTATCCTTGCATATTCTGTAACTGTAGATAAAGACAAAGGGCATGTTTGAACCCCAATTAATTGAACTCAAAATTTTAGATTTACTACTAAAAAATTTACCACATAATTTTTTATTATTATAATATTTATTAAAAATCTTCTCTCTTCACTTTTTCACCAATTCCCATAACATTTATTTACTTTATAATATTTCTCAAACCTCAATCCCCAAAATTTTCACCCTCAAATATACCCAAAAAGTCAGCAGAAGGCAAAAAAAAAAAAATTAATTAGAGAAAGTAAGTTGGAGAACATGACCCCTCTAGCAAGTCAGAATAAAAAGACTCTCAGAAAGAATATTCTTTTTTGGATACATATACTTGAGCGGCAAAATTATATGGAGCGGAAGCAGGACGAGTATCCGCAATTCGGGTGAGAGAGGGACACAGAGGGGTGGATCCCGCTCGCACCTGCAATTCGGTCAGGATATCCTTGTCCGTGGAAGTAAGGGTAGAACGTGACCCCTTTAACAAGTCTTCATACAACTTTCCAAAGAATATTCTCTTCTTTCCCAGAGGACCCTGACCATATGACTCTCACACTCAAACCAAAATGTATGAAGCACGGTTAAGGAAGACTAACTGCGTCACGGAAATTTTTATTTATTTTTTTCTTTTTAAATAAGCATCACATAGGATTTTATTTAATATTGTGCCAACTGGTAAAGACTTTGAAGTATTGGGTTAGCTGGCTGATTGTGACAAACGCACAGTTTTGGAAGTTCTAGATA
Source organism: Myrica gale (assembly GCA_963930655.1). NCBI lineage: Eukaryota > Viridiplantae > Streptophyta > Magnoliopsida > Fagales > Myricaceae > Myrica > Myrica gale. The sequence continues at coordinate 20,093,720 of OZ005599.1, read as the reverse complement.
TTGATTTTAGACTTTAGTAGTAGTCTGGATTTGTTTATTAGTCCGGGATATACCGGCTATAAAATAATTGTCTAAGTTATTCTGGATTCACAAAATACATGCTGCTCTTCTGTATATTTATTTGTGTATGGTTATTTAATTCGAATATTCTATGCCTCAATTTATTTAAATAGTTTATTGTCCGGGATGAAAGCGGCTTATCGATAGTAGGCGTAGTTTTTTGTTTTTCCTGATCATCCTTTTACTTTCAATTTGCAAGCGAACTTTGAGTCCCTTATATTTAAGAAATATATTAAGCGTGAATCAGGCTCTAAATTTCCCCTTTTTTAGGCGGTTGCTTTTCTGTTTGGATGCCTCAACAAACAAATTTATATTATAAATAGGGTAGCTTTTATTGAGATTTTTTTTTAAAAAAAAGAAGTTGAGAGAAAAATAATTTAATAGAATGTTTATTTATAAAAAATAAGGAAATTCATTTTTTTGTCCCTAACTTTTGGGCACTTTTTCATTTTAGTCTTTCAGTTTCAAATTTTAAATTTTTAGTCTTGAGTTTTCATTGTTTGACGAAATGGTCATTTCATCAGTTTGTCGTCCATATAATTAACGGAGCTCTCTGACACTTCACCAATTGACTCGATCGACCGCTACATGTGTCGTTAAGCATATGGACGACAGACTGACAGAATGATAATTTCGTCAAAACAAAAAACTCAAGCACTAAAAATTTGAAAATTGAAAATGAATGGCTAAAGTAAAAAAGTGTCCAAAAATTATGGACTAAAATGTTAATTTATCAGAAAAGAAACTAGTTTGTGAAAAACAGTTTGGAGTTTGAGCGTCTCGAGACTCTTGAGTCTTGACTACGCATCTTCGTTTTCCTGGAAGGGTCCGTCGGCGTCAAACTCTGGAGAGCCGCCTCGATTACGGTTTCTTTTTCGCCCGCTTCCATAATTCAATTACGGGTTGGTCAGCCACGACTGTTGAGATGCCACGTGTAACCCAGAAGAGCTCCCCGATGGGTGGGAGGCAACTTTCACGATTGCCAAATGTTCGTGACAACTGCACTGGAGCACATGCGGGGATTCGGCCGTCTCTTTTGATAACCGAACACTGATCGAGAGGTCCGCCATTTTTTGTTTCTTCCAGATAAATTTTATAAGTACGGTTGGCCCATTTCGCCCCCGAAAATAACGATAACAATACGTACGGCGTTACCGAGGGATTTTTTTTTCTTTTCGTTGAGTAATTGCCCAATAAAACAGAACTAAAAAGATTCAAACAAGATTACCATAAGGATTAACAGAAGATTCCAGGGCCCATAATCAAGAAACAACAATCTTAGGAAGCTCATAAACTTTCATTATATTCAACAAGCACACAGTCCCCTTCCGCCTCCACTGCCCTATAAACCAAAAAGGAGGGGAAGAACACCAGTCTCTCTCGCTCTCTCTCTCTCACGCTCTCCCTATTCGGCTATATCTTCCTGGGGCGTCGCCCAGCTGACTTAAAACACACCCAAAAAAAAAACGCTCGCCTCCAGAAAAAATATGTACACCTTTACACCAGCGTTGTGGCGCTGACATTTACAGAAGCTTTTTTTTTTTTTGCCCAGAAAAAAGGATATATAGTACGGCATCTTCCTTTTTTTCTTTTTCTTTTTTCCAGATCAGCCACCGCCCACCGGTCGGGTCCCGCCTCCACTAGTTATCCATGGGTGTCCTGTACCAGAAATACCAAAGCACCTATCAGTAATCATCACCTTTTGCTTACTTTTTATAAGCAGTAATCATCAAGTTAACAGTAATTTCTTACTAGATAATATTGCTTACAATTAATTGCTAATCCATAATAATCTCACCGGTTCCCTGTTTCTCTGTTTTCAGATAGTTAAATTCCCCAGTACTTTTAGACTGGAAATATTCTAAAGTTCTAGCGTTTGGATTAAACAGCGTTTACGTGGTTTTATCATTTTTTTTAACGATCGGAACCTGTTTGGCTGCAAAGAAAACAAAATAAAATTTTCTCCGGAAACAAACAGGACATTAAAACAGAGGAATGAGAGGCACTTACTTAGAACTTGCTCCGCCGAGAATCTTCTAGAAACGTCCTTCGTCAGCATCCGTCTGAGCAAATCCTTTGCCGCCGGAGACACAGACTGAAAAGCCCTAACCGGAAATCTGAGATTGGCCCTCAGCACAGCCTCGAAGATCTCCACAGCAGAATCCCCATAAAACGGAGGGAAACCCGCGAGCATTATGTACAAAACGACGCCGGCGCTCCAGACGTCCACCTTCTCGCCATAGTCCCTCCCGGCCAGGACCTCCGGAGCCACGTAGTAGGGAGTGCCGACGACACCGCTCATGAGCTCCCCGTCCTTGAATAGCTCGGCCGATCCGAAATCGGCTAGTTTGAGGCGGTTCCGCTCGTCGAAGAGGATGTTGTCGGGCTTGATGTCGCGATGGGCCACCCCAAGGCGGTGGCAATGGGCCACGGCCTGAACGAGCTGGTAAAAGACGGCAGCAGCCTCCGGTTCGGGTATGACCCGACGAATCACGATACGGCGGTGTAGATCGTCCGAGGAACAGAGGTCAATGACCATGTGGAGGTGGGTGTCGTCCTCGTAGAGGTTGTGGAGGTTAAGGATGTGGGGGTGAGGGGACAGGAGGTGGAGGATCTTGGGCTCCGTTAGCAGGCACTGGGCTTCCAGCGAGTCGCCTTGGATGAGCCGCTTGTCGATGGACTTGACGGCGTAGAAAGTCTCAGTTTCCGGCGAGACGCACCGGTAAACGACGCCGAATCGTCCCCGGCCGATCTCTTGGCACACCTGGTAGTCTCGGTTGAGTGCCTCGGTCATTACTCTCGGGTGTGTCGGTGGGAGGGTGTCAAGTGGGGCCTTTTCCTGGGGCTTTGGGGTTTTAAATAGGCGCTGAATGGTTTCCGAATGTTTTAAGGGAATATTCGTTGCTCGCGGTAATTGACGAATGGCTGATATGCACGTGGTTGAATCCGACGGCTAGATATGCGATGGCTATTTGGCCCATGGGATCAGGAAACAGTCGGGGAGTTTGTGTGAATTACGGGACTGGCCTTGAATTTTTACTTTGTGATCAGGACTGGCCTTGAGTTTTAGGGAATGTTTGAGGATGAAAATTTTGGGTATTGAGGTTTGGGAACTATTATAAAGTAAAGAAATGCTATGGAAGTTGGTGAAAAAGTGAAGAGAGAGAATATTTTTAATAAATATTATAATAATAAAAAATTATGTGGTGAATTTTTTAGTAGTAAACCTAAAATTTTGAGTCCAATTAATTGGGGCTCAAACATGCCCTTAATTTGAGGTAATTGGAGTTATAGTTCCACTTATAATAGGTCGTAAATTTAAAAATGAGATAAATACAAAATTTGCATGGATACAAAAATAAAATAACTTTTTTAATTTTAAAACTTATCAAATTAGTCTACCACTTTGGAGCCTCGTAGTGAGCTTGTAATATAAGATATATAGTGACACCATTTAACCTAAAATCTTAAGTCTTATATATTTGAGCTCAATTATGTTAGGCCATTAATACAACATATGTGTAATACCCGCTCTCTATTTTCACATAGTTGTCATATATTTATTTCCTTATTGAGCTTACAGTATTTTTTTCCATATAAATTGTTGATTAGAGTTTCTTGTTTTAAAGAGGTCTTCCTTTTATTCTTTCTTTGCACCTTGTGATTTCTTTTTATTTTCATATTATGTTTTCTCTTAAAGTAGTAAAGCCATATTAACATTAGGAGTTATTACCCGGGTTGTACCCAACCAGAGTGTACACCGTTAAAGTTAGGGGAAACTCGGATTCCCGGTCTGTCCGAGAACTGTAATTTTCGGGATAGCCATGTACTAATTTACCGTGAATAGCTAGGCTGACAGGGTCATTGGGAAGAACAGGGGCAAAGCCGTAAATAATATTGTTGAAGGCTTTGTTTTTACATGCGGGAATGACTTATTTTTACCAAGAAAGTGTTTTGCATGCTCGAAAAGGACTTTTGTTTTAATACCGAGAATAGTTGTAAGAAAAATGCCTGGGGAGCCTCTTTGCTAGCTACCTGGGAAGTTTTAACAAGCGTGCCAAGAATATTTTTATAAAATGTGCCCGGAGAGCCACTTTCCTAGCTACCTGGGAAGTTTTAACAAGCGTGTCAGGGGAGACTTTTATAAAACATGCTCGGAAAGTTTTAACAAGCGTGCCTGAGAGATTTTTATAAAACGTGTCCGGAGAGCCTTTTTGCTTGCTACCAGGGAAATTTTTATAAAACGTGCCTGGGGAACCTTTTTGCTAACTACCCAGGAAGTTTTAACAAGCGTGCCCGAGGAGACTTTTATAAAAGATGCTCGGGAAGTTTTTTTTAAAAATACCGGGAGGATTTTTGTTTGAAACTAGTCAAGAGCCTAAAATCCTTTGTTTTACATACAGCCAGTCCTTATTGGGTTTAACAATAAAATAAAAAATAACCTAATTGTATAAGTTATTGGACTAACAACATGTGGTACATGTTAGATTGACTGAGTCTAACACATGAACATTTTGAAATGAAAAGATTTGGTCTTTTTACTAAAGATTAGACCCGGTCACTTGTGGATTAATTTTATATGAGAGTTGGTATATGAAATCCATTGATCATCTTCAAATACTTGATTATCATTGAAGCATATTACTTAAGCATATTATTTGATGAAGCATATGAGTCATGTTGCATCTTCATGTCATGGATCATGTTATGGGGGTGAGAAATCTAATAACGAAATAACATAAATGAAACTCATTCCCAGAGGTGGTCCGATGAGAGGGTGACGATACCGATCACAACAGTGGGATAGTGCAAGCCACCACTGAAATGAGCTATTGGTATCCCTAGGCAATAAAATAATTATGCCTAATCGGGTTCTGGTGCCGGGCACGGGACAGTCCCAACGGAGAGGAGGGACGCACAACCTGGACTCTGTGGGGTGAAACACATAGACTAAGGACACTTCTGATGACCTGAAAGAAAGAAAGAAAGAACCAACAGAAAGAAAAAAAAATAAAATGATGGGGAAAAAGATACATCATCCCTGCATTGCATCGATCATACCATGTGTAATTTGTTTATGGTTATCAATGCTTAATTCTTATGATTGATATGCTATTATAATTGTTCATAACATGTCATTTCTCCCCTTACTGAGTCAGTAGGACTCACCCCTTCTATGTTTGTTTGTGTTTGTCTTTTTTGTGAAGCAGCACATGAGATTATTTCAGGACCAAAGAGATTTTAGATACAAGGTTTGTTTTGTATTCCACATTCCATTGTTTCTCTGATTGATGGAAGTATTTCAAAATTATTTTTGATTCTCTGTAACTCTGTTGTCTAGACTGGAAGGATTATAGGATTTTGTTTAACCTAAACCTATTCTTTTGTAATGAACATTTTATATCAAACCGTGTTCGTTTAAAAAAAGTTTTTTTTTTGATTTCTTGCTAAAGTTTCTATTTACTTCCTTTTATTACGCTTTAATCTTTTTCCAATACCAACCGGTTTTTTTAAAATGCATATGATTATGATACGATAGTTTGAAGATTTTTGTCATCCTCATTTTAGGCGTTAAACGATTAAGATTTTTCCTTAGGAAAGTGCAATATACCGATTTTAATACTTTGTGAAATTTCACTTCTTTTGTTCCCATGAGGTTTGGTGAGGTCTCCGTGAAATGATGTGGCGAGTGCCGAGTCACTGATTAATTTATTCAGGCCACATGGCAGTATTCCTTTGGGTGCTTTGTGGCAGTGTTGGCATCATTAACGAGAATGAACGACAGTTGGACGCATTAAAACGCAAAATGGTCAAGACTCAAACCCGAAGCAGATATGAGTTTTTTTTTGTTCGCCACAAAACGCAACATATGTTTGCCCAAACTTTTGCTGGTAATTACCAAACAATGCAAAAGTCATTCTTCCAGAGAAGAGCCACTGGCCTTGTTATTCAAGGCGTGCACCTTTGGGGACACCATGGATCCTAAGATTAATAAAGAAGAGTCATTTAGGCTAAGGGCCATGTTGACTGTGATCAGTTTAAGACACAGAAATTGTACTGTGAGATTTTCTTAACAAGATAAATTAGGAAAAAAAGTAAGACGATACAAGAAGAAAAAAGATAAAGGATGACAGACAAATGGGAAGGTAGGTATTAGGAGAAACCAATGAAATCCCACCACATGATCTCACTCTACTTTGGGGGGGGGGGGTTTGGGGGAAATGCTTCTTTAGTTAGAGCTGATTGCGGAGAAGAAGTGAGTAACTTCTTTAGTTAGACCATTGGAGAGTGGAAAGAAAGGAAACAAATGTCAAAATGTGAAAGGGAGAGGACAGAGAAATGGGGATATGAAGCCCTGCTTTTCACGGCTTTTGGAGGAAGCAAAGGGTTTGAGTCTTGTGGAAAATCATTTCTGCTTTTTGAAATCTAGCTAATTGTTAGATACGTGCTACGGAATCCGGACAAAGGGAGGTACAGAAGGACTATCACAATAATGTAAAAGCGTGCCGAACTTTGTTCCAGAGGGATGCCATTCAAAACAAGGGCCATCAATCCTACAATAAATCTGTTTGTTTGTTTGCTAGATATAAGAGCATTACATTTATCCCTATAAAAAGAAAACTCTTCTAGTAGTATTGGAAGTAATGCTGGGTCAACGGGTCACATACAATTCCAGTGAACGGGAGATGTCGGAGTCTCCACATGGGTAACGGATCAGTTGTAATTAGTGGACGTTTTACTGCAACAATCGAGACGTCGCATCGTGTATTAACATCTTTTTAATAAGAACAAAAATTGTGGTCCCATAGATAACGCCAATAATCCCTCCGGTGCTTATGTGCATTGGTGGTTGTACAGGTGGCATCGAAATTAGGCAAAAGCGAAAATAAAGTGAACTCTGGAGAAAGCACAGATCCCGAAAAACGGTAAAAGTAGAGGCTAAAAAGAATTACGGGATTTAGAGTAAAAATTGCCGACGTAGAAAATTAATTTGAAAAAAAATTAGACATATAGGATTACAGCTGTAGAAGGGTAAGGCTCTCGGAAAAAACAAGAACAGAGAAATCAAAACTGACGTAACCTATCGTCAGGGAACAACTTTATCGTACTGACAAATCGTGATTCTATTAAATTTGTATTTTTTTCTAAGTTAATATAGGCTGCGTTTGCGTACTAAAATTTTAAACACTCTAAAATTTTAATACAATAAAAAATTATAATATAATCTCTCTCCCCCATCAAATAACTACTATTCACTACAAAATATAAAAAATTATCTCTCTCTTAACTTTTTCACTAAACCCAATACCTAAAATTTTAACAACACTAGAATTTTACAACACAAACACACCCATAACAGCGTGTGGGTGTTGACGTGTTTTGGGGTTTGGGACCTTGGGTTCTTTCCCTTGTTCCCTCATGTGAGCCGCACATGCCAAGTACGCTTCCCCGAGCATTGATTAAAGACAAGTTGAGATGCTAGACACTCTTCCAGAGTAGCTCTGCTCGACAAACTCTTAGGCTATGTTTGGTTTAGATCTCAAAACAGTTTTTATTTTTTTCTTTTTTTGGAAGTAGTGTAGATTCTCTTGGGATTGGTGAAAAATGTGTTAAAAGTTGTTGGAATTTGTAAAAAGTTATTGGGATCGTTGAAAAGGTATTGAAACTGATGAAAAAAATTTTAGGATTGGTGAAAAGGTATTGGAATTGATGAAAAAGTGTGTGAAATTTTTGAAACTTTTTTGAGATATGAAACAAACATAGCCTTAAATTCTTAATCTCTGCTGTGTAAGTTTTGAATTTCGGTGTTTCGTGGTAGAGATAATATTTAATATATTTATAATATTTGATATAATTTTATCACATATAAGATATTCATGTTTAATGTGACATATTATCAAAATTGTAGAGATTGAAGTTTTAACGTATGAATATATTTTTTTATTGAGTTTTGTATTTCCCCTACTCTTTATAGATTCATAATACAAAATCTAGAGTAGAGATTTCTTACTACAAATATAAATCTTCTACACAAAACCACTTAAATCTCTTTAGTAATTATTTCTCAAATTTTTCATATTAATATTTTTCTCCTCTTTGTTAAGTTCAAAATCTTAGAAGATGAGAAGATTGCACGAACACTAAAATTAATCAAATTTAAAACTGATTTGAACACCCTATAAAAAAATTAAAATTAAAATTAAAAAACTGGTGAATTCTAGTAACGTTGTACATGCTCAATTTAGCGTTAAACTTGGGTTAGAGATTTTCCTACTTATAAAAAAAATACAAACGTCTTTGGAGCTCTCTCATTTGACATTTTCTTCTCGTGAAACTTGGGCCACCCTCTGTTGAATATCATTAAAAACACGTTTCTTAGAACTTGGACACGTGTCTTTAAGAAATATTCCCCGCGGTGGATCTCTTTCCTAGCTTATTAGCGAGTGAGAGTGGACAAGTAAGTTACGTTATATGAGACTCTATCTCCACCTTAAAGAGTCAAGTCCCATAGAGCGAGGTCCATGCTCCTAATTCCTATTAAGTAACCACCAGACACAACCGAGATACAGATACCCTATTGCGGCGTGATTCAGAACTATGCTCTGCTCCTAATTCCTATTTTTTTGTGGCTGCGTGGAGGCGGAGCTTAGCATTTGCCTGTCCTAACGTCATTGCTAATGTAATCTTCGATTAAGATTGCAAGCTGCATTGCTGCTCTCCACAAGCTTTTTCTACAAAAAGTGACCTTGCGGCGACTTTAGCTCAATTATTTATTTGGTTCCACCCAATCATTCAGTTACGAGAAACAAAAAGGGAAGATAAATAAGAAGGGACAAAAGGCGATGGTTTTATCCACGTGCAAGAGAAGAGAAGCCCTGCTTTTTCAATGTGGTCGCTTGTGCTTTTCTTTAGGAGAGGGGATATGCTGCGGCCTGCGGATTCCGGACAGTGGAGCTTTGTAGCTTAAGCTTTTAAAACGACATGAGAATATACCCTTGGTGGGTAAATGATCCCCCTTCAATTACCTATGGCCATCTGCTTCACTTCACGCCTTCTTTTGTAGAAGACGACCAGAAATCTTTCCCCCATGTCATTTGATTGGAAATTCGAATAACCAAAATATAGGATCTCTCCTGGGCTCTCTGCATTCTTTTCACGCCTTAGTGTATAACCAAGTAATTTTATTTTGTTTTAGGTACAGTAACCTATTTAACACGCAGAATTTCTAGAAGACAAAGTCAAATGTTAGGTAATTTTTTCACGGATGAAACCTACTTCATTTGTTTTCTAAGGTATTCTTACCCCATCTAACCTTCTAACCAGCCCCATTTGGTCAATCTACCTACTTTTATCTTTACTCTCAATTGGAATTGTATAGAGTATTCGTAAGATTAAAAGTGCATAAACTTTTAATGCGAATGTTATATAGATTAAATTTTTGGTTAATTATTATTTTTCCTCTCAAACTAGCACCCGATTCTCAAATATCCCCACAAATTGTAACTCGTTGCAACTCACTCCCATAATATCGAACAGTTTTGATCTCACGTGACACACCGTGACATTCTCCTTACGTGAAAATACAATTTTACTCTCGTTTGAGTCATCTCTAGTTTTCTACAATATTTCTAGCAATTTGTAGAGCCAAAAAATTAATATGTAGTTATCTGATTTTTTTTATTTACGAAAAAAAAGATGACCTAGAATCAAGATGGTTAATTTGTCTTTTCGTGTAAAGATAAGGCCACATGTCTTTTAGGTGGGACAACAATCGTTCAATATAACAACTTCAGTAGGTTAGAGGTGAAATCGCAACAAGAAGTATAGCTTGTGAAGAAAAATTGCAACGAGCTAAAATATGTGGGTATTTTAAGAATCGGATGATAGTTTGAGGGAGAAAATTGTAATTAACACTTAAATTTTATTTTGGTTACCTAAATAAGATTGACCAATTATGAACAACCATACTTTCCGATCGAAATCAGTAGAGTATGTCTGAGAAAAAGAAAGAGAAATAAACCGAAGGACCGAAAAAATGGGAAGAAAGGTCCAAATCTTAAGACATGAGATGACATACCCACTGTTTGTACTGCCTCACACGGGGACGGGGGCGCGCATGGAGGCTACGCATCTATTCGGTTCCCAAAATTCGGTAGATTTTCAGAAACTCTTCCACCAAGAGGCCTCGTTCATGTTGCATTGGTGCATGCTGCATCAGTGCACACTATCACTTGGTGATCAGTGACAGTGAAGTTTTCTCTTTCTTTTCTTTGTCTATTCGAAATGACCTTCGACAGCTTGTCGAGTTTCTCAAATGTCTGGCCAGGTTTATTCGAACGAACCCAAATAATAATAATAATAATGGCCAGAAACCTGGGATCAGTTCCATCATGAGTAGGATGATTTGCGGTCCGACCTAAATATTCTCACAGTATATAAATAGTAACTGTTAAGGGGGTCGGGGAACCGGCCACTTGGTTTATCAGAGCTCCACTGACTAACCTTGTGCAGGGAGAAAGATAGCCAAATGCTTAGAGGTTCTCCTGGACCGTCAACTCAAACCCTCCAGAGTACCACAGAGGAAAGTGAAGGACATTGCATGTGAAAATCAGTTGTTGTTTATCCAGTAGTCATACAAGGGACATCATTATACAGAACTGTTGCACTCACATACATATCAAACCTATTTCTTGGTTAAGATTACAATTCCCTATTGCTTTGTGGAAGGCATTAACCACCAGTTACTCCTGCACAAATCGCATATGGAATTTAGACACTAACATTAGAGACCAAATAAGAAACTTCAAGGTGGTGAAACCCAATGAATTGAACTGAACTTTCACACAAGGAAGAAATAAGAAAAGAAAGCACTTCCAAAACAAAGGATTCTTGAGATGGGAATTTCAGTTGGTTGAAGTCTAATCCCCAATCAAGCAACAAAACAACTCCATATCACTTTCATTTCGACGGGACGACTCCACCGTTACTCCTATCTTGTGGAGGAAACACTAGCATGATGATGATGTAATATGAGTATTATACTCCCAAAAAGACTTGAATCATTGAAGAACATCCACTCCATGGTTTCCCTGAATTTCGTTCTTTGAGCCTCCTTTTAACTCTCAAGTATTAGGAGACATATTATTTGATGTAAAATTAGAAATTTGACTCAGGTTCAAGGACCATGGCTGTTCTAAACAAAAGCAAAGTTACAGACACAAGGAAAATTCAGCGCCCTGAGCTTAACTAGAAGATTCCTCCAATAGATTTGAACAGAAATGGTTATCCTAAAGCCTCATATTAGTCATGTTCCACACTAGTATTATTTCCTTTTGTTTATGATCTATCTGATTCTGATAATGCCTCCGAGGGAAAATATGAACTAAAATAAGAGGCTCTTCTAGAAGATGGCAACAGCAGGATGAGATTTTGCCAAATCATGCCCCATCTGGAAGTAACAATATATCACCAACCAAGGCACCTTTTATTGAAACACCTAGTTGTGCTCAACAGTAATTTGCTGCTGATAAGACTGCCAGATATTATTCCTAAAATAGGTGAGATGGTGAAGTCTATCACCTAAAGTAGATTTTAAATCTATCAGCATAATCAAACCTGGAGCAGGACTTGAGCTTTCTCATTCATTGGATCATAATTCTTGGCCAAGAAACCAAACCAAAAGCAGCAGCCAAAGAGACAAAAAAAAATTATCTAGATTTGAATAACTGTGGAATGTGAATTTGAGTAACTTATTCCAATGCACTGATATTTACCATCTTTGCTTGAACTATGTTGTTCCATGTCAATCTGTTCTTGCCATGGCCGCTTCAAGTCAGAAGATTCACACTCTGGAAAAGACTTAACTTCTGATGAAAAGGAAAGCTGTGGAACGGAAAAAGAATTTCTGCTGGTGGTCTGCTTTTTAGCTGAAGAAGATTCAGCAGTAGAGCATATGTCTTCATCCATTCCTGAGGTCCCAGGTGCATTGCGAAGCTTATGCAGATTATCGTGTGGCTTTTCCTCTACCATATTGCTTAATCTCTTCCTATTGAGTGGATGATTCTCGGAATTATGAATTGTGGGCACCCTCTGATCATTTGATGAAATAGTAGGACAAGTTGTGTGTGTGTTTAAGACAACCTTTGGAATGGCCACATTTTCAGTACCATCAGAATTATCAACGACGACTTCATTTGAGCAACTTGTGTCCTCGGCCCTCGTAGCTGCTTCGATTTCCTGCATCTTGACTATAGCTTCTGTCAACCGTTCTCTGGCCAAATCCATGTCAATTATAGGCTTTGGGTAGTTTAATCCCAGCTCCACCCCTGAAGCTTTCAGTACAGCAAAGGGTGCATCCCATGGATGATGAATCCACTCAGTTGGCATCCGGGCCAGTTCAGGCAGCCAATGTCTGACATATTCACCGTCTGGATCAAATTTGGAGCCTTGAATCTGAATCCAAAAATTAGATAGAAGGCCAATAATAGAAAGATAAAAATTAGGTGTGGACAGGCCAGGACATGAATAACAAAAACAAACTACATAGCTCATCGTCTACCAAAACAACCTACATTGCTCAGTAAGAGAATCAAGGCATCAATGTAGTTGAATGTGTTCAATTTTCTTCAAATACCTCTTATAACTTCCAACATCACAGTATGCAAGGGAGGTTTCCAAGATTTTAAACAACAAAGTTACATGAAAAGTATTTATGTTTACTGCAGTTGACATCTCGTGGCTTGTTATTCATTCTTATGGGGGCATTTGAACAATCTTTGGAGACTGGAGAGTAATTTAAAATATGACCAAGCTAAGTCCATGGTTTTTTGTTTAAAAAAAAATGAAGTTCATGAAGGAAAAATTCAAGAGAACTTACGATTCCCCCACACACAGACACATACACCCCCAGTCAAATGCAAAAGACTGTCCATCACATTTTGCCACAAAGTTTAAGGCATGGGCACATAGTGGATAGTTAAAAAGAAACTAGAAAATTTAAATAGTCTTGAACTTCAGTCCAATAGCATGTTATGAACTTGATTGCAAATGCTTTTACAATCGAAGGACGCTCAGCATACCTCTGGGCTGTCTAGTCGCTCAAGCTCATGGCCATCTGGCAAGCTCCCTGAGATATACTGCCAGCCAAGGATATCGCTTTCTAAGTCTGCATCCAAAAGTGTGTCCCAGAAATACTTCATTCCCCATCTCCATGGAAGAAGTAAAATTTTCACCGCAAAACTTGAGACAATCACTCTTACTCGATTGTGTATCCACCCAGTTGCCCAGAGTTCTCTCATTCCTGCATCAACTAATGGGTAGCCAGTCTGACCCTGTCTCCAAGCCTTAAAACAGGCTTGGTCAGCATGCCAAGGAAAAAATTTCAAATTACTCAGTAATGATCTCTCATGAGTGAAGGGGAAGTTGAAACAAAGATAACGAGAGTATTCTCTAAGCCCAATAGCCCTGAGAAAAAGAGTCACACTCTCTTGCCCCAAAGAGTTCCTTTCTTTTGACCACAGTATCTGTTTCGTTCCTATATATTGGAAAACTTTCCGCACACTTAGTTCTCCATAATGCAGATAAGGGGACAAAAGTGATGTGGAATTTCCCCCAACCTTTCTGCTATTCTTCGAATATTCAAGCAGATGGTGCTCAACAAATTCAGTTAGAGCTTTATCAGCATTGCTACAACCCGGAAACCATGATCTTCCTAATAAAGCATTGCTAGATTTTTCTGAGTCATCTTCAAGACCCAATTCCCCAACTGAACAAGTTCTAACCGTTCCTGTCATTGATACAGAAGAAGCACTTCTCAAATATTCATTTCCACTTGTCTTCCAATCTTTCTATCTTCTCTAACACTAAAAGACCTAATATATTGAGATGTTAAAGTCCAGTCCTACTGCTTTCTTAGCTTTTACATGACGATAAAATATTAGGGCATGTTTGCAAACCAAAATTTTGCGCAAAATTCTCATTTGCAAACATAATTAACTCAATTTTGGTCAAGAAAAAAATAATAAAAAAACTTCAAAATCATCTCGCTTCCCATGGAAATCATCTCTTTCCATTCCACTAAACATAAAAAATTCACCAAAATCATCTTTCTCTTCACCTTTTTACCAACTCCCATAAAATTCTACTTTTCACTATTTTCTCTAAAAACCTAATAAAACTCTAATCTACCCCAATTTCACAACATTGCTAAAATTCCCAGAAAATTTGGTTTGCAAACATGGCCTAAAAATCTTAACCGCTGAAGTTGTCAGTTAGTTGTGCCAGCATGGAAAAACCCAACCCAAAAAAGATCTGTTAAAACATACCTGCAGCTGGGACTAATTTCCATGGAGGAAGAAGTGAAACAGGTTCCATTTGCAAGTGCAAGCACTTGTCCCAATATGCCTCAAATCTTGTAAAAGCGTATCCACTTTCATCATATACTCCCCACGGCTCGTACAACAAATCTCCATTATAGCTCTTCACTGAAATGCCTAGCTCCACCATTTCTTCTTTAATTTTGTGATCTCGAACAAGTGACACAGGATCTGGAGATTAAAGAAAGAGAAATTGCAGCACTTCAGTTGTACTGGAAGCCATAGTGCTCTATTAGTGGTTTGCTTCACGTACAGATTTGTATTTTTGTCCATTTGACATTGATATGAATAACCATGAGCCAGAGCTATAAACTTAAGCAACGAACAATGATAATCATCTAAAAGAACTATACAGGGAATTAGTTTAGTCTTGATGAATTAGTTCATAGTTAACATGCTTCAGTATTCAGCAAATCAAAGCTTATACCAGTGGAGTCAAGTTACTTTGAAGAAAGAAACCAGAACATACCATAAAGATGGTTGAACACCAATTTTGTTGCCCCAACAGCTTTGATGCACTCCACAAGACTGCGTAGAGTACTGTCGGTCTTGATCAGAATAAGGTCAGCCCCAAGGGACTTCAGGGACTGTTCCAAGTGGGTCAGAGATTGCTTCAGCCACCATCTTGAAACTCGACCTGGGTAAAACTGTCCTTCCTCTTTAGGGCACCATATATAGACAGGAAACACAGAACCGTCCCTAGCAGCTGCAGCTAAGGCAGGGTTGTCCTCAATTCTGAGGTCCCTCCTAAACCAAACAATGGTTTTAATGCTACCCATATTGAATGACTCCAAACGTTTAGACTCAGACGGAAGTTGTAGCTTTCATAGTGAAACCAGGCCAACCAACAAAGTTCTTGTCGGTCACGAATTCAATCAAGCAACTTGACAATGTCCAATTCAAGAATCCCACAAAGCAACTCACGACAAAGACTGAATCATTTGCAGCAAATCATTAGACAGTTTCTGCCAAAATTTTCAGATATCCACAACAGCGCAAGAGAGCATATAGTAGGCTTTCAACCAAACATATGGTTGGAAAAATTACTTGGAACAGAGAAGACCTAACAGGCTATCGTACTTCTACGCTGCTATGTGGTTTAGCCAGCCTATCAGCCTGTTCAACTTCTACACTGCTATAGGGGTCATCCAACCTACAGTTACCCTACCAAACCATCTCTAACTAGTGAAATTGAAGCACTAAACAAAATATCTCCAAATATAGAACCCTTAGACCTCCAAATCCTAGTATACAATAGAAACTACAATTTTTATTTTAAAAGAACAAAATGGAACAAGAAAGGTAGTCCAATCTGATCTGAGACACAGTTTGCTGCAAACCTGTTCTTGCATATATGTTCAACCATTCAATCTGTCCTCTTCGACTAGAACTCTCTGTTCAAAATATCAGGTTTCACAGAAGTTTCAAAGAATATAGATCTGAGAGACACACGAATATTCTTCAATACTACATATTAAAGTAACTTATCCGCGACCAACGAAAATCAGAATTTACTATGAAAAATAAATAAAGCAATAATGGGAACGAGCAGAACTGATTAACACAAGGGCCTCAACTGCATCTGCTTCTATCTTGAGCAATTATTTCAAAGATACCAAATTCCAATTAAGCAACCAACTCAAAACCGAGCCTACTATATAATACTCACAAACCTGGAAGTGCACTCTGGCGTCTATGGCTGAACAAAGTGAATCGGAAAGATGTCTTTTGTGAGCGTCGTCGGATCCAATTGATGGGAATCACGAGGGGAAGCGTAACATCGATAGATAATGATTGCGGTGTCGGTCAGTTGTTGTCCAGTCCCGCGAACATGCTCTTGTACGGATAGGCCTCCTGTAAGTCATGCCCGAAAGCCTGCAAAGTCGAACCTGAGCTTGGGTAAGCGAAAAGCCGAAGCCCAACAATAACCCGAATTCCCGGGATCAATAGTAATGGTTTTACGCTTTTAGCCTAAAAAAGAATAAAAGGAAAATTAGAGGGGGAAAATTGAGACAGTAAAATTTTAGCACTTGAAGTGTTTTGAAAATTTTTAGGTGATATTAGAGTTTTATTGATATTTGTGTAGAAAGTGTTTACTTGTATTGATATTTGTAAAAATATAATATCGAATTGTATTAATATTTGTGTAGAAATAATATTATAATTGTATTGTTAGAAAGTTAGATGTAAATTCTTAACAATTTTAAGAAACAAACTTAAATGATATTCTCAAAATTAGGTTACATACTCTTCAACAAGCTACTTTAGATTTACGGCTTCAATATTTCTACGGTTGACTTTACTTCATTGGATTGAAGACGTTCTTGAGGAGATACAACCTGCATTAATCAATTAATTAATAAAAATTATTTAAAATGTATAATCCTAGCGAAATTTTTAGCAAGAACGTCCTAATCAAATGCCTAAAATTCTCAAATTTTAATGTCGAATTCGGCCAACTTGCCAAATCTGTTCGTTTTGTTGCTCGCGTCCGATCTAATAGATTGAGTGATTGACTGACCAAAGTAGTTTGGACCGCACGTTTGACATACAACATTGTTCGACATACTACCATGCTTCTGAATCCGATTTGAACCACCCAAGTGCAGTTGCTTTTAATTTTGGCTTTTCCGTGACCAAAAAAATAAAGGAAAATATAATTCTCCTCCCAATCGTCCACTTACAATTTTTCCTCTCATAGTTATGCTAAAATCTCCTCATAATTTGAATCAACCTCATTCATGATGTCTTTTAACAAGCAAGTGATGTACCAATATTATATAATTCACGCTTAATATTATGGTCCGTATGTTTGCTGGTAAAATAAATTTCGTTCTACTTGTTTTTAGGTATTTGACAAGAACCTGAAAATTTTTAAGTCAACTATAAAAGCTTTATTATTTTTCAGAAAACAAACTAAGCTCAAACTTTCCGTGAACAAATTTTTTTTTAGAAGAATATTATAGTACACTCGTATCTATGTGCAAAAATCAGTAAGTCTCTCTAAATTTCCAAAATATTTTATTCTATCTCATATGTTTCAAAAAATCAATTATAGCATTCCGTTTGATTTGGCAGTAAACTGCATGCAAAATGATCAAAATACCCCTCCAAGACCAAATTATTAAAATTTGATTAAAAATAAAAAATGATATATATAAAAAAGTAATATTTTTTTAAATAAAAATTGAATTTGAAGGTTTCATATTATAGTTTTATATTCTTCTTTTTCTAGGCTATGTGGTTACTTCTCCCGTAGTTTGCTAATGACAATTGAAGCGTGGACCAATTTTATCGCAAAAATGTACTTAAGGAACCTTCACGTTGAAATCAGCACCTTAGGGACTAAAATATTAAAATTTTGAGAAAATTTTCATGCCACAGGACACCCTACAATTGCTGTTGAGATGACATCTAAAATTCGCGTAAGCACCATTTCATCTGTTGGCTAATGACAATAGGACGGATGATTCATTTGTCTAAAACACTTACTTCAAGAGCATGACGAATAAAATCGATACTTGAGAGACTAAATGTCAAAAATGTGAACTACATGATAATTAAGCATTTTATATAAATAAGTAAAACATTAAGGGCGTCAAACATCTTGAAAATATTTTAAGAGAATAACCAAACACTGAAAAGCAAAATTTTTGCTTGAAAACATTTCAATGAAATTTTTTTTTACGTAAAATAATCGTTTTACAAGTAAACAAACGGACCCTTAGTTAAAAGTATTTATAATAGTAGCGATATAAACAAGAATACTCATCCGAGACATGAACATGTACATACATAATACTAGAGAATTTTTCACCTTGATGAAGATCTAACGATGCTATCCGAAAACGTATATAAATAGCCATCGCAGTTACAAATAGCTAAGATCCAATAATAATTTGTACGTAGCTTTTAATCTTTGACATCAAAAAATAGATTGTAATAGCGAAACAGACATATGAGAATTTTGTCTTAAACAATGGAATAAGAAAAAACATCGATCTATATTCAATACTCAATCAAAAGGATTCCTCCCTAGGGGTGCTCATTTTCACCGGCGGTGGTGGTTTAACTGCTAAACCGCCACCGCTACCGTAACTTGTAAGAGTGGTTATTGTGTCTTAGCGGTGCGGTGACGGTGTTAAATATGTGATTCTGTCAATTGCGGTGACGGTCGTCACCTACACTACCGTTAACCACCCATAGTTATTATTGATTATGTGACATATTTTTATTGGACATTTGTTGGAATCTATTAGTTGGTTTATGTCACATTGTTAGATATTTTTATTAGACTTTAGTCTTTATGCTTGAATATGATATTATGTTAGAATTTTGGACAGTTGATTATATTTGTTATGAGTATTAATGATTATGATATTATGTTGAAAATTTAAACAAGTTATAATATTTGAATGATTATATTTGTTGCTTATATATGAGCATAAAATGATCTTAATAGTTCAAAAAATCTAAGAAAAACAATCCAAAACAGTGAAAAAATGAAAAGTCCAAAAAAAACCTCATTTTTTGGCCCAACGGTTACACGGTTTAAGCGGTTACTATCTAACCGTTACCGTTAATACTGTCACCAGCAAGAGCGGTTATTGTGCCTTAGCGGTGCGGTGAAGATGTCAAATATACAATTCCGTCAATTACGATCACAGTGACAATTTTCGTCAAACCATCACCTACACTACCGTTAACTATCCATATTTCTCCCAAGGAAGAATTCCCCGTTTTGTTTTCGCTCTGCTCGTACGTGGCACTCCTTGGTCGCTGAGCGGCATACGAAAAAACAAAAGAAGAAGAAAGACATCGAAAGAAAACAAAAGTTAGATTCCCTAAAACTTGTAAAGTTTGTCTTGCTTGCCATGATTTTTTTTTTTATGAATAATGTTGTTAGGCTTGCATTGCAATAGTGTAACCATATAAGGAAAATCTTAAATAAGGTCAAACAACAACCAGGTTGTAAAATAAAACTAGCAGGATCCCAAAAGGAATCAGGAAAACCACTATATGCGTCGTGGTAGGCAGAGGGTGCGGGTAGCTGATAACAGCAGACAAGCCACGGAAATCTAGAGGAGCTAGTAATGAAAGCACAGACAACCTGGGCACCACAAAGCCCCAACGGAGGGCTGAAAAAGATTCACAAAGAATCAGAAAAGCCAACCGAGGAGATGGGAACAACTACACAAACATAAAGACAAAGGTCAACACATCGGCCAAAAACAAAAAACAACACAACAAAGGAAAAAACAGCGCGTCGGAATCAAAGCACCACCAAGAAGGCGCTAAAGAGCCAAAAAAGCTGGTAGTGTGGTAAAACGCGCGGCAGAGGCAAGCGGCGCGTGGCTTTCAGAGACAACCAACAGAGGCCCAAAAATGAAGAACAAAGTCGGGCGCGTGGACCAGAACGCGCTGGCCAAATTGAACGGGACCGAAAAGGCTGAGCTTACGTGGAGGTGGAGAAGACTACTAGATGGGCGGTGTCCACCAACAAAGAACAAATATACCTAGATCTAAACACCAAAATAACGAACAAAAATAAAAAAAACAAGGAAAGGGAGGGAGAACCGAACCAGAGAGAAGGGAAAGGAAGAGAGTAGATGGAGGAGGGGAAAAGGAAAGGGAAAAAGGAGGAGGGGGATGGGATGCTAGGGTTTGGGGGAAAACAGATGTTTTTTTTGAGAGAGAACAGTTTTTTTGATTTGTAGAATACAACAAACTGATTTGTACGCCATGGTCCCTATTTTGGCAACAAATAGGACTACCAAATCATGCTAATTTTAGCCAAGAAAAAAAAAATCATACTAATTTTAGTCAAACTGTTCTGGAGTAGCTCGGTAAACGTCTATAAGGTAAAATAGCTAAAGTTACCCGTGAAGTAAATGGTAAATTATTCGAAATGTTTCTTTTTTATCTCCCTTTCACAGACACGAGAAGATCTAATTTTTTTTAGGAATTTTGATAATGCAGTGAAAATTGAGATGGATTAAAGTTTTATTAAATTTTGAGAGAAAATAGTAAAAAAGTATGAGTTTTACGAGAGTGGGTGAAAAACTAAAGTGATAAATGATTTGGATGAATTGTTTATGTTTAATGTAATTGAAGATTTAACGGTGGAGATAGATAATTTTAATTTTTTTATTATTTTATTGATAAAAATTTTGTATTAGTTATGTTTGCAAATGAGAATTTAAAAATTGAGATAATTTTGGCCAAAATTTTAGTTGCGCAAACATTAGGACATCCCACCACAATTGCTCCACAATTTTTCTAAGAATCACGATCACGATAAGAAAGTCTAAACTTTCTGACTCTTATGAGAATATAATTCCTTAAATCTTGACCTTTCTATCTCTAATCAGATCATCCGGTCAAAATTTATCATTTCCTACATCCCACACCAACAAATAGAAAATTTACCAATATCGAGTCAGAAAAATCATGTAGGTACACATCCGTAAAATTCTAACAACGTAATTTATGACTAATATAAAAATAATATTTCAGAGTAAATAAATTTTTTTGGGGTCAAATATCCATTTTGTCCCTAAGTTTTGACCTTTTTAATCATAAATTAACATATATCACCTAAAATTAAAGTAATGTGATTTGTAATTTTGTATTTTCTTTTCTAATTCTGACACGTGTCAATTTATTATTAAAATTGTTAATAAATAGAAATTTAAGGAAAGTATTTTTTATTTATAAAAATCATAAACTCAAGAATCTTTATTATTAATAAATAGTTCAAAACTCAGGGACTAAATAGCTACATAACCCAATTTTTTTTACCCTGATGGTTGATTAAGACTTAAGATTAAGAATTGTAGCTTTCGCAGTAATAGGTCACAAGCCACTGGAGAAGATCAAACTCACGAGAGAGTGCACATGCCCCGCGCTTATCCCGGACCCGTGTCCCTTGTTTTTATGATTCATTATGATTCTTTTTTCGTGTTTTATTTCTTCTGGGCCTAGTTCGCCCCCATTCACTCGTCAAGCCAATTACAGAAAGGCCCAGAACAAACAACACAACATGGGACCTTCGGAAGCCCAAATTTACCCGTACTGGGTATCACAGCCAGGAGCCCCTAATCAGCCTTCCCATGTAACAGTTATTTTATAGTAAGCAACATGTAATTTGTGTCAGTCACAGATAAAGCAAGTAATCGCCTACTACATAGGCAACTAATTGAAGCATGAAATTGCATTTCATTCGGTCACAAAGAAAACAGTAGGTATTCTCCGATAATGAGACCCTTTGAAACGAGTGGTCAGTTTGCACGGTCTCTAAGGACTTCAAGATCCATCTCAGTTGGGTCAGTTGCCTGGATCTCATAGTGGATGCCCTCCAGCTCCCTTCTGAACCTGTCCTTTGATGTTGCATAGAGCATTTTGGCGCGGATTCTAGACACCGAAGGAGACCTGGATTTATTCATTAGGAGTATCATTAAAGTCGCAGGACTGAAAAAAATAAAAACTCATCTAAAAACTACATGAAAATTCTCCTGACATTTGTCCCATCCTCAAACAAACGAAAGTCAGAAGCCGACATTTATCCACATTGGAAGGTACCCCAAAAGACATTCACCACAGGCACATAAATAAACAGGCAAATACGAACTCCAACCATTCAGAAAACAGGCCCTTTCCAAGATCTGTCTTCAGTGTCACTTGCACAGAGATAAACGAACTCTTAATCAGACATCCATTTTCTCTAATCAAAATTTACAAATGAAGTGGGACATGGCAACAAAGAAAGGGAAACAAATTCTCAATGACTTCTCAACCACCACCAATCAATCTTCCTGTACTTCAAACTTATCGTTCTAATACCAAGAGTCAAAAATCCTGTAATCTTTAGACTAACGAAAGCATCCTCTCCAAAGGCTCATGCTATAGAACTCACCAAGAGAGAATTCACTGCCATCCAATTAATTAGCACTCGTCTGTCAATAAATGAGGAACAAGCTCCAATATTCAAGTTGACAAAGGTCATATCATCAGGGTAAGGCCTATTCATTCACGCCATCCAGATTGCAACAAAGGCACTAGATTTTTTTTGCCGATAAAACCAAACGCAGGAATACATTGGTGTAAGAATGACTGGTGTGCACACCACATCAGCCTGAATTTAAAATAAGAGGAGATGAGGTGCATTGATGAGGGCTTGCAGCAGGTTTAGCAACCAAACAGTACAAAATTGAGCGTTTAAAAGAGACACTAACCATGCAATAAAAAATATCTTGCTCTTCTGGCAGTTCTCAGAAGTAACAAAGTCAAAGTCATAAACTGCATATCGGCAATCATTCTCTGGCAAAGAAGCAGTGAAGTCATCATAGCTCTCAGCCGGGCCTCCAGTTTTTTCGACCAAAACCTCTTTTTTCTTCTCATCAATCTTGAAAATTATGTAGCGGTGCACCTTCTTCCTCTGCAGTTCAAGGTATGCTGTCTTGCTGTGCTCAGCAACACCCATGCCGGAAGAAGCATTTGTCTGAAAATAAAATTCTTAAGCTTAAGCACTTGATCTAATTGATTAAAGAAAAAAATAATCAAGGATGACAATGTTTAGAATGGTAACAATAACAACTATAACAGAATACCAAAGAAACTTCTATACTATCTGTCATTTTTGTAAAACGTGGAAATGCCACAAATATTCTTCAAGTCGAAGTTCCTGTGATCAAGTCTTCCTGGCCCCTGCACACATCTTCAGCAGACTTTGTGTTGCGGGTTTGGCTTCCCCATGAACTTCTAAATATTTGGCACTGAAGTCTGAGTAACATGCCCCCATAGTTATGGGGCTTTTTTGGGCAGTAAAACAAAATTTGTCAGTGAGTCCCACGGTTATTTTTTTTTCTTAATTCTCTATCTTCTTTTTGGTCCAAGTCAATGGTTTTAATGTGGCCTTTCCGGTCTAACTGCACAAAGTGCTGTTTAGAGTTTGAAGTGATGACAGGGCGTTGCTAGTATTATAGCAAGGACAGAAGACATGTTTGGTTTTAGTCCATCCGTCCTGAACCATGAAGCTATATCTTCCCCCTATGGTAAAAGGCTCCTTCATAAAGCACATACTCTGAATGATTTATGTTCTATATCCACACTGGTGCAAGCTTTCTCCATTTCAAACAATTATTCCAACATGAGAAGGACCTATTCACCCCTCTACGTGTGTGTTAATAGGGTCTAAACATGATTTTTCAGACACAAACATCCATTAAGACTGTTTGAGCTCACTGGATTTTCAAACTTAAGAAAACTTGAGCTTTTGCGGATTAAAGTGGTCATAGAACTTGGGGGTCTGCTTTTGCTTTACAAGTATAAATGCAGTTATTCCTATATGATGCAACCAGACGAAAGAATGAAGAAATTAAGACCCTCGATTCTCAGATCCGATACCACTCCGTTTGCATCCACAAAACACCGCCTACCACTAAGAAAATCAGTACAAACAACCATGACTCTGTAAGACCAACACACCGATACACGCAATTTACAAAGTCTATATATCACAGTAATCTCAAATATAACGTGGAAACCCAGCTACCTGAGAATTTGCTCCAAAGCAGGGAATGAAAACCAAAACTAACCGGAATTCAAACCAAGCACACAATTACTTCAACAACAAAACTTTTTAAAAGAAAAAAAGTGCGAAGAGCGAAGGAGAGAGACAGGGAACTTTCGTTTCTTGACAAGAAATTAGAAAATCTGAAACAGTCGAAACCGAAAATTAGCGACGTAGAGAAATCTTGAAGTTTCTATTGAAAAAACTCCCAGAACTTAAAGCGATGCTAAGATATGTTGCAGTTTCTCTAGAAACAGCTCCATCTATAACTTAAAGAGAGTTACTTTGAACTGAAAGAAATTAAGATCTACCTCAGATTTACATGCACACCAAACATACAAAATAAGCGTTAAAAAAAAAAAGAAAAAAAAGAAGAAGAAGCACAAGGCTATTAGATGTAAAGGAAACAATTTTAGGACCTAAATGATGAGACAAAGCTTTAGAGTCGTAGTGAAAGTTGAACTTACCCCTCTGAAAGACATTGTTGCTTCAGTTGCAATGTGAAACAGAGAGACACGAGAGATTTTAGAAGAAGAGAGAGAGAGAGAGAGAGAGAGGACAAAGAAACTGTATGGAGAGGATAGAATGAGAAAAAGTAGCCACCGAAGAAATCAAACAAGGAGAAATTATTCCTGAAAAGAAAAATATTTTCTCTCTCTGCCTCTGGTTTGAGAGAGAGGGGGGGGGGGGGAGGGAATAAGCTTCGTGTTTTGAGCTTAAAGGAAAAGGAGCTGCTTTCGGTTCCATATTCTTTTCTGATAAGGACCGCCATTATCCAATGGGCGGAGGGGAAGCTATCGTCAAGTGAAGTGAAAAAGAGTTTTTTCGTGACAGATGGCTACCGGAGCTTTCGGTCATGTTTACATTTAGAAATTTTTAAAAATTTTGGAGATCGTGAAAAATCGAGGTTGATTGGAATTTTATTGGATCAGAGGAGTTGTTTGTTTATAATATTCTTTAAATTTTGAGAATTTTTAAAATATTGAAATTTATTGAGATTTGTAAAAAATTTAAAATTTAAAAAAATATGCGTAAACATTAAAAATTTTGAAATATATTTTTTTAGTTGAAATTTTTTGATAAACAAATATGTCATTTGAGTAATATAGTAAAAATTTTGAAATATATTTAAGTGATGTTAGAAAAATTTTAAATTTTTACAAATACTTATAAAAGTGTGAAAAAAGATATGATTCATAGAAAAAGAGACGATTATGAAATTTTATTAGTATTATTTTAAATATCAAATATAAAGAGAAAATATATTATTGTGAGTCAGCATGAAAAACGAAAAAATTAAAATTTGTAGAAAAAAAACTTATACTTACATCTTAACATTCTTAAAACTTCGATTTTTTTTTTAATTCTTAGTTTGTAAACATGCCTGAATCATATGATCAGGGAGGATGGGTTGTAATATGTGTTAAGGGTAGGGGGGGTGTCTACCTCAATCTTGGTGTAGTATTTAGATCTGATAAGGGATAGTTGTGGGGGGTGATGTCACGAAGATTATGCTAGAATCTGTGCTCTTAAGTCAAGTTATTTGTGTTAATAGCATTCGAGTAAGTTAGAGAAGCACACATATATCTCATCTACGTTTTTGCCGATGATCTATTGCTTTTTGCAAGAGCATTTTTTTTAAACGAGACATTTTATAGATAAAATAAAACCCACCAAACCAACTACAAAAGGGCTCACAAACTATAGCAAAACGTCAAGATGCTAGAGCTATTGATGGTTGTATTGAGGAAGTACATAAGTTGGTCAGGACTAAAAGTTAGCATGGAAAAATCCACTATCCATTATAGCCGAAATTTGGAGACCCAGGAGACTCGAGCGATTTCTGATCGTATCCTTAATCTACCAGCACAGACGGAGGGAGGGGGGCGCAAACAGGGGCCACTGCCCCGGTTGGCTACCCCCAAAAGGAAACTTTTACACATTTTTTTTTTATTTTTTATATCATACCTGCCCCCCTTACCCCCAATGAAAACTTAGCCCGCTCTCACTTCTCTTTTGCTAAATTCTCGATTTTCACTTATTTTGTTTCGATTTTTGTCTTAAATTTTGTAAATTAAAGCTAATTTTCAAATGGGTTATTTCATTTTTCATCACAGTGAATTGTTTTGCTGTCTTTTTAGATTCGAAATGTTTCTAAGAATAGATTATTAGTTATGAGCTTGCAACTTCAATGTACAGTTTGTAAATGCCTTGATTATTGAAGGAAACTATCAGAGCTCAATATCTGTCTTAGAGTGTGGTTATGTCTGTGCAACCCAAATTTCTTATCTCGAGTTACAGGTTTTTTTCTCCGTTTTAGTTTATTGTTTACTTTTTGTTTTTCTTTTCTAAGCCAAGTATGTATGATACATGTATTTCAATATTTTTAGTCTTTAATTTTTGATATTTTAACTCTTAAGATAATACCTATTAAATTTTTTTTTGTAATTTTTCCTTAGGAGTTTGCTCCTCTTGATTATGTTTCTGGCTCTGCCATTGTCTACCAGCTGAGCTTATGCATAGATTTTTCAATCAATGCTGCGGTAGTTATTGATGCATTGTGGTTTGCTAGAAATCAGGCGGTTCATCATTGTTTGGTGTTGGAGCCTAGGGAGCTGTCTTTGAGTATTAAGAGAAGGGTGCTTGAACATGTATCGGCTTGGTGTGAAAATGCTAAAGTGGCGGCAGTGAGGTGGACTCCTCGCCGGTGGGTTGGCTGAAGTTGAATTTTGTTGTGACGGTTCGTGCTAATGGATCTTACATAACTATCTCTGTTAGAGATTCTCGCAGTTCCATCTATATAATGTACATGAAACGTTTTATTGTCATGGATCCCCTTGCTTTGGCATAGGCGTTTTTTTTGGCTCCGCGTATGAAGTGGAATCACATGTTGTTTGAGTGTGATTCTTTGGTTCTTGTTTATGATGTTTTGTCCTACTCCCCTCCCTCTTGTTGGGCCATCTTTGGCTTGGTCATTTCTATCAGGGGAGGTCTCGATATGCTTAGAGAATGGAAGGTTGCCTGGGTGCCACGTTCTTGTAATGGTCTTCCCCACAAGTTCGCTCAGTGGCCGGCCAATTTTGGCAAGGAAGGTTTTTCCTCCCTTCCGATCTTCCCGAGCATTTCCGGACTTATGATATGCATTGCGTTTCCTATTTGGTTTTTTAATAGATGTTTATTCAGCAAAAAAAAAAAGATTTCTGATCTACTTCGACTGAAAAGACTCTCTGCCAAGGCTAAACACTTGGGACTCCCCCTCCTCATCTCGAGAAGTAAGGAGAACGGATTGCCTCCGAAGGCAATCCGGTACGGACGACCGAATTCGGAGGCAATCCGTTCCCGTAAGTCAGTGGCCATTGAGGGAATTAAGGAGAAGCAATTCAACAAAATATCTGGATGAAAAATGAAGCTCCTATCACAAGCACGGAGGACGACTATGATTCGTGCAGTGGCTTCGGCAATCCCAGCATACCCTCTCAGTTTCTTCTTGATACCTCAGAGATGGTGCTCAAAGATTGATAGAGCACTAAGGAATATTTTCTGAGGGGGTACATGCGCAGGAAAAGAAGAGATCCTTAATGCTCAAGTCTTGGTCATCGATCTGCTTGCCGAAAGTCTTTGGGGGACTTGGTTAAGACTAATGAAAGATGTTAATGTCGCGCACGTTGGTGGCAAAGTTGGCCTGGAGGTTCTGGTTAATGAGGACTGAAAGGTTGTTTGATGTGGCATCAGCTTATGTTATTTTACGCATCTAACTCCCCCAGAACCGAGAACGGACGAATGGTTATGGACCATTAAAAATTATGGGAATTTTTCGCTCAAGTCAGTGTGTAGAGAGCTCGCCCGGGCTCAGCACAACAACAATTTGTCCTCTGCGAGCGGGACATGTAGAAGGCACTACGGAAGCTCCATATTCATGAAAGACTGAAGGTTCTCTAGTGGAAGGTAGCTTGGAGCCTTCTCCCGATTAAATGTGCGGTGGCGGAACGAATAGGAGCAGTAGACTCTAAAGATCTGTCTTGCGAGTTGTGCAATGGAGAAAAGGAAGATCTGGAGCACCTTTTATTGAGATGCCCTGTGAGCAGAATTATGTGGCGAGAATCTCCTTGGATCTATGAGGGCTCTGACCCCATAGCATCATCTTTTTTTTTTTTTAAGGGCGCGAAAAGGATTTGTTCAATAAAAATTATAAATTCAATAACCTTCGTAATCAATTTAAAAACCGAAGCTAGTAACATTGCCTACGGTACGTTGTTCTTCTTTACGCTTTTTCATATGCTCATTTCTGTAACTGTGTCTTCCTCTAACCGCTATGGATGTGGTCTTTTCCCCACCCCTTTCCAACGTTCTGATTTTCATGCTACTTGACTTTTATCTATTGGTCGTTTTGCCTAATGGCTTTTAACCGTGTGATCGTGGGGATCGGTTTTGGATTACCTGCGATTTTGCTTTCGTATTCAATGTTACGAGTGCATGCAGCCTCCGAATTTCTCCACGGGCCATCGGATATATATATAAGGCTTGTTTGGGCCCAACCAGTGAGGTCAAATTGGGCCTGACTTTAGTATCATAACCGTCCGTCAATTTCCTTCTGTGTCAATTACTTACCGTCCATGTCTTAAATACCAATCTCTGATTTTTATTGCACATTATTGTTTGGACGAGAGGAAGCAAATTTCTCCATTCAATTTCTTCCGACAATTTAACTTACGATTCATTTTCTGCGAAAAAAGAAAGAAAAGAAAAGTAAGTATGAATAAATTTATAATTTTTCATAATTTTTTTAAAATTTATTGGGGAAGATTTAATTTTTAAGTTTTAAGATTTATGTGGAACTGCCCCTTTGGAGTCTTCCCTGTGTATATATAAATTGATAAGAAAGTGTTATAAATTTGTCTATTGAAAAGAATATAATAATACCCTATTTATGCAAAAACTAAAAATTCATTTATTTAGTTAGTTTTAGCGAAGATGTTGCTCCCATAATTTATCCAATAGTTGTTCTCTTTACTAATCACTTGGTATATATACACCCAAGTACAATGGTGAATGCAAAAACAGGCTAGCAAGGGCTCAGCCCACCACCGAGATATTAAGGCTTACCTTAAATATTTGACAAATATGAGAAATAACTTACATTTTTGTTCGGACATACGTGGTTATAAGATGCTAGAGCTTCATCTCTTTATAAATACATATAAGATTCGAGATAGCTGATCAAGTTTTCCAAGATGCTAGCTATTACGTACGCGAATAATAAGTCCATTAATGTAGGACGAAGGCTTCAACTTCAAAATCTAACAGAAGACATCATACATATATAAAACCAAGTTTCTCAGCTTCAGTATACCCTACTATTTTTATCTTTTCTTCCATCTGAGTTTAACATATCCAATTATTAATTTTACGTACCTTCGTAAGTGTTTTGTCCGGCATGCACAGTAGTAATATGATATGTATTTACGTAGGCAGAGAAATCTTGTACCGAGTTTAAAAAGATATATATTTGAAATCCTGTCATCAACAACGTGTTTATACTGCAGTTGACGAGGGAAACCGGCCGGCCTCTGATTCGATGCATATTGTCATGTCTGGGAAGCTAAGTTGATAATCTGTTTTCAAATGTAGTTTGCCCTGGCCGGTGAGGCGGTGACTATCTGGAGCAATCCATATGGAAAGAAACAGATGCACTTTCAAACGAATTAATCCTCAAGTTTTCAAATATGCTAGCTATTACGTACGCGTATATTAAGTCCATTAATGTAGGACGAAAGCTTCAACTTCAAAATCTAACAGAAGACATCATACGTATATATAAAAGAGTTAAATGCATCTCATACTCCTGTGGTATTCGAGAATTGCAAATATACCCCTGAGGTAAACAAAGTCATTTTCATACCCCTGAGGTAAACATCAAGGTCACAATATGCCCCTCCGTTAATGTGCCGTTTGAAACACTAACGGTAAATGCTGACGTGATAAAAATAGACACGTCAGCACCAATCAGATGATGACACCACTACAAAAAAAAGGGTCTATAGCGGCGATCTTTTTAGCGCCGCTAAAGGGTATTTTTCGCGGCGTTTTGAAAAATCGCGGCCAAAAGAGGGTCTCTAGCAGCGGTCGTCTATAGCGGCGGTTTGCAAAAAAACATAACTAAAGAGGTCTATAGCAGCGGTCCCAATTGCGACCGCCGCTAGAGGGAAAATCTTCGGTGTCTTTAGCGACGGTCTGGTTGACCGCCGCTATAGAAATCGGGTCTACAGTGGCGGTCACTGTGACCGCCGCTGCATCTCGTACCTTTAGCAGCGATTTTAAAACAAACCGCTGCTAAAGGTATACCTATAGCGGCGGTCGTTGTAGTGACCGTCGCTATAGGTATAATTGTAAAAAAAATGAAAAAAATAGAAAAATAAAATTTTATGTGTTATTTAAGGTTAATAATTATTTTATTGACTATTTATTCCTTTTTATACATAATTTAATTTTGTCACATGTTTTAAAAAAAATTAAGAGACCTACTTAATAAAATATGAAATTAGGGAGAGTGTTATGAATATTGAAGTTGTTATATAGAATTGAGGCAGTTTTCGCGCACCTGTCGATTTTTTGGTCATAACTTTGGCTACGAGTACCCAATTCGCGCCCATGACCCCAATTCGGAAAGCTCTTTTCGACGCGCACGTCGTGGTCACCAAGCTAAGCTTTGGTGCGCCTCGTTTCGAGCCCTAAATATGTTGTTTTCCCTCTCAAAAACCTATTTTTAGTTATGATTTTCTTTCCTTTACCATTTAGGAATTATTTTTGAACCCGATTTGGGTCATATTTTGGCAGTCTATTTAATTTTGGTAAAATCCTATTAGGGATGAGATTTTAGCTATTTTAGCCCGGCTTGTGGTTTAATTTCAAACAAAAAAGATATTGTGAGATTAATTAGTTTATGCAATTAAAGTACATAACTTAATATTTGGTCATAGTTATTATTTAATTAATTTCTTATCTGACATTAATTTAACACGTCAGTGCTCATGTAGCTTTACAATTTTACTTCACCTAAATAAAAAGAACATTATATAAATCATCATAAAATAAAATAAAAATATAAAGAAAAAGAAAACAAATCAAAACGGTGAGTTTCATTGCAAAACACTGAGTTTCAAAGTGGCGGTAAAAATTGAAGCTGAAATTCTCGCGCCCCCCTCTTCCTCTTTTATTTTCCGATCAAAGTCTCTTCCTCTTTCTCTTCGTCTAATGCTCTCCCTCTCCAGCCCCTCCTGTTGACAGCCCCTCTTCCTCTTTTGTTTGATTTTTTAGGAATGCGAATTGGTGGTGGATTGAGGTAGGGGAATTCTTGGCGTGGGAATAGAGGTTGGGAATTGATGGTACTCGTGGAAGCTGTCGAAGGTGGGATAGAAGGAGGGATTAGGGAAAATGCAAGAATATCCCTTCTCGGACAGGTCCGTTGACACTCCCACCTCTCGATCCTGAGAGCCTTACTTACAGCTGAAGGAAATCCCCTCGGCCACGTGTCATCATATTATTGGTGCTGACGTGTCTATTTAAAAAATAATAATTTTATTTTTTTAAAAAAAGCTTAAATGCATCACATGCCCCTGTGGTATTCGCAAATTGCAAATATGCCCCTGAGCGATGACGTGTCATCATCTGATTGGTGCTGACGTGTCTATTTTTGTCACGTCAGCATTTACCGTTAGTGTTTCAAACGGCACATTAACGGAGGGGTACATTGTGACCTTGATGTTTACCTCAGGGGTATGAAAATGACTTTGTCTACCTCAGAAGTATATTTGCAATTCTCAAATACCACATAGATATGAGATGAATTTAACCCCATATAAAATCAAGTTTCTCAGCTTCAGTATACCCTACTATTTTGATCTTTTCTTCCATCTGACTTTTAACATATCCAATTATTTTACGTACCTTCGTACGTAAGTGTTTTGTCCGGCATGCACTGTAGTAATATGATATGTATTGACGTAGGCAGAGAAATCTTGTTTTACGTACCTTCGTCCGTAAGTGTTTTGTCCGGCATGCACGGTAGTAATATGATATGTATTGACGTAGGCAGAGAAATCTTGTACGGAGTCTAAAAAGATACATATATATATATATATATATATATATATATATATTTGAAATCCTGTCATCAACAACGTGTTTATACTGCAGTTGACGAGGGAAACCGGGCGGCCTCTGATTCGATGCATATTGTCATGTCTGGGAAGCTAAGTTGATAATCTGTTTTCAAATGTAGTTTGTCCTGGCTGGTGAGGCGGTGACTATCTGGAACAATCCATATGGAAAGAAACAGATGCACTCTCAAACGAATTAATGCTCAAGTTGCGTGTGTAAGCACATATTAAAATCAGTCATAAATATGCATGACCCAATCATAGCTCTAATTTTAAAGATTTTTCAAACGTTAAAAATCTATATATGACATTAAGAAAAGAAAACACAAAATTTAGAACTGCAACATATAGCTACAACCACTACAAGAAAATCAGACAATAGCCACCAACTCCTTCGGTTTCATCACTAAAAAATAAGGCTTAAGTGACCAAATCATTTTATTGGTCATTAAAGGTTCAAAGTCATTTTATTGGTCATTAGTGTGAATATTTAGGTGATGTTTGAGCTTTATTGACATGCGTGTATAATGTGTTGACTTGTATTGATGTGTGTAAAAAAATTAATAATGAGTTGTATTGACATTAGTGTAGGAGTAATGTTGTGATTGTAATGTTATAAAGTTGAATGCAAATTCTAAAAAAAAATCTCAAAACAAACATGCCCTAAAGGTATAAAGTGAGAGTAACTTCTTATTCCCGTTACTAAAAGGTAAAAATGTATTGTTACTAAAACTCAAAAATCAAATCCACTTTCGCAGTTTTCATTTAGCTCTAAGGCTAAAGGCTTCGCGCTTCCCCATCATTTTTCTGTCAAATTCTTCAATTTGTCAGCCACTCACTACTCTTTTCATTTAACATAGTTTTCCTGCAAGGAAAGTTTTTACATTCAGGTTTTATTTTTATTTTTCTAAGTTTTGGGGAGCTAGTATATATGATCTTGCTGTATGTCATCCAAAATTTATAACGCCAGCCGAAGCACGTACGGATCCAGCTTCTTAGAAAGTTACAATTTAGTGGTATAACACGTAATTGTTCTTGTTCTTCTTCTCCCCATGATCCTCCAACATATTTTATGTGTTTCTTTTTCTTGTGATGCTTGAAAAATTGCGTAGAAGATCATCCGAATGAAATATGCTATAAATAATGGTGTAAAGGAGAGACGTAAAGGAATTATTGGGATGTTTGAGTGTAGAAATTTTAAGTATTGGAGTTTGTAAAATATTATAAAATAAAAATATTTTTCTGAGAGTGGATGAAAAATAAAGAGGAAGAAATTTTTTAATAAATATTATAATAAAAAAAATTATATTATAAATTTTTTAATATTAATCCAAATAATTAGTCGGTGCTCAAACATCCAAAGAGTCTAGAGATAAGTTAGTGGAACTAACGTCATCTTTTTTTTTCCTTGGCGGAACTAACGTCATCAGTTGGAAGAAAAGACTGAAAAGTGGGATGACCGGTGACTAGACTGAGAATCAACAGGGCAAAATGGACTATTCTACATGGATTGATTAGTAAAAGTACCATGGAAAATAAACCCCTTGATGTTAATGTACGTTTAGGTAAGGACCGATATACTCTGCAGATTGGGACTCCAATAACAAAGTACATTATTGTACGGGGTACAATTCTTTAAATTCTGGCCATCCAATGAAAATCAAGGTTAGAATTCAACCACCTCATCAATGTGCTTGCAACCTACGTATTAAAAGTGGTGTCTGCATGCTAAATATTTGAGTCATCTTAAATATTTAGTCTAATAAATTAATTATAAAATAATCTTTCTTCTTATAGCCATGTTTTTAAACTCTTAAAATATTTTTAAACTCTTAAAATTTTAACATGCAAACGTATATAGCCATGTTTGCAAGCTAAGATTTTGGTCAAAATTTCTCACAATCTTGATGTGCAAATATAACTAAATCAAAATTGTTGATAAGAAAATAATAATAAAATGATTTCAAAATAATCTCTCTCTCCTCGTTAAGTCGTCTTTTTTCATTACAATAAACATACAAACTAAGGGTGAGTATCGGAACGGATGGAGGGCCCATTCTAATTCCGGTACTCTCACCTTCATTCCGAAATTTACTGAAATAGAACCGGAATTTCCGGAAACGAAATCAGGAAATTCCGATTCTATAACTGAGTGCATAGTTTTACAAAAAGGGAACCGTTTAGCTCATATGTAAATGAAAAACAAGACTGTGCTAGTTGAAAGTTGCAGAACTAAGGTTGTGCTTGTTTCACTAAAACTTAAAGAAAGAAAGCAAAGTCTAGGAAAATTCTTTTTCTATCTGCTTGTTAAATATGGAAAAAAAAAGTCCAAATTTCTATACCTATAAAGGAAAATTTTCCAAGATTTGTTTGTGAAAATACTTCCCATGAGCACAAACCACAACTTCTAGATTACCAATAAGCTATGAGATCTTTTAGGACAAAAAGTCCTGTAAATTGGATCTTTTAGGACAAAAAGTCCTGTAAATTGTAGTTAAGTCTGAACTATGTGGGGAAAACATCAAAGAATTTTACTTGCATGAGATTCAAAAACTGAAACCACTGCTAGTCCCTGGTGGACGGTATCCTCCTATAATAGTTAGCAGTACTGAACAAGCTCGTCACCTGGGCTGTTTTTTTTTTAAAAAAAATTTCCCATGCATCAATTTCATAATATGGTTTTTAAACATATCATGATCATCAAGACATCAAAAGAAAAAAAAATAGATCACTACATTTTGTCTCAAATAAACTAAATTATACTATTTTTTTTTAAATACCGGAACCGGAAAATTCTGGCATTTCTGCCGGAATTTCCGGTTCCGAAATTTTCCCAAAATGGGTTCCGGTTTCGGTACTGGAATAGGCCGGAACCGGTATCAGAATACCGGTACCGAAACTGGAACCGGAAATTCCGGTTTCCACAGGATAAATTTCTCACCCTTAATACAAACTTTATTTAGATGATGTCTTTCTACAATTTTTAACCTATTCTTATAAAATTATATTTTTTTCATTATTTTCTCTTAAAATTTGATAAAACTCTAATCCATCTCAATTTCTTAGAGTCTCATATAACGTTGACTCTTGTAATCAATGACTTATATGTAAAACCCCTTGTAATCTAATCATTATACCAATGAGTATACAAGTCTGCCCCATGGGCTGGGTATTCCGACAATAGAGGTATGTCTATGGACTGAACCACTTAAATCTTGTGTCTCTCTTATCTCTTTTCTCTCTCATTTAATCTAAATTTCTCTCTCGAATTTTAATTTTAACACATTTTTACAACATTATTAAAATTTCCATAAAATAAAAATTTTAGTTTGCAAGTATGGCATTAATTCTCTCTCTATGTATACCAGACTCTCTCTCTATCGAAAAAGTAACAATGTTTTTTAATTTTTTATCTTAGATTTGGAATTATGTGGAAATCATTGACTTGGCAAGATTGTAACCTTCCATTTCAAATCAATATGGTGCAATATTTGGATCAAGATTCTCTGTAATTCTCTGCCCCAATTTTACGGTATAATTCGGAGAGAGACATACACAAGAGGTAGAACTCACACCATTTAATGATGTCTATATAAAGTTTAGGACAGTATGGATTGGACCACCTATTGTGTTTATCTCTCTCTAAAATGCACCGTACAATTTAGAGAGAGAATTAGAAAGAAACCCATCTCCAATAGTTTAGGGATGGAAGAGGAATTAGATATGTAAACCCGACCAGTTCTTCCTCATAATGACAATTGACAATGACAAGATAATAATCAACTAATGAATAGTAGTCAGAGTAGTGTAATCAATTCAATAAAGTAATCAGTGATTAACATTCCTAATGAACTATATTAGTTACGTTTTTACTGTGCAACTCCCAATCAATTACGTCGCCTTCAATAAATTAGCATATCCCTTATAAACATTTTTCTTATATTCAGTTAGACTGCGTCTAAATATTAGTTCAATGTCTGAGTGCCAAATATGTTCACGTCTCACTCGTCTGCATGATGTACGCACGCAGCAGAAAGATGCGACCCAGATCATCTACAATCTACAAAGGCGGGCGCGGCTCGGGATAAATAAAGCGGAGAGATTCGTTTGTTTGTCTTTCGTTGTGTTTCGTTTAAATTGTCTCTTCCCAGTGGCGGATGCGGGGGTGCCCCCACACATTACATCCCAAAAAAAAAATTTCATTTAATTTTTTTTTATTCGGCCTGGGCCTATGGGGCCGACCCTATTGGCCCAGGCCAACTATCCACATATATATTTTTTTTCTTCTTTCGCACTTGTAGTCTTTTGCGCGTTTCCTTACGCGAGTCTTTTAAAAAACGTGTAATCCAGCTGGGTAGGCAATGGGTGGCCTTTCGGCCCTTTTCATTGAATTTCCGCGAGATTTTGTACACCGCCAGTCATATTATAATAGCGCACCACCCACCCTCGAGTAAAATTAATTACTTGTCTTCTTCCAGGAAGTTGCCAATAGTCAAGACCAACTTACTCGCGTATCCTTCTCTCTCTTCTGCGTATGACGAACCACCAATCGACTTCTCCATATATTTAACTTTTAAGGATAGTCGCCCTTACTCCCATCTATCTCTCAGACATTCACCTACACAATTACTTCCTCCTCCTTGGATGACCAAGGACCCTCTTCTTCTTTCTCCTCTTCTTTTAGTACCTCACGCTGGACCTATGATGTATTCTTGAGCTTTAGAGGGGAGGATACCCGAAACACTTGTGTTGCTCATTTGTACGAAGCTTTGTGACGAAAAGGGATCAAGACCTGTTGTCAAATGTCAACTGAAAGCTACTGATGCTTTAATTTATGGTTGGGCTATTGGGTTTTCTACTTCAAGTGGCTATGGTCCTTGCGACATCCATTAGTTTTTAAGTCCTGTTGATTTTGGATCTTCCTTTTAGTGGGGTCTAATGCTAATACCTAAGCTTTCACTCCCATAAAACCTAAGATTTCACTCAAGATCTCAACGGTACCAGCTCTAACATTTGTGCAGCCTTCCGACATTGAAGCTTTACCTATAACAGGCAATGGCCGAGAAAAAATAAAAGACCCCCCACCCCCCCAAGAGACGAAGCTACGGGGGGCCAGTGGGGCCATGCCCCCAAATTTTTTATTCACGTATCGGTAATTTCAAATAAAATTTAAATTAGTGTTTGTTACGGTCCCAAAATTTGTGGAGAAAAAATGCAAGAGATCTTATCAAGCAAAAGCGTCTGACATTTAGTAATTATAAAAAAAAAATAAAGGAAGTTGAACGTGTATATGAAAATTCCTCCAAAATCTCCAACAATCCTATTACTCAAATGTTCTTGATTTATTCGGCCATTTTTTTTGAATTTTTTTCTCTCTTTATTTTTATGGTTTCGAACTTTCAACTTTTTTTTCCTTCTGTCTCACTATCTCTTCTTCCTCTCCTAGGTTTTTTTATCTTTCTAGACTGCTGCCTCCATTGATCGCCTCTCTCATTATTTCTCTCCTCTCTCTCTCTCCTACTAGAGTTGAAGTTGAACCTGAAGAAAATATTACATCTAGAGCTCGACCTGATGAAAGTGATACACTTAGAGCTCGATATGAAGAAGTTGATTTATCTAATTTAGAATGTGACCCTGATTTACGCTCTCAAATATGGGATTATCCAATCAAACAACCTGATAAAATAAGGAGGGTATACATCAAAGCCGGTCCATAGTACCTTATGGAAAAATATCCGTTTTCTGAAAAGACTTATCATCCTCGTAGATTTCAATCAAAATGGTTCAAGTTATTTCCTGATTGGTTAGAGTATTCTCCAGCAAAAGATGTTGCCTATTGTATTCCATGCTATCTTTTCAATAATAAATCTCTTGGACGTCCTGGTTCAAGTGCATTTATGGTAGAAGGTTTTCGAAATTAGAAGAATGTCAATAGTGGAAAAGATTGTGCTTTTTTGGCTCATGTAGGAAGAGTTGAATATCAAGTTCAATGAGAAGGCAATGGATCTTTTTACTCTTAGTGCTTCTTTGGATCCTAAAAATAATTATCAATCATTTTATATTGACAAAATATGCAGTCTTGTAGAGAAATTTTATCCTGAAGATTTTAATGAGCAGGAAAGAACTCATTTGAGATTTCAGTTGCAACACTTTGAGTACGAAGCTCATCATCATTCAGAATTACAAAAATTGTCTATCATTTATGATTTGTGTCAAGCATTGGTAAAAACTGGGAAATCAGAAGTTTATTATTTGGTTGACAGATTGATTCGACTTGTTTTAACTCTTCCAGTTTCAACTGCAAGTACTGAACGAGCTTTTTCAGCGATGAAAATTGTCAAGATAAGACTTCAAAATAAGATGAAAGATGAATTTCTTGCAGATTATCTTATTGTTTACATTGAGAAAGAAATTGCAGAAGGTTTTAGTACTGATGCGTTAATTGATGACTTTTATTCATTGAAGGAACGTCGGGTTCAGTTAGTATAATTGATGAAATTTTGACTTTTACTTATTAGCTCGTTGCTTATTTTAATTATAATGAAAAATTGAATATTTTTTTACTACTTAAGTTTTTAGGAATTTTTTTATTTTAAGAAAAAATTATATTTGACCCCTCGAAGGACAAATCCTGACTTGGTCCCTGCCAAAAAAAAAAAAAGATTGTCAATGCTGGCTTGTCTAATGCATTGGCTCATTTCAAGTAATAACTCACTCAGATCTCTGTGTTTTCTCACTCTGTGAAACCTGAAAGGAATATGGAGCTTTTAGTACCATCGCTAAAAGGGTGTTATATTCGACCCCTTGAATTTTGATCTGGATCCGCTTCCATTGGATATTCTAATAAATTATATATAACATAACTTAGAAGATGTGTAATTTTAGAATCCACACTCTAATAAACTTAACACGCACGGGTTTAAATCGGTATCATTTAAAAGTAGACGATAGCCGTAGCCGTAGCCGTAGCCGTAGCCCAAGCCCACAAAATTGACTCTGACCAATGACCAGCATGCAATGGCACGTTCCTACACATTTGTTGTTTCGTACTCCAGTACTGTTATAAGTGACCACACGGTGGCTTCACTTGCCCCAACTGCTCAAATGCGTCATCAATTCCTGAGAATCGAAAGAAATTTGTTTTTCTTTTTCCTATTGTTTTGCAAAAAATGCAATTCTTTGAAGCCGGCTGGGTCGTTAAAATAAATAAATTAATTTGTGTTATTCATTTGAATTTTTTGTTTGTTTCTCAGTAGGTAAACGGGTTAGTTTCGGTTTTCTTTTTAATTTTGATTAATTTATTTTAGCTTTTAACGTTTTGGGTTTTTTTTTTAATTTCTTTCATTTGTGTTTTGATTTTAATCTTTTGCAAGTTTTATCTTCTTATTGTTTTAATTAAGATAAATTTTTATTGAGTTTTTTTTTAGTCTGACGTGAATTTAAATGGATTATGTGACTTAAGGTGATGTTCAGTTAAGTTGTTTTGTGAAGATTTTTTGTGTTTTGAGAATTTGTATGTGATGTTAACTTTATTGGTATGCGTGTTGTAATTATATTTATGTGGTGTGAAAAATGATGTTTGGTTGTAGAATCTTGTTCAGTTAAGTTGTTTTGTGAAGATTTTTTGTGTTTTGAGAATTTTTATGTGATGTTAACTTTATTGGTATGCGTGTTGTAATTATATTTATGTGGTGTGAAAAATGATGTTTGGTTGTAGAATCTTGAGGATTCAAAAAATCCTGAGGATTCTTTATAAACGAACAGGCCCTTAAAATATGTATTGAAAGAAATGCGTAGGTAACGTTCCTTTATTAGTTGTGACGTAATATTCAGTTAAATTTTTAGTATGAAGTTGATGAAGGACTTTTTTCATTTTTATAAAATTTAATATTGTTTGTGATTGAAGTAATTTTTTTAAAAAAGTCGTTAAAATTTAAATAGGAAATAATTCATTAACCCTTTTAAAATTTGTGTTGGCATGAGGGCTTAAAAATTTAATTAAATATCAGTGGTAGAGTGGCTAAGTCCTTCATAGACCACACGCGCTTCTATACATAGTGGCTAAAATTGCCACCATTATTGAAAAGTCTATAAATTCCGGCTTGGTTGCTTGTTCCTGACCGAAAGAGAAAACAAGCAACTACTAGGTTATGTTCGTTTTGAGTAAAAATGTAGGATTTTAGAGAAGTTGTGAATTTTTATGTTGAATAGTGTTTTATTGGTGTTTGTGTAAAGTGGAGAGAGAAATGATTTGATGTAATTGTTTAATAAAAAAATATTAGAGTTATGTGAAAAAATATAGAAAGAGAAAATTTATGTTGAATAAAAAATTTAAAAGTTGTTGGAGATTGTGTAAAATGTATTGGTGTTTGTGTTTGAATTCTGAATATGTTCGGTGGTAGATTTATGAATATACTTAGAATCCTGAGAAAAGAGTGAAAACGAACATGACCCTAGTTTTGTCCCTTTTTTTTTCACACTGAAAGACATGCAATAAATAATATATATAGGAATAAAATAATTATATAATCATTTTTCCTAATTAATTTTTTTTTCTCTACGCACTAATATTCGTTATCCAATTTGCTACCAATACCGGAGTAGTGGTAGAAGAAAAAGGTATTGTATATCATAAATCCATAAATAGTATATAGATACAAATATATTATTGAAAAGTCTAAATTCATAGACCACACGTGCTTCTATATATACATAGTGGCTAAAATTGCCACCATGATTGAAAAAGTCCGGCTTGTTTGCTTGTTCATGAGAAAACAAGTACCTAAGTTTTATATTTTTGTTCACACTTGAAGACATGCAATAATTAATATACATAGGAATAAAATAATTACATCATCATCGTCACAAACGATGCCCACTTGGCAAGCAAGTGGCATCAAGCTGCTACAGGTGAGGACAGAGGAATTCAACGAATGGGGGTGCGTCTGTGTACATTTTTTAAAATTTTGATCCAATAAAAAATTATAATATAATATTTATTTATCTACTACATCATTATTTTTTACTATAATAAATATTAAAAATCATCTATATCTTCACTTTTCACCAAATTTAATACCCTAAAATTTTAAGATTCTCAAAATTTTAACACTCAAACACAACCGAAATATCCACGAGAGTTGACTACATAAAATAGTGAGGTTGACCAAGTCAGAATCGCAGACTGGTTTTTTGTTTTTACTTTGTTATTTATTTATTTGTAGATAGTGAGGTTGAGCAAACCAATTAATCCCCGCTTGATTAGAAAATTGGTTAAAATCATACATCCCCCCTGAATATTCCACCCGTCACCCAGGCCCAGCCCTTAAATGTGGGCATCGGCATACTGGAGGCTAAAGAATAATTTGAGGCGCTTTGACGTGTCTTATATGAGGCTAAATAATAATGGGAGAAAAGACTTTTTTTTTTTTTTTTTTCCTACGTAGGGAGAAAAGACTTCAAACTACAAAAATTCGGAGAAACGAGACTACAATGCTAGTAGAAGAAGTAAGACTAGGGCGGAAAAGAAAGGCAAGAGATGGCGACAAGTTCGAGAGGAGCGGAATGCACGCCTCCAAGACGCTCTGTTATTATGAATACACTTTACCCTTTCACAGTGCGAGATATGAACGAAGGTCAATAGACAAATAAGTGAGGTCAATTTAGTCTTGAGAATAGTCAGTCAGATTTTACTAATTAATTATTAATTTTTACACTTTAATTATTAAAGATATATATATTTATTCCTAACTTCTGATAAGTGCTTTGGAGTGGGGCCAATACAGTCTACAAGATATTGGTCTTCACTGGTTGTGCAAAGTTTGGAAGTTAATTGGAGGGAAATAGTGCAAGGATATTGCCGGGTCTAAATCTAAAATAAGGGATTACACAGAGGATCCGGATAAGTAAGCAAGAATGCTAATTGAAAATATGAATCACTCTCTTCAAATAGATATGCCTTTTTTTTTTTTGAATCTACCATCCTTATTAGAGTTAAGGATAAAAGGAAATGCTCGTCATTCAAAGGGTTTTTTTTTTACTTGGAACAGGGTAAATCAGTTTTTTGTCTTATTCGCTTGCCCTGCCTCTTTTCCCAGTACACTGCATATGCGATTACGTAGGCCTGTCTTTGACTTCTAAACCTCCGAGTCAATTGCAATATATCTATTATATTGCATGTTTCTTTTTGGGGTTAAATGTATCCTATATCCATGTGGTATTCGAGAATTACAAATATACCCTGAGGTAAACAAAGTCATTTTCATACTCTGAGGTAAACATCAAGGTCACAATATGCTCCTCCGTTAATGTGTCATTTGAAACACTAACGGTAAATGCTGACGTGACAAAAATAGACACGTCAGCACCAATAAGATGATGACACGTCGTCGCTCAGGGGCATATTTACAATTTGCGAATACCACAGGGGCATGTGATGCATGACGTGTCATCATCTGATTGGTGCTGACGTGTCTATTTTTGCCACGTCAGCATTTACCGTTAGTGTTTTAAACGACACATTAACGAAGGGGCATATTGTGACTTTGATGTTTACATCAGGGGTATGAAAATGACTTTGTTTACTTCAGAGGTATATTTGCAATTCTCGAATACCACAGGGGTATGGGATGCATTTAACCCTTTTTTTTGTTTTTTGTCTTTTTTAAAGGGGAGATTATATGTCCTTCCTGGAAATTGCACGCATGTGATACTATAGACGCCTTTCTTCTGCTTGGACCATTCAAACACATTTGGCCTGCCGAAAATCTCTATAAATAGGCAGCAAAGGCCACTGACCATTCTGAGCTCAAGGATCTCATTCGGAAGAGAGAGGAAGGGAGCATTAGAGAAATTTTTCAAAAGAGCACTACTTGAAGAACAAAGATGGTGAGAGCTCCATGCTGTGAAAATATGGGGCTAATGAAGGGACCGTGGACTACCGAAGAAGATCAGATTCTAACCTCTTACATCGAGAAATATGGTCACGGAAATTGGCGTGCGCTTCCAAAGCAAGCGGGTAAACTACACAGTCCTACTAATTTGTTTCTCTGTCGTCCAGACCATGTAGATACACGTTTATATATGGAACCAAATGGATATAAGCTTAAAGGATGGGATAAAAAGTTTAATTAAGTGGTTTGTGGAGATGGGTTTGCAGATTTTCACTGTTTACATGGTTATCAAGTTTTATGCTCTAGGGTGGATCATATGCTTTCCTCTGATAGTGCATGCTCTTATCTTCCTGCCCTTTCCTCTCTCTTTTGTTTAGGTTTACTAAGATGTGGGAAGAGTTGCAGACTCCGCTGGATAAACTACTTACGGCCGGATATCAAGAGAGGAAACTTCAGCAGAGAAGAGGAGGAAACTATCATTCAGTTGCATGAAATGCTAGGGAAT
Source organism: Myrica gale (assembly GCA_963930655.1). Taxonomy (NCBI): domain Eukaryota; kingdom Viridiplantae; phylum Streptophyta; class Magnoliopsida; order Fagales; family Myricaceae; genus Myrica; species Myrica gale. Next base: position 20,050,161 of record OZ005599.1, on the reverse strand, counting down.
AGGTAGGCATCAATGGAGTTATTCCCACTTTAAGAAATCCATTTTTTTCTGGTTATTTCCTGAATTACTTGATTCTGCTTACTGAACCATAAACAACCAACTTTATGAGGAATTACTCACTATGTTGCCCTTGACAAAATCTTATTGCACTTCTTTTTGTCGCTTAATCTTCCTGGAGATCCTATAATTTAAACAGTTGTTAAGTGATCCTTTAAATCCTTTTGAGGGCGTGGGTTTGTTTAGTAAAATTTTATCATTCTAAAATTAACATAATAAAATAATTATAATATAATATTTCTCTTCCCATCAAATTATTACTTTTTACTATAATAAATATAAATAATTCATTCAAATCACCTCTCTTCACTTTTTTACAAATTTTAATATTTTAAAATTTTAATCTTCCCAAAATTTTAAGACACAAACACCACCTTAGCTTTGAATGTACTCGTAATCTTCTTTAAAGGTGGTGGATAAAAGAAAAAGGAAGATGTCCTCTCTCTCTCTCTCTCTCAAGCGTATTAGAAGACCAACGGGCTCAGAAAGATTATCCAAGTTGACCTGGCTAGAACAATATTTTTGCAGCACAACAATTTTTTTGCAGCATGTGCAACTACGAAAGATGTCTATGACATATATGTAGATGGACTTTTCTTCTGTTGCTAGCCACTAGTACTAGCCCAAACAAATGGGAAAATATTGGGTTATAACATCATTAACACTTAATTCTTTCCTTGATTTTTAGGTGGTCAGCAATTGCAGCAAGATTAGCAGGACGAACTGACAATGAAATAAAAAATGTGTGGCACACCCACTTGAAGAAAAGACTGAAACAAAGCGAGCCAAAGCCGGAAGCCATCCTACAGCCTACAAACCAAAATTCCATTAATGCCGCCCCAACGCAATCACAATCCTCCAACTCGAATCTTCCTTCACATCAAGGCATTGAGAGTCCAGCATACACCTCGATATCGCCACAACCATCTTCCAGTGCTTTTTCATCTGTCACAGATGCCTCAGTTGCAACCATGCAACCGAACAATTGCACGAACCACAGTAAGGTTCATGAGGACATGGAGGACTTGTCTGAAATTTTTCCTGAGATTGATAGCAGTCTGTGGACAGAACCACCTTTGGCCGAGGGTACCAGCGTGCCATCTGATTTCTTTGCAATCACTGATGAATCACCCGCTCAATATCTATTCAATTCAGCTGAAATAGTGGAACCCGGCTGTCATTATGGTTCAATCATTGACGACGACATGGACTTTTGGTATAACCTCTTCATTTCACCTGAGTTATCAGAATTTTGAGCGCTTTGTTTTCTATGTGGCGGCTGTTCTTGGACCTTTGAAAAAGCGAAAGGACTTCAGTTTCAACTTTCAAGGGTGGGGACGTACGGATTACTCTCTAAGTCCAAAAGCTTAGGGCATGTTCGCAGTGTTAAAAAATTGTAGTATTCTTGTAAAATTACGAATATTTATGTGAAATAGTATTTTATAAGTGTTTGTGTAAAGGATAGAGAGATGATTTGATGTAATTATTTAATAAAAAATATTATAATTATGTGAAAAAGTAAAGAGAGAAAATCTGTTATAATTTTTTTTAAATGTATTGAAGTTTGTGCAAAAAGTTGTTGAAGATTGTGTTAAATGTATTGGTGTTTGTGTTTGAATTCTTAAGATGCTCGATGATAGTTTTGTGAATGGATTTGAATCCTGGAAAACATTTGAAAACGAACATTACCTTAGTTACACTAATCACTGAATTAGACATTGAAGAACTAAAAGCAGATCTTGGCAATGAGGTTAAAGTATACAAATAATTACCTTAGCCGGAGATTTGAAGGGACGCAAATAGAAGAAGGCAACAATATTGGCTTAGAATTGGCTTTGTAAAATGATAGGATCCTTCGAAAGAGTAGTTCATGGTGTTGTTCCTTCATTCTTAACTCCAAATCTTCCCCGATCAAACGAAGTTTCTTCAGCTTAGCCTTGTAATTAAATTTTGTAAAAAATAATATATGACTATGGGGCATGTTTGGGCCCCAATTACTTGGGCTCAAAATTTTAGGTTTACTACTAAAAAATTTACCACATAATTTATTATTATTATAATATTTATTAAAAATCTTCTCTCTTCACTTTTTCACCAACTCCCATAACATTTCTTTACTTTATAATATTTTTCAAACCTCAATACCCAAAATTTTCACCCTCAAACATACCCATATATCCTTAAATTGATCTAAAGGGCCCCTAATTTCCAATAAAATGACGTTTTTTTTTGCTTCTGTGAAATTAATGTTGATTGGTCTCGAAAAGATGGATTAGTTTTGATTTTCTGATACTTGAGTTCTTCAAATATTGATGGATTTCCTTGACCGACTAAATCGATGGAACTAATGAAGATCAGCAGACGGCTAGAGAAAGAAAAAAAAATTAAAACATCATGACGACGAGTTTAAGAGTATCCTGTCGGCTTTCAAAGGTAGAGAGGATTCTTTTAAGAAGGTGTCCTAAAAGATAGACTATGTTTCATCTAAAAAAATCTAACATTTTAGTTAATCACGTTATTTACTGAAATTATTAAATGACGTGAATTAATTAAGACGGTTAGATATTTTAGATAAAACACAGTCATCTCTTAAGAAAACTTCAGAAATATCTAGTAGGAGGAAATCGGAACGTGGATGTGGACTGTAGCATCACCTCGGAACGTAGTTCCTGAGCATCAGTAGCTATAATCTCCAAAACATCGACAGGAAAGAAATAATTTGTAATCCCGAATGCGTGTTCACACTGGTGAAAGAGGCAGACATGACAAAACGGACTTTCAGGACAAAATTGACGGTGCAAACATCGCGAACATTCATGTTGATAAAGAGGACTACTACAAAGTGAAAGAGCGAAGGGACAAAGGCAGCACGGAATTTTCAAAAAAAAACAGAAGAGTATTTTATTAGCAGCAGGCACTGACTTGCCAACCTTTGCTGACCCAGCAAGTACAGAAGTACAACTACTCTTAACATCATCGACATAGAAAAATTGTACGTAGACCAACGATTCTAGTTGACTGTATATAAATTATAAATTATTATAGTAAAATATAAAATATTAATAAATTTTAGTTAAAAATTATTTTTCTACCTTTTGTGATGCAAACTTACTTATCAAAATTTTGTGCTCAAGATTCGTCGATAGGTCTTTTTGAAATGATAATATAGCTAATCCATTTAATCTTTGTTACGTGATAATAGATTTTATATATAATTTTATTAGTTTTAGTTTTAAAAAATTTATTTTCGGGTAAGCACGTTAGATATGATTATATTAGTTTTAGTTTTGATAAATAAGCTAATTTTTCAGGTTTTTTTTTACTTTTCATATCCTGATTGAATTTTCTATTAGATATCTCAAAATTATCCTAAATTACAAAATAATAACTACACTCAATACAAATAGATTTTTTTTTTAAAAAAAAAAGTATATAGTATTCAATTTAATCTCAAATTCTCAATTTTTTCTAAATAAAAAAGTGATAGCTACAACATATAAATAAAATTATAACAAAAGCAAATATTCATTTCATTTCATGTCTTTGCCATGTAATTTCTCTTCATCCCAAAAGCAGAACAGAGTGTTCTGCACTTACTTCCCATCCCACCACCTATTTTCAGCCAAGCCACAAAAGAACGCAGATCAACGAACTTGAAAATACCCCCAACGAATCCCACAACTATCCATTTGCCAAAATCCTATGTCCCAGGAGTAAAAGCCTAATTACACAAGATGAAGCTTGTGACAGCGAGGACAAGGCAAGACATGGCGAAGAAGAACAAAGTGACGAAGTCCCTCGCCGACCACTTCCTGACAGGCTTTGCCTCGACGCACAAACTTTTCGCCCTACATAGCGCGTCCACCTCCTTCAACAACTCGAATTCAACCCCCTTCTTCTTCAGTTCCTCGACGCACTTAGCCAAGAGCTTTCCATTCTCCTTCTCCCTCTCCAGTAGCTTCTCCAAGTGGACCTCCACATCCGTCTTAAGTGGACCTCCACATCTGTCGGAGGAGAGAGACTAGGGATTTGAACTGGTCTTTCGTGGGAGAGAACTTCGCTCAGAGGAGAGAGAACAGGGATTTCAAATGGGCATCATTGGGTTCTAAATCAGGAATAAAGGAACGCATGGGTTCTATGGAAATAAAATAGCTGGGTTTGGTTTTCAGCGGTCTAATGCTAACCCGGCTTTTACGTCAACCCGGTCATAGCCTCTTTATTCTCTTTAAAATACGGGCCACGTCACTTTCGGGACAACTTTCAGGACAACTTTAGGGAGGCCTATCATTTCTCTTTTTCAAAAGAGAATGGAACTTGTTTGTCAATGGCCTGTAGCTAAAATAAAGAAATCGAAATCAAGACCAACTTGATGGGGAATCAAATTGTGTGGACCCGAAGATACAGAAGCAAATTTTCCAAGATGGTAGTAGCTGTCAAGTAGGGCCTGTGAAAAACAGGTCGACCAAACACTTTGAAGATATAAATTAATATTATTCTCCTCTGATCTATCCGGTTTCAATTTTCTTTGTTGACTTTAACTTAAGTAAGATGGAAGATGAAAAGTAGACCTCTTTAGTCAAGGTAGAAAAGTGGAGTAAAAGGTGGGAAGCTCTTTTGATATGGTCCTCCAATCTTTCATGTCGTTGCTGGGACTCTCCGCGGTACTCATTGCTCATTCTCCACGCTAGCTGCTTCGCAGTTCTTTCATCGGTATTTGCTTTTCTGGATTTCCGATTCCACTTCATCACCCTTTTCTTTACAAGACGGAAATTACACATGCAAGTTTACTCGTTCTTTAGATTGATAATGACAAGTCACATCACTACCAAAGATAAAAGAAAGTTAAAGCCATCGATCCTGCGATTGGGATATTTTCGGTTTGAATAAAAATTATAAAATTTTAGAAAAGTTGGTGAATATTTATGTTGAATAGTATTTTCTTGGTGTTTGTGTAAGATGGAGAGAGAAATGATTTGATGTAATTGTTTAATAAAAAAAAATTTGAGTTATGTGAAAAAGTATAGAGAGAATTTATATTGAATAAAAAAAAAATTGTTGGAGATTGTGTAAAATGTATTAGTGTTTGTGTTTGAATTCTGAATATATTCGGTAGTAGTTTTGTTAATGTATTTAAATCCTGAAAAAATTGTAGAAACGATCATATCCTGGGGTTAAAGTCTCCGGGTGGGTTTGTGTGGTAAAATTTTTGGTATTGGGTTTAGTGTTGGTATTGGGTTTAGTGAAAAAGTGAAGAGAGAGGTAATATTTTATAGTTTTTGTAATTTTTTATATTTTTTGATGGAAGAGAGAGAGATTATATTGGAGTATTTTATTAGGAGAGAGATAAAATTTTGGGTAAAATTTTAGTGACAAACGCAGCCTAAATCCATTTCCCCCCTGCGGTGGGGGAAACCATAAAAATGTGCATTGTGAACGCAAAGACATCCATTAGGACACCCCTAACTGATTTGGGGTGAGGATGTTGGAGTTGGGTTCTGTTATGAGCATCCATTCCTCGTGGAAGTGTGAGCAGGGGAATTGCACCCTCACCTATATATATATATGACCTTCTTGCCAAGTGTGGGGAGTTTTGCTATGAGAGGGTTGCATTCTTCTACTCTTTCTTTCTTTTCCCACCTTTTATTTTCTTTTTAATTTTATTTGTACATTTTGTGTTGTGCGGGAAATTGTTAAAAATTGCGATGAGTTATATAAAATTTTTAAATTGGTGCGCCAGAATTGGTGGTAAAAAGTAGAAAGAAGATTTGTATGAATTTTTAAAATTTATTTTGATAAAATATCATGATTTGATGGAGATAATGTTTATTTTGAAATTATTTTATTAATATAAGATGGCCAAAATTTTAGGAGCCAAACAGAGGGCAGAGGTAATTGATCTTTGGTCTTGGACGAAATGATTGGTTTGATTTAAGGAGGAAGCACTGAGAATGCAAGACGAAAAAATTGAGAACTAGAGAACTGAGCCGGGGAACAAATAATCTCTCGCGTTCTTAACCAATCGTTAAAATCATTACGACCAGATCCTCCGCCTCCTCCCAACACTTGAATGTTGAAAGGGTAAAATTGGGTGAAGTAGATGGGATGATGCATGGAGGGTTTCTCAAGTAATACAGCAACTTCACCCCCATGAACCTAGATTTTAAGGACCTCATCAACTGCTCTTTCACAATTCTGCCAAGGCGGAGTTGATACACTTACGGCAAAGACGTATATCATGCAGTAATAAACTAGAGAATAGATGATGCACAGGAAAGAAATAAAAAAGGAGGGAACGCTAAGATCCTGCCAATCCTGTGGAACAAAGATTACAAGGCTCAGAGTCGTCCTCCACGGGGACCATTGGTAAAAGATCACTCTCTAAGATAACTGCCTAAGCACTTCGGGTTTATCTGGAAAAAAGTGTGATGAGTAACTATCTTGATCAAGATAATGGAACACCATTAAATATGCCCTAAAGATTGTCCCAATGCCTGATGAAAGTAGGAACATCAATAGTGGCAGTGGCAGGTATTTAGCAACCATCAAAATGACTAGACACCGTGAAATCAAGCAGGGTGTGAACCAACAAAACATTCCACCTGTTATAGATCGCTGCAGCCTCTTTAAACATCCTCAAGTAGGATAACAATTATAAATTCAAACATCCTCTAAGTACAAATGAAAGCTGCGAAAAAAGAAAAATCCATAGAAGCCGCTTCTCCATCATTAACAGTTCCTCTACAGCTTTAACAATGACATTTATTCAAAACAGACAAGGACGGGCCAGACATACTATCGCGCCCTATAGAAGGATTAGAGCATTCAAGAGAGGCATGAGTAAGCCAAGGCCTTCTCCTCAGTGAGCTCCTCCGCGGTCAAGTCCAACTTCTTCCTTGAGTACTCATCAATTGAAAGACCTAGGCAGATTGAGTATAACAAGAAACCAGTGTAAGATTCACCAAGACAATCATAAGAGTTATAATGAATCTCTCAATAAACTAATCTTTAAACAACTTGCTTTTGATATCAAATTAATGAATTTCACGCTACAAAGACAACCAAAATCAACCAAAATTTTAATTATCGGTCCTACAAGGCCAAAGACAAAGCAGCTCGGAGAATCCAAAGGGATCAAAAAAGCAACCCCAAAAATAAAAATGTTGGGAGTCCTAGTGGATGGGCATTCTTTCATAAAGGCCATATCTTGAAGCCTTAATGCACTTCTTCCAGCTTCATTTGACTGTTCGAGGACTTTTCCCACCTAATGCAAGGGAGGCATCAAGTTTGGAATTGGAAGGGAAATGGGAATCTCAAGGGATAGAGGCGCTACTCCTCTCACCCGTTGGGAACAGATGACAAGAAAGGGCAGGACAGAGTGTGGGAGGGGATGAAATATTATGGTTACATCTCAAAAAGAAATGCCCTCAAATACCAATTTTTATTGTTTATGCTAAAACTTACCTTTAACTATTGTCCACTCTCCATTGCGACAGGTGACAGGGAATGAATAAATGAGGCCAGCTGGTACATTGTATGAACCATCAGAGTACACGCCCATGGAAACCCAGGTGCCCTGCATTTGCAACCAAACTGGTCAATGACCAGAAAACCAACTTTAACACAGTGCAATCAAAGAACAAATAGAACTACACCAACCTCTGGAGTTCCAAGGACCCAATCACGAATGTGGTCACAAGCAGAGCTAGCAGCAGACAATGCACTAGAAAGCTTGCGAGCTTTGATAATTGCAGCACCACGCTGTTGAACAGTGGTTATAAATTCTCCCTTCAACCTTCAGTAGACAAACTTACATCAATGCTTTGATGAAAAGAAATTAAGTATACTAATCAAAATAAGTACTAGCCCATTAACATACCATGCATCATCAGCAACAAGCTCATAGACAGGCTTCTCTCCAGATGGTGTTTTCACAGTTGCATGACTGACATCAGGATACTGGGTCGATGAATGATTTCCCCAGATAATAACATTTTTAACATCACAAACTTGAACACTTAGTCTCTCAGAAATCTGGCCCAAAGCTCTGTTATGATCCAGTCTGGTCAAACAAGTAATGTTTTTCTCAGGGATAGATGGTGCAAATTCCTTCAAAATCAATGCATTCGTGTTTGCTGGGTTGGCAACGACCAAAACCTGCATAGAAGGCAGAATAAATCTAAGCATATGTTTCCAAAAATAAAATTAGTCCAAACTCCTAGACAAGAACATGGTTGTTCATTTCCATGTGGAGACCTCACACAGCGCTCGTGACTTATGAAAGTAGTTATCAGCAATAGCTCAACTCTAAGTGGTGATTTTTTTTCCTTTTGTTCTCTCTTTTTTGTTCTGGTAATTACAGGACCTGAGTCTAGAACCTGACTCGACCTACAATTAGCCCTCCGCCAGTTGCTAATATAAGGGCAGGAAACTAAAGCTCATTGAACCAAGTGTAAATACGATCCAAACTTCAAAGACACCATCAAGTTCTTAGAGAGCTTACACCCACATCCAAAGTCTCCCAGAGAGATTTTAGTCGTCTAATATGTTCGACATATTGAACTGATTTCAGGGCAGCAAATAAGAAAGAGGGAAAAAATATTAAGGTATGATTTTGTTCCTACTCTTAATTGTTGTCCCTGGTGCAAGAGGAATTGGATTTCAAGTAGCATCGGTGAATTCAATTCTGGGGGCACCAAAAATTACTCGAATTTCATTCACCTTGCAGTTTGCAGCTGCATGTTTTTCGAGGGCAGAGGCCTGAGACTTGTAAATTGACACATTTTTCGACATGACGTCTTTCCTTTCCATGCCTTCTTTCCTTGGGAACCCACCAACCATAATTGCAATGTTAACCCCAGTGCAGGCCTCAACAGCATCAGTTGTAGCAACGACACCTGTCAGTTATACCACATCACATCATCCCTAGTAAGCTAACAAATCATGAACAAATTAAAATGCTGCAACTATGCTTCACTGAATTTATCCAGATTTGACAGATTAGAAGGGCATAAGCATACCCTTGAGAAGAGGAAATGCAGCATCCACCAACTCCATCTTTACCCCATTTAATGCCTCTGCAGCAGGTGGGATGTCAAGCAGGTGCAAGATCACAGGCTGGTCAGTGCCCAACATCACTCCCCTGGCAATCATAGGGACAAGAGAATAGCCAATTTGTCCTGCAAACCCAGCAATAGATGCTTAATACATCTTTAAATCACAAAGGAAGTGTTGTATGCCACAAAGCTAGCTGTACTTGACAAGGATCGTGCTAAGGCCACGTGTTTATTAATCATAAAGAACGGAATAAGGGAGAAAATGAAAGCAAGTTCCGACAGTTATTAAAGCACCATACTTACAGAGGTACACATCATGGAGGAAATATCACAAAATGTTGGACAGATATGTAACACATGCGTGATCGCACGGATTCTTTACTTTTTTTTCAAGGTTGCAGGAGCAGCTGTGGAACATGTTACAGCACCACAACTATAACAGGGAAAGACCATCTTGTATACAAATTATAGGCACGGTTTTGTTATATCACCTATCCTTTGTTTTTTGTGATCCAATGCACACACTCAGGATCCGACTTAAAAAGAAAAAGTTGAATCATGGAAGGTTTCTTTTTTCTCCAACTTAGTAATAACGAACGAGTTTGTCCAGAGGCCACCAATGCATAACCTCAATATTTTGGGAGAAACCCCCGCCCCCCAAAATCAGATCCCTTTCGTCTTTTTTTTTTTTTAATAACACAATATACTAAAACTCGGAGCTTAAAATGCAGATCACAAAGACTGCAACTGAACCGACAATATTTAAACCAAATTCAAACAAATGTTAACTCTGTCTAGCACAATCACCAAGTTATAAAAGTCCCCTCGGAAAAATTAAGTCCAGAATAGTAGATCTTTTAATAGCTTCTCATCACAACCCAAAAAGAAAATCAGCAGTTCTTCGCAGATATTAAGCTAATCGTAGATCATCTTTGAGCAGATCTAAAAAACTGTTCAACAATCTAAAAGGATTACAAGATCGCAAAATGAATAAAAAAGTCAAAATCTAGTTGGATACATATCAGATCAAACCAAAGAATCAGTGAAGAGAATGAGAGAGATGGATCTGATGCAATATTTCACAGTGCTCATGGATTTGATGGAGTACCTGCGGCTCCAGTAACGAGAACGCGAACCGGTTCTTTCGCCATTTGATCGAGATCAGGTGGACTCAGAAAGGATCAGTTTCAAACGAAGCTAAAACCTAGAGTAGAGCAGTTAGTGGAGAGAACCAGGGGTGAAGATCAGGCGCTGATATTTATAGCGTGAAAATGATGTTGCCAAGGTGCTAGCGATAAGTACAAGGACTAGAAGGAGCAAAACAACGGCGTTTTGGTCCTTGAAGGAGCACAGAGAACGACATCGTCTTCGTTTTTTAAGCTTTTGTCAATGCAGGCCTGCAGGGACTGGTTAGGATGACGAGCATTGGCCCCTATAAAAGATAATGTTTTGTTAACGTGACGTTAGCGGTTGGTCCGTGAAAGAAGGCACGAGTGAGGGTGACTTGGCTTGCTACGCCTTTTCAGTATTGCACAGAGTTAAATAGAAAAGAAAAACATTACAATATTTTTTTTGTTACGCAAATGAGGAGGAAATGAGCCAGTGACCTCTGGTCCTAAATTAAATACCCCAAAGTTTAAAAATGGAGATCAAAGTTCTCTCTAGGATTCTAGAGCGATCTTCTCTCTAAAATTTTCACCTTTGTGGCTGACTGACTCTCCCATTTTGCTTCCTCCTTCGGCGGCGGTCTCTCGTCCCCCTCTCCTCCTTTACTCTTGTCCTATGTGCCCGGATCTCTCAATAAATTCCCATTTCCGACAACTTTTAAGGGTTTTTATGTGCTGCTATTATGATTAAAAAAATAAATACCCCAAAGTTTATATTGCATGGGAATCAATTGTTTTATCTATAATTGAGCTATATTAAACAAATGAATAAACTGTGCTTTATCCTTCCTTTAATTAATCAAAAAATATATATCTCACAATGCTAATGATTCGAGCATGTCTTATAAGACTACTATTTATTTAAGATCTCGGCCTTTGTATCTTCTTTTTTTTAATCAACACTCGGCCTTTTTATCTTATCTCTTACTTTACTCGCAATTAATGAAAATAGTGCCTGAAATTTTATCAACTTCATGATGCAATTGCCTTATGATCGTATATTTTTGCAATACCAATAATGCTCAATTAGTTTGCCTTCTTAATCTGTCTTGAGTCGAATGATCTCTATTTTGAGTATTACACTATGATTTGAATTATTTCATTTCATTTCTCTTTTTATTTCTAAATTGATAATCAAATAAAGGATAAATTAATAAGATTTTTTTTATTTAGTGTTTTAAAAGAAAAATTCACAAGTTTATCAATAATAGAGAACTAATTATAACTCAAATGAAGGTTGAAGCGTGAGTTAAAAATTAAATTTAAAAGCTGTGTTATTGATGATGCCAAAATTTGTTCTGCCCCCAACATATGAGCAATTAGCCACTTCTAAATTAATCTGGTAAGAGCATTCTTAGCAAGTTATCTATTCTAACATTTTGGTCAGAATAGAGAACCAATTTAACAAACAAGTCAAACAAATCATGTAGCAGCTTATCTATTATAACAAATTATAACAAAAACTTTTAACATGTGAGCCGTGGTTTTCTATTTTTAGAGAACCACTATTCACTTCATTATCTCAAAATATTAATATTTATTTTTTCTTTTCTTTTCTTCTCTCACACTCTCCCTCTCTTTTATTTTCTTTTTTTTTTTTTTCTTTTCTTCTCTCACGCTCTCCCTTTTTTTCTTTCTTACTAAGCTCTCACGTTCTCCCTCTCTTTTATTTTATTTTCTTTTTCTTTTTCTTCCTTCCTCCCAAAGCCTTAAAAATAAATATTTAAAAATATAAATATTAAAAAAAGAATAAAAAAATTTAAAAAATAAAATTTAAATAGAATAATAAAAAATAGATAGTTAAAATAGAGAAGAGTGTTTTTAAAAAGTTTATAATTAAAATAAAAAATTATACTTATTAATTAAAATAGAAAGTAAAATTTAAAGAAGATACTGAAATGCTCTGATCTGCCAGACAAGCGAGGTGAATAGAGCTTCCTGTTTTTGATATAAATGCTTGCTTCCACATTCTGATTGGATCTTCAATTTGAACGCAGAGACACCTCCTCCAGCAGAGAAAAGGCTTGCAAGTCGCAACTTGGGGAACTGATGTACCTGACGACTTGGTCCCTGACCAAAAACGACTTGCTGAGGGTCTTAAAAAGGTTAATTGCAGAATCTTTTAAATTTTCTACTGCTTCTAGTGTCAGATGAAGATATGAACAGTAGATGGCATATTTAAGTTCTACCATAAATTAAATATGGTTGCTTTTTTTTATTATTGTTATCTTTTATTGTTAATTTTAAAAATTGGTATCGATGTGCATATTCTTAACTTCTTTGGCAGAGGATGAAATATAATTAAGTTATCTTCTATTAAAGGTATGTTTGTTTATCGAAATTTTGTAGAATATTCTTAAAATTTTAAGAATTTTTTAAATGTTGAAATTTATTGGGGTTCGTAAAAAGTTTGAAGTGTATGTGTAAAATTTAAAAATATGTTTATTTTGTTAAAAATTTTAGACACCAAAATTTTGGGCAAAAAAAACTTGTCCTTGTTTATACATCATCTTATAGTACCTTTGGTAGGTTACTGCGCGCTGAGGAGATGGAGGCATACCGGATTAAAAAGATACATCATGAATCATGATGATCCCATATTCTTCCATCTTGCCTTTAAGCTGCGTGGGTTCTGTGGACGCGGAACACTTCGATTCAGAATTTTGTTGACCAAGCCTGAGAACATTCCCTGAAATTGCTGTTGTTAGGACTACTCTGTGAACTAGTCGTTTTAATTATTGTTTTATGTGCATATATGTAGAACAACGTACAAATTTCAATGGTATGTAGCTATAAGTTTGTGACCTCAAAATTCTACAAGAAATGTTTACGAAAATGTTTTTGCCTAAAATTAAAGTGAAATTGCACTCACGGCTCCTGAGGTATTCAGAAGTTGCAATTAAGTTCCCAAAGTAACAAAATAGTTATTTAGCTCTCCGAAGTAATGATTTTGAGAAAAAGAGGCTCCTCCTTCTACCTCTGTTCCCCTCAGTTAACAGTAAATGCCGACATATGGAGATTCTACTGAGTTTGTTTTGTAAGCTCAGTTGATGTGACAATGACGTAGTATATGTGGCTGACTGGGCCGACGCTACGTGATAGTTTAATTTTTGGCCGACAAGTTTAGATTGGGCACGTGGCGCAATTTTATTCGATTGACGTGACATTAATTTGACATGTCAGCATTTAATACTGTTAACGGAGCACTACAAAAAAGCTGACCTATAGCGGCTGCGTATAGGTTACAAAACCGCTGCTATAGACTATAACAACGGTCTTTTAGCGGCGGTCGCGACCGTCGCTATAACTCCGTCACAATAGATCTATAGCGGCGGTTTTCGCGATCGCTGGTGAAGACCTCGGGTCTATAGCGGCAGTCGGTTAGCAGCAGTCGCGACCGCCGCTATAGACCCAAACACAAATTTGCTCTTTTCGCAGCGTTTCGTGAAAACGTTAGTACAAACTTTGAACGGCAGTTGGTTAGCGGCGGCCTATGCCAACATTTTTAAAACACCACTAATTTTTTTCTTATATTTTCTTAATAGGTTATACAAATTTATTTTAATAACCATAATTCATCTTATGTAAAAAATTAAAGAACAATGAGCATAAAACAAAATATACTTCATCATTGATCAATAATATTTTACAACAAACAAAAGAATCTGTACAAGTAATCTAAAAAGTAACAAATTTCTAATATAAAATAACAATAAGCAAGGACCGACTTACAATATTCAAATACAACACAATAAGCAAGAACCAATTAAAATCTTCCTCCTTTAACACGTCAACGTTCTCTTGAATTCCTGTAATTGGAAACAAATATCACATGAGAAATATAAATAAACAAAAGATTTATGTAAACAAAATATCTACTTGTATATAAGGTTATATGCAACTCTAGATTCTCTAGGTAAACAAATCTTAGGACCATAAACAAATCTTAGGACCAGCTGCAACAGTATAATGTTTTCCATATAACATTGCATGATTTATTATATGTGTTTATCATATACATGATATGTGCTAATTAACCTAAGTACTTTATATGCATATACCTAATGATGAATAAATCATAGCCTCTAAGACCATATATTGAGATATGTACTTTAATTGTATAAGCTAATATCACAATATCTTCTTGTTCGGAATTAAATAATATGTCATAATTAAATAGTATCATATAACTAATTATTCAAAAAATATATGCTCATTATAAGCATGATAATATATGTTTTTTAAATTACTTAGATTTAGTCAATAAATATGCAATTACCATAGCAACATGATAATATATGTTTTTTAAATTACTTAGATTTAGTTAATAAATATGCAATTACCATAGCAACAATATGTATAATTTAAAATATATCATATAACAACTTCAATTTTCATAACAGTTCTACTAATTTCATATTTTATTAAGTATATCCTTTAAAATAATTTTTTTAAATACATCACAAAATAAAATAATAAATTAAAAAATTAAAAAATTATTAACATTAAAAAAATATAATTAATAAAATAAATTTTTTTGCACTTATACCTATAGCAGCATTTTTGAAAAAAACGCTGCTAAATGTGTACTCTATAGCGGCAGTCACTGTGACCGCTGCTGTAGATACCGAATTTCTAGAGGCGTTTTGCAAAAAACGCTGCTAAATGAGGTCTATAGCGGTGGTCGGTGACGACCGCTAAAAAGATCGTCGCTAAAAGTAATACCGTTAGGGGTGTTTTGCAAAAATCGCGGTTAAAGGGGGTCTGTAGCGGCGGTCGACTTTTAGCCTTTTTTTTTTTGCAAAACACCTCAAAAACACCCTTTAGCAGCGTTTTTAGCGACCGCCGCTGTAGACCTATTTTTTTTATAGTGAAGGGGGACAAAGGAGTCTTTTTTTCGAAATCATTACAGAGAGCTAAATGATTAATTTGTTATCTCGAGGACCTAATTGTAACTTTGGAATACTTCGGAAGCTATGGATGCAATTTGCCTAAAATTAATGTCGTATTCCTTAAGGGTTGCTGCTTGTTTTTGAAAACATTATATTTGTGCCAGGTCTCCTCGCAGTATGACAATGATTTGAGGTAATGGATAAGCAACATGCAACGATAGCGTCTTCTTCAGGCCCTAGGGATGTTTTTTTGTTTTGTTTTTTGTTATATATATGTATATCGCTTAATATCTATATATATACATATGTGAGAAACAAGTTTGATTGCACCATGAATTTTCATCTTAATTTTATGTTTCATATGTAATATTTTAATCTACTTTTCTATTTTTTTAGGAAAAAATAGAGGCGTTACAGTTGCAGCCCGAGTCAGAGGGAAAGTCATACACCGAAGTGGAGATCTTCACTGAGGTGTTGGGGACGAAAGCGGGTTACGTGCGAGGTTTAGGCCGTTCAGTACGGTCTGTTGGATCATCTTCATCAGCATCTTCTGTTAATTTGTCTCGGAGATTGGAGGAGGTCATATTACAGATTTAGGAGATGAGGGTTAGACAGTTGGAATATGTAGCGCTTCTAGTTAAGCGGTTAGATATGGAGCAGACGATGCGAGAGCATCTGCAGATGATGGAGGAGCAGCAACGGAAGAAAGACGAAGAGTTGATGAAGATTATGACGGAGCAGCAACGAAAAAAAGACAAAGAGCACCAAAAGATGATGCAGGAGCAGCAAAAAAACCTAGTGGAACAACAAGAAAGGAGGATGCAACTAATGGAGGAGCAGATGCGCGAGCAGCTGATGGAGTAGATGAGACAGATGCAATCTCGTTCGATACCCAAACGAAAATTTGGGTAGATTTATGTGTTTTTACTACTCTGTCAGTACTTATCGATTATGTATTTTATTTACTTTTAATAACGATTGCACGGAGAATATTCGTTGCTAGCGTACGCACGCATAACTATCCGTCCGCACACTTTGCTTTAAATTCGCTAGCCCGAACGGTGTCTATCGCGTCCACACGTTCTTAAAATAAGAAACCGTGCGCACGATACACCAAACCGTTCGAACGTGTTCAACGTACAACGTGTCTGAACTGTATACGTAAAGGTTCGAACGGCGTTTTCAAATGATAAAATAAATTTCGTCATAATGAAAGTACGGTCCGAACGTCTTCACAAATGTGTCCGGACCGATTCACATAAGCGTTCGGACGTTAATATACAACGGTGCAGATGTTTATTGCTTGACAAAATGTATTTTCGTCGCATTGGATTAATCGTTCACATGAGTTGTATGAACGTTTAGAGAGAACGTTCGCACAACTCATGTGAACAGATGGACCGTACTGGGCATGACGATTTTGAACTTCGTCAGTATGATATCAAACTGTTCGGACGGGTTATAAAACTTCCGAACGGTTTTGAGTGGTAGAACGCCAAAATCTTCATCTAAAACTTTGGCTGACGGGCTTTAGGTGACAAACCGAGTGACAATCCGTTTTTGTCACCCAAAACCTTAGCTAATTTTGCACTTTTGGTGACAAATTTTTTTTGTCACCCAAAGCCTGTTTTGTTGTAGTGCACCTTGCATATGAGTCAAATTACATGAGCCTTAATTAATTTGCTAGCTGATCACCAGCCTTGAATCACAACTGTCCATACAAACAACTTTTTATGTATTTCTCACAACTACACAAATATAATGATATTTCTGTGGATCCTATTCATCTGCTCAATAGTATACAGAGATGTTATCGACAACATCTTATGGCTTGGAAAACTAAAGAGAGATTAGAAGTCAAGGTTTGGATAGCTCCTCCTTTTGGTGTTCTAAAGATTAATATAGATGCTGCTGTGAAGTCAGATTTTGTGG
Organism: Myrica gale; assembly: GCA_963930655.1. Taxonomy (NCBI): domain Eukaryota; kingdom Viridiplantae; phylum Streptophyta; class Magnoliopsida; order Fagales; family Myricaceae; genus Myrica; species Myrica gale. The sequence continues at coordinate 20,033,061 of OZ005599.1, read as the reverse complement.
CTATTGCGTGTATTTGTTATGACTATCGAGGGATTGCTTTATGGGCTCGTTCAGAGATTTATCCTCATATGTCATCTTTGTTGGCAGAGGTTTTGGCTATTAGAATGGCTGCTGGGGAAGCTTGGTCAAGGGGTTTGAAAGAAGTGTTATTTGATAATGATTCCCTTACTGCTATATTGGGTATTAATGATCCGAATGCTTTAGTAGAAGGGGAGTCTGTTTACTCTATTGAAGCCATTAGAGATATGGCGTTGCAGAGACCATTGTGGAGATTTTTAAAAGTCTCGCTTCAAGCAAATCACCATGCTGACTGTTTGGCAAAATGGGCTGCAGATTGTTCTTTTTTTGGTTGTATATTCCATTGGACTTTTTACCTTCTGCACTGCTTAGGCAGAACTGGTGCTTTGATCCTCCGTAATGGAGTTGATTTTTTTTTTAATAATAAAGTTTTCGTTGTTTAGAAAGAAAACTACACAAAGCACTCAGTGTATACATCAAAGACAAAAAAAAATTTACGAGAAGTTCCTAACATTTCAAACCCGTCAAACCAATATTGTATTCACTCTCCACCCCAAGAGGAAAAAAAAGTGTGAAATCTCAATCCTTCAAGCACCTTCCATTACTAGCCAGCTTCTTTGTATGGGAAAAATAAAAATAAAAATGACTTAGGTAAGTCAAAGAACAGAAAGAAATTTAGGCACTGCGAACGAGCATCTCGTGGAACTCCAGAATTGACTCTCCTTCTGGAGCTTCATCTCTTCACGAAACTTGGAGATGAACTCCTCCGCCCTTTCGTCTACTCCTCACAGCTGCGGTGACGAAGCAACAACCACCTTCCATGCATCCTCTACACTGTATATGCTCTTGGTCGTTCTTGGTAAACTCTTCTCGTCAGGCACTTTTTTACCTTTTCTTGTCTCTGCATGCGCATGCAAAGTGTGTGTTTTCATCGAGACGGGCTCCTCAAAGAGATCGTCGATGTGTATAGGGGAAAAGTTCTTTTGGAACTGGCTATGATAGTGGTCGTTGTAATGTTTTCTGTATCTATAGGAGGGTTTGGTGAGAGGGTGTCGTTTGAAGGGGTACAGGAAGCGGAAGGAGCAGATGGGGAGGAGGCGGCGAGTAGTGGATTTGACGCTTTGGAATTCTTGAGCTTCTGGAGTTTGGTTTGAAGAGTGATGGTGAAGCAGTTCCAGGCCTTCCTAGCGAGGTAAAGCTTCTTTGTGAAGCTCGAGCGAGACATTGTGATGCTTATTATTATGCGACAATGATGGTCTTCTTTGAATGGAGACGCTTTGAAAGCGATCAGGAGATCAGATGTCAGGGCAGGATGTTCCAACGGGGATTTTGCATCACATAGACCAAGCTTTGGGTTTTTCTCACGGGAGACGCTTGATTTCCTTGGGAGTTTTCTCTTTTTATTTTTCGCGAGGTTACCAGAACGCCATCCTCCGGATTGGATGCGACTAAGGTTGTGTTTGCATACAAAATTCTTCATCAACTCACAATAAAATACTACAATATAATCTCTCTTTCTCCCATCAAATCATAACTTTTTCACTACAAAAAATATAAAAAATTACCTCTCTTCACCTTTTCACTAAACTCAATACCATCACAAAATTCAATATAAAAAATTTTACAACACAAACATACCCTAAGCAAAAAGCTGTCTTTGTAAAGGAAGAGATAAAGAAAACAAGAGTGTAATGGAAGTGTTTCTTTAGTCAGGCAGTCTTTGAACTGTCTTTCACTTTCAGCAGCCATAGTGGCCCGACTTAGAGGGAAACCTTGGGTCCTAGGTTTAATGATTGACAAAAGCGAAATTGTGTAGAGCGCAATTATAAGTGCATGGTAGAATGGATCGATCTATTAGCTTGCGTTTGTACTCTCTCTAATTTTCCTGTCCAATCCGAGAAAAATTGTATATAATATATTTATCTTACAATATTTAATGCTCTAAGTATTAGTTTTCTTTCTAAATTGTATTGCGTAATAAATTGAAAAAAATCTCAATCCATAGTAGGCTGTGGCGGCCGGTTAGTAAGGATAACTAACCGTGCTTTAATATTAGGCTTATTAAATTTGATTTTTATGATGTTCTAAATGAAAAACTACGCAAGTGAAAAGTCTTTTTCTCATAACTTTTGGATTGGAAAAACTTTGGCGCGCGCACATTTGATTGTTTTGGTAAGATGCAGTAAGTTCACTAGTTACTACCCTCCGCAAAGTAAAGAGAAAGGTTTGAGAAAGCCTTCAGGAATGGAGCCTCCCTTCAAAGGAAGTTAAAGCATATACTTTCCTCTTACCTTTAATACAAAAATAAATAAATAAATGAACAATAATACATAGACATTATAAAGAGCTACGTAGCAAGAAAACCTCTCTTTGGTAATGTACGTACGTCATAGCTTCCAACCACAGGAAGACATCGCCTATCATATTTGCTTTGCTTTTGCCCCTTCAAGTCGTACGTACTATGTATGGACGGCAAGAAAGACACTTGCCCTTTCCAACTGGAAAATATTACGACATAATCTGTCCCTTATATTAATTTTCCCTCGAGAGACGTCTTTCTAGCTGGCTCGACAGGCCTTATGAGACCCTTTACACGTGAAATTATTGAGGTCATATAACTTGTTTTCTTCTTTGCCAGCTTCGTCAGATTCCTGGAAATCAAATTTATTAGCAAAATAAAGCAAAAGAACATGGAAATTAACTTTGGGGGAGAAAATTAAGCAATAGAAAACATTATTGTTTCGAAGGCCTTCTCAACAGCTAGAACACATTTTTGCGGTTTCTGGACATAAAGGATATCGTGTCACTGGAGGAAGTATTTAGGCCTTCACGGATCTAAAGCTAATTTCATGATCTTGACGTGGACGCAGGGACGAAGGCAAAATATGAATTTTGGGAGGGCCAATGTTAAAAGAAGTAAATTAAAAACAAAAATTCCTTAATTTTTGTGGCTGGGGCCAAGGCCCCACTAGCCTCCTTGGCTTCGCGCCTGTGTGGACTTTAACGTGCTAAAAAAAGAGAAAAGAAAAAAGAAAAGAACTTTGCTGATTTTGCACTAATTTTAAATTATATCTATAAAAATTGATCAAGTCATGTGTTCTGGAATTAATATATATATATATATATTAAATTGCTTATGTTGTGACTTGGAATAAACCTTTCTATGTAGAAGAGTGAAATATAAATTTATTCCTATAAATCATCTATGAATAAGAAATTTTAATCAGTCATATCCACTCTTGTATGAAAAAAATTAATGATCATCACTACAATTACTTTTTTTTTGGTAACACGGAAATTTATGAGAGTTCCACTCTTGTATATTGGGTTCTGATAAATTTAGGTTAGTTTCAACACAATGCGAAGTATTTACATCCCATAATCTAAATACTTGTTCACAGACAATAAGATTTAAATTCAGACTCACTTACTGTTGTACAATTTGTCTAGAAATGAAAATCCATTTTTCTAGCCATAACAGGGTCAGTTCAAGGGTAATGCAACTTAGGCAGTTGTCTAAGACCCCACCTTGAGCAATAGGCCTCATATGTTAAAATAATAATAATAATAATAATAATAATAATAATAATAATAATAATAATAATAATAAATGATAATAAAATGATAAATGAAAATAGAAAGGCACTAAAGTTCTAATCACAAGAAAGAAAAAATTGTTTATTTTTCCTGTAAAGTCTGTTGTGCAGACAGTGGGTGAAAAGGAAGAAGAAAACAATAAAAAAAGGAAGAAAACATGTTGCTTTTGACGTAGTGCAGACTGCAGGTATAAAAGAAGGGAAAGCAATAAATGTTAGATTAAATGACTGAACTCTGAAGGTTGACGTAAATTCTTGAAACAAAGAAAAAACAATCATAATTGTGTTTTACACGCATGATAGACGAAGAGCTTAGCCGTCCTTACAGGAGAATGATCGAAGGAAATTTGCATAATACTTTTGTTGTCACAGTTTGAGAACAATGCGCATTTATGTATAAAACGAAAGCAGTTGCACAATTCAACAACAATGAGAAAAATGGCTATATCTAGATTTTATTACTTTTTTTCTAAAATATGTAACGGTATATTAATTTCAAATCTTTTATTTATTATCGACAATGTCACAAGAAAAACTAAATAGATTAACCATTCTATCAATTGAAAATAACATATTAACTAATATTGAATATAAAAGTTTGATCTGTAATTTTGCATCTCAAGAAGCTATAAAAATTATTTTTAAATGTTTTTTATTAAAATATTATTTTTTAAATTTAAAATCATTTTTTATTGAGCCGATCCTGAACCATAGTTGTCATCACAATGCTGCGTTTGTCACTACAATTTTATCCAAAATTTTATCTCTCTCCTAATAAAATACTCCAATATAATTTCTCTCTCTTCCCTCAAAAAATATAAAAAATTACAAAAATTATAAAATATTACCTTTCTCTTCACTTTTTCACTAAACCCAATACCAACACTAAACCCAATACCAAAAATTTTACCACACAAACCCACCAGTTTGGTGAAGAGTTTATAGGGAACCAATAGGGTAAAGTTGAAGAACTATGTACCTCATCTCCGACGGAACACGGGCAATAAAAGTCGAGTGCTTTGTAAAGCTGGACTGTTCAGCACGCATATTGATCACATGGTGATGGCCTAATAGCGTAATCATGGACGTAAGTGCGGTTGTCACTTCTTTATTTCTCTATGGGTGTACTAGGCCATCTACAGCCTAGACAGAAAGTTCAGAACATAAATAAAAATGGATGCCTAGCTAATTGTTAATGATTATTTACACACTACTTTCTCGATCAGTTAGCTAAAATTACACGACGTTAATTGGCATGTGCTCATCTATTGTGTTCCTACGAGAAATAATTAGTTTTCTCAAATGACTGAGAGTAAAGGTTAATGCGTAATCTGTTCTCTTGTACCCCATAGTCTTTCTTCTTGTTCTCTTGCTTGGCTTTACGGGCTCAACACCTGAAACTCGCCCTCCACGGACGATTTTACCCCTCTGATCATTTTGGTTCGGCTTGATTATTGATACAGTCATTGTGGTATTGATTTTTAATAAATTAATTTTCGAGGTACAACTTTGAACGGGATGGTCCATGTGATTCGGTTTTTAGACATACAGTCTTTTTATCCATAAAAAATTAGCTTACTAATGAGAGCATGGTTCAGGATAAGCTATTGACTCCAAAAATGGATATCTCGACCTTTAATTCGTATCGGTATTCTGTTAGTTGACTAACTTGTGATGGACAAAATAACTTATATATATATGAAAAATGGACTACAACGATCATCTAATCAAAGTTGTAACTCAAGGTTTGATTAGTTAAAATTCAATACCACAAGGACTATAGAGATAATTAAGCCTTTTGGTTCTGCATTCTCCTTGCTAGTTTGCTGTCAATGTTGAAAGCGTCGGCCAGAATCTCCTCGTCGAAGCCACTAAAGATGTTGCCACCACTTTGCTGCTGCTGGCTTCTCCGGCTTTGGTGTCGGCCCCAGCTCTCTCTCTCTCATCTCTCAGTCTCTAGCAGCCACCTTGTTGTCGTTGATGTGGGTTCCAGCAAGGTAGAATTTTTGGAGTCATAGATTAATCATTAATGCTAATTAGACCTCCAATGTTATTAGAGGAGCGTGACTGACGTATTTTTTTGTAAATTAAAATTACAAGATAGGCTCGATCGAGTTGTTTCTTTGGAGGTGTGGGAACAATGCCTTCTCGTTCGAAGGCCGTTTATGTGAGTTTTCGAGAGTCAGGAAGGAATAGCTCAGTTTGTGCCCCTTGTGCAATCTAGAAAAAGAGGAGAGTGAGCATCTCTTTATGCACTATCCAGTGGCTCGAATTCTATGGAGGTTGGCTTGGCCAATAGATGTGGACCAGCTCCCCCGGGTGATCAGTATGACCTGCAATATTCGATTGTTCACCCCAACACCATTCGTTGATGCACATTTCAATAGAGGAGTAGAGGAATTTTTCGCTGAATGTTGCCCTTGTTATGGATTCAACTTGGATTTGGAAAAACGAGGTACGTAGTGCATCAAAATGTGGATATTTATATTGTGGACTTGATCAGTTTGATTCATTGCAGATATTTCGAGCATTTGCAAGCGTTGCGTACCTCAGTGACTTCGGAAAGCTATGGATGGCGTCCCCCATCTTAGAGTCGGCTGAAGTGCAATACCAATATGTGACCATTCGAGACAATATGAGTACTGTTTTGACCGTCTCTTTTATAAACTCGGGAGGCTCTCTCTATCATGTGTACACAGAGTGTGAAAACCGTGTGGCATGTCTCGTGAAAAACAATAAGGGCCTTTCTGTCATTTGTGCTGTTTCTAGAAGGGAATTAGAAAGTGTTTGCTGACCTGGTCTCTTGAGGTTAACGTGGGGCTGCCTTAAGGGTATTCTTGCCTTTTTCCCATGTTTCTAGAAGAATAAGAAGGAGCTGGAGGTTGTTAGAGGCTTCACGCGTGAAATTGAAGAACTGAAAAACATAATGAGTTTTGCAAGATATAACTTCCAGATCTGGCCATTTCGAGAGGGCCCTTCGTTTAGTTGTTTCAAGTTCATTTTCTCCCTTTAAGAAAGTCTTTCTCCCCGGTGGTTTGCCAATTGCTGGTGGAGGTGCTGATACCATTGTCAGTTTAACTGACTCCCCGGTTAAAATGCTCACCCCTGCATGTACATCTGTTAGTGCGTGCTTTTAACAATCCGGAGGCTTTAGTTTTCATGTTGCCAAGAAAAGAAAAGAAAAACTCTTTTCTATTTAAAACATTTATGACATATGAAGGAGGTGGGTTGCTCTCCATAAAAAAGAAAAAAAAAATTGTTGCTCCAAATGAGTTGAAAACTTGCGGTGCTTTGCGATGGATTGGGTTTGAGAAATGAGTTCAAGCTTTTGCGGTGAAAATGGAAATATTACACTTACCACCTACCTAAAAAAAAAGGAATATGCGGCCACGATTCGAAGGATGCAGTAAAGGGGATGGGTATGTGACCGAATTGCTCTTCGGAGAGAGAGGGACAGAGGGAAGTGGGTCCCGCTCGAGACCCACAATGGCCAAGCAGGGCCCACACCTTTGTGTCTCTCTCTCTTCGGAATTGCACCTGCAATTCGGTCAGGATATCTTGGGCGCAGTAAAGGAGTTCATTTGCTTATTATTACCCAGAGAAGAAAAAACAAGGGTTAATGACCACTTTACAAAATTCGTTCTTAGGTTTTCTCATTTATATGCAGTCCTTGGGTTTCATGATGTTGTCAAAATGGTCATTCCATCCATTTCCATTAGTGAATTGCCCAGTCAACTAACGACACTACACGTCATTATCAATCAGAAAGTGACAAGTGTACAATTTTTTTTTAAAAATGTCGCGCCCCTTTTTTGCATGACATCAGAAAAAAAATTAATTATTTTTCGTTAAACTTAAAAAAAATGTCTCCCTGGAAGGGGTGACCGGGAGCCACCAGCCTCCCTTTGCGGGGTGGCTCCCAGCCACCCCTTCTTCAGGGGAGGCCGGTGGATCAGCGAGCCACTCCGCAAAGTGGGGAGCCCAGATCTAGGCTTCCGCCAATAGGGGTGGCTCGCCGAGCCACCAGCCTCCCCGTAATGGGGGGATCTGGGCTCCCCTCGCGAGCGGTGGCTCGCTGAAGAAGGGGTGGCCGGGAGCTACCCCGCAAAGGGAAGCTGGTGGCTCCCGATCACCCATTCGAAGGAGACCGTTTTTTTAAAGTTTGACGAAAAATAATTAATTTTTTTTCTGATGCGCAATAAAAGTGCCATGACATTTTATTTTAAAATTGTACACGTGTCACTTTCTAATTGATAATGACGTGTTGGGCCGTTAGTTGACTAGGCAATTCACTGACGGAAATGGACGGAAGGACCATTTTGACAATATCATGAAACCAAAGGACTGCCTGTGATAAATGAGAAAACCTAAGGACGAATTTTATAAAGTGGTCAAAACCCAATGACCAAAATGGTTACTAACCCAAAAACAATAATCGTGTTTGCTGGTATATTTGGCGTGTGGGACCCTTTTATTTTATTAGGACGGTGTTGAGTCAACCAATTACAACACAAGTCCGCCAATCCATGGGCGCTATGCGCTTATATATCCGGCTCGCAATACAGTATAACTCAAAACTCAAACTCAACCCACGGTATACGGTTTATCTAGAAATAAAAGCTGAGTGCTTTCTAAATAGCACGCATTAAACGACCATTGATCACATGGTGATGGCCTAATAGCGTAATCATGGACGTAAATGCAGCTGTCACTTCTTTTACAAGTATCACTTTGTCAATATTGTTGGGAAAAGCGTCACGAAAATTCAAAGAAAGAAACACCAAGTTACGTGTTTCGGCCCTAATTCGGCCTACGTCCACCCCAGAGCAATTTTATTAAGAAAGCTTAAGAAAATCACTCTACCCGCCCCAATACAATAGTCACACCACCCTCTTTCTCTTCCTCTCTCTCTGCCCAATGCTCACGCTCTCACGTGGTCACGTGTCTTTTCTCTTATATCATAAATCTCTATTTATAGGGAAAAATACAAAGAGAAAACCCTAAGAGAAATCCCAGATAAACTAGAAGTAAGGAGGAAGTAGACTTCCACTACAAGTATACTTCTATTCCAAGTCTATCTCTTATGGGTGTGGAACCCAACAAATCTCCCCCTCCATAACCATAAGAGAATAATTTGTTCCTGACATCTTTCGGTTGAGTGCTTCCCGGGTTTCCATCAGTAGAACCTTCCTGCAACTTTGGTGTCTGTTGCTCCCTTTGCTCACCACCCCTTTCATCCTTATTCTACTGGCACTCCAACCTTGTCCTTGTCACCAGACGACCACACTCTCATCCGAGTGTCCTGCACCCCTGCCTAGGGTGCCCGCATCCCCTGCTTGTACCGCCGAACCCATGTAGAACAGTATCTCCCCTGCTCTTGCATCTCCTCCGGCTGGTATCAAGCACCTTCGCATGCTACACGAAGCCGGACTCATTAGTCACCACTGAGGCGTCTGATGATTTCCTTTCTCTGCTTTGTACTTTGGACAATTCCGCTTGATATGTCCCTCTTAGTCACAATAGAAGCATATAATCTTGCGACCATTTCCTCTAGATTTATCCCGGCCTCCTGTATTCCGGCTACTTCCTCTGCCTCTTTCTGTGATGAGAGTTTGTGATCCACTGTAGTCATAAGTCTCCATCTCCTTCCTTCATGCCTCTTCACCGAATAGAGCGTCCTTGACCAACTCCATGGTCAATTTCCCATTCGGTGCTGAATTTTCAAGAGAAACAACAAGAGTCTTCCAACTATCCGGCAAGGAACTCAGAAGCAGTAAAGCTTGAACCTCATTTTCGAAAGTCATTTCGACACTGTTCAATTGATTGATCAAGTTTTGGAACTCACTGGTATGTTCCGCCACCGACTTCTCGTTTCGTAGCTTCATATTCACTAGTCTCCTCTTTAGTAGCGCTTTATTCCGCGAAGTCTTTGACTGGTACATTGTTTCCAACTTCTCCCATAGTTCAAAAGCGCTTGTCACTTTGGCTACGTGATGAAATACCTCTGGCCCAATCCACTGACGAATCAACCATATAGTCTTCTAGTTGACCTTATTCCACTTTGCCTCGTCAATCACCTTCGGTTTCTTTCCCTCGTTCTCCAATGGATCATACATATCCTTTGCATAAAGGATATCCTCCATCCGTGGCTTCCAGCTCATGAAGTTTGCAGCAGTCAACATCATCATATCGGTAATCATACTCTCCGCCATCTTAATTCACACTGATCGAGGTCAAATTTCACAATTCTGATGCACCAATAGATCCGGGATGGTCTAAAACCTTAGGAATTGGTCTTACCCGCTCGAAAATCGGCCTAAAAGCCCCTGAACCGGCCAAAAAACCACACTGAACAAACAAAAAACCGGAATATTCTTTGCTGACGTGGCACGCTGACCCAGTCCCCTGATAACGTGGCAATGCTGACGCGACGAATTACGTGACACTATTGACGCAGGTCTCCTGGGACCCGCTGCTGACGTGGCGATGACGTGGATGCTGATGTCACAAGACACGTGGCAGCTGCTGTGCGCGGGCGCGTGTGGCGCGTGGAGAGAGTGAATCCCACTCGCCCTGGCTCTCTTCGGCGCGTGATGACACGTGTGATGCGTGACGGCGCTTTTCCGACTTCCTGCGGCGCGTGGAGGAGCGTTCCAGAGATTCTGACGACGCGATTTCGACCAACGGGTTCGTCTCGATCTCCTCTGCAGGCTGATGCTCTCTAATATCTGATCGGACCACTTTGAATTTTTGGACCTTCTATACTTCTCCCCGAAAAACCACTCTGGCTCCTGAAACCAGGCTCTGATACCACTTGTTGAGAAAAGAGTCATGAAAATTCAAAGAAAGGAACACCAAGTTTACTTTGTTTGGCCCCAATCCGGCCTACGTCCACTTAGAGCAATTTTATTAAGAAAACTTAAGAAAATCACTCTACCCGCCCCAATACAATAGTCACACCACCCTCTTTCTCTTCCTCTCTCTGCCCAATGCTCACGTTTTCACGTGCTCACGTGTCTTTTCTCCTATAACATAAGTCTATATTTATAGGAAAAATACAAAGAGAAAACCCTAAGAGAAATCCCAGATAAAATAGAAGTAGGGAGGAAGTAGACTTTCACTATAAGTATACTTCTATTCCAAGTATATCTATTATGGGCCGTCTCATGCCCATTCATCGACATATCGAACTTCAGGGAGCATATATAAAACTAGCTGGTCACAAAGTAAGCAGTAGTACTTCATAATCTTATGGGAAGCCAGGACGTGGTGAAGCTTTTGGGACTAGAGGTTAGCCCAGTTTCCCGCAGGGGTCGAATGGGCTCTGAAACTCACGGGTGTTGATTACGAGTACATTGAAGAAGACATCTTCAACAAGAGCTCTCTTCTTTTGGAACTGAACTCGGTTCATAAAAAGGTTCCAGTGCTTGTTCATGGCCCCAAAGCGATGGCTGAATCATTGGTTATTCTTGAATACATAGACGAGACGTGGAGCCAAAATCCATAGCTGCCTCAAGATCCTTACGAAAGAGCCAAAGCGCGATTTTGGGCTAGATTTGCAGATGAGAAGGTGATTCCTCAAACCCTCGTGGTTAGATCAGGGTTGCCTGTGCTTTGTAATATATATATAATATTTTAAACACTGATCTATTGAATTAGTCCTTAAAAAGAAATTTATAGAATCTGCTTGTGTTCTTGGTTATAGTTTGAGTAGTCAAAGGCTTCACCTACCAGGGAGACTTTAAATTTAACTGACGACTTGGGCTTATTGCTTTTGAGCTGAAAAGACCCGTGGCCTCAATCTTAGAATTTTGTTCCATACCTAATGGTCCAGTCGCCTGTTGCATCATGGCATGGTGATAAAAATTAGGAAAATTTTATTTTTAATCCCTAAATTTTACATCTTTTTTAAAAAATAAAAAAGGATATACAGCCCAAGCCCAAGGTATGCACCAACTTCATGTGATAAATATTTCAAAAAAAAAAACGAATAATTAGCAGTGAGGGCCTTCATTGGTAAACACTAAATTGGTGTAATAATGATTACAAAATAATTAAGAAGAGAAAAAAGATTTAGCAGTAGGGGCGCCTTAATTCATCTCATGCAATTTCCTTTTAATTAATTGTTTTTATTGCAATTTTTCGCTCTCAGAACTCCACAGTCCACGGATCTTCAATTTCTCAAGAAACTGTTCCATTGATTCCATAAGAAAGATCCTCATGTACCCAAAATGAATGATTCCATGTTTTTTGTTGCTTGGTGTAGCTTTTGAAAGTTGCATGGAGTGCTTTGTGCTCCCGAGGAGAGGAAAAATAAAAGAAACTGAAATTAGCCATAGAGGCCTCGGAAAAGGTAGAGGAAGAGATCAAAGGGAAGAAGTTTTTCGGCGGGGAGAGAATTGGGTATCTGGACATTGCAATGGGATGGATGGTCCGCTGGCTGCCGGTTTGGGAGGAATTTGGGTCCATGCAGATTTTGGACCCATTAAACTTCCCTGCCACCAAAGCGTGGATGAAGGAGTTTCTGAATCACCCAGTAATCAAGGACAACTTACCTCCTACAGAGAAATCAGTGGCGGAGCCAAGGGGGGTCAAGCCGGGGCGGCTGCCCCCCTCCGGTCTGTCAAATATTTTCTTTATATATATGCTACACGCAGTCTGTGAGAGAGAATGAGAGTTTTGGGCACAGAACGCAACTCCAGTACTATTCTCGCTCTATTTCTCTGATAGGAAAGTTATAAATGATGTCGTATTGTCTAAGGACGTGCACTTAAGTCTAGCTAAGAAAAAAAGAGGCCTTAGTTTAAGGCTTGAGGCCTGTCACTCACTCTTTCCATTTTCCATGTAGTTTCGTTTTTCCCTCCCTGTTTTTTTTGTTTGTTTGTTTTTAACCATATTATTACTTCTGCATGTGAAAGGGTTCTCTTTTTCCTTTTTTAAATAATGATAATTTTATAAATCTAACTTTACTCTATTGGATATTAATATACTCATCATATCATAAATTTAAAAATTTTACGATTGCAATCATTGAGAGAGTGTTCTCTGTAATGAAAATTATTAAGACTGAATTGCGTAATAAAATAGGAGATGACTAGATGAATGATAATATGGTAGTATACATGGAGAATTTTTTTTTAAACTATTGAGAATGAAGTCATTTTACAACGTTTTCAGAAGATGCAGAACTTAAGATCCAATTGTCACCTCTCAGTCTAAGCAAATAGTATAGTACGTGGAGTTCAATATTTTTAATGTTTTTAGTCCTTAATTTTTGATATTTTAACTCTAAGACACTTTTTGCATTATAAAGAGAAAAAAAATTGTCATTTCGCCTTAAGAGTTTGCCACCCCTCAACTTAAGTCCTGGTTCCGCCACTGAGAGAAATTGGTCCTTTATCTCCATAGGCGGAGCAAAATGCTGTCCTCAAACCCTCGTGGTTAGATCAGGGTGGCTTAGGGTTTATTTCTCTGTGTATGTACCAGGCCATCTACAGGCTACAGCCTAGACAGAAAGCTCAGAAGAAAATAATAAAAATGGACCCCTAGCTAAAATTACACGACGTTTGGTATGTGCTCATCTATTTTCTTCCTTCGAGAAATAATTAGTTTTTCTCAAATGATTGAGAGTAAAGGTTAATGGGTAACCTGTTTGACCGAATTTCAAGCCATGTCTTCACGGGTGGAGAACCATTTATAAATCATACCTGCTCGTACTCTGTGAAATACTAGAGAGAATCAAGAACAGAGTAGCAAGAAAGAAGTGTATGAATAACTTGTTCTATTCTCAATGAATGAGTCCAATTACATTTCCTCTGTATATAAGTTCGTAACTAACAGAGGACTAAAATAACTGTAATGACAGCTGTATATCAGCTTCTAACTACTTGGACTAACAGTCTCTTTAACAATCAGTTTACAAACTAATTACATAGTTTAACATTCCCCCTCAAGATGGAGTGTGAATATTAAGAACACCCATCTTGCCAAGTAAAAATTGAAGCTGATCGTAACCAAGAGCCTTGGTTAAGAGATCTGCAACCTAATGCCGAGAAGCTACATGGAAAGTTTGAATAATACCAGCAGTAATTTTGTCACGTATAAAATGACAATCAATCTCTATATGCTTAGTTCTCTCATGAAACACTGGATTGGCAGCAATATGAAGAGCTGAGAGACTATCACAGTAGAGAAGAGCTGGCTGATGATGAGAGATTTGGAAATCATGAAGCAAATAGAATAACCACTGTAATTCAGCTACAACAGTAGCCATAGCTCGATATTCTGCCTCTGCAGAAGAACGAGATACCGTAGATTGCTTTTTAGATTTCCATGAGATCAAGGAATCACCAAGAAAGACACTATAACCAGTTACTGACTTTCTAGATTCAGAACAAGAAGCCCAATCAGCATCAGAAAAAGCCTTGAGATGAATATCAGAGGCTGAAGAGAAGAAAATGCCTTGGCCAACAGTAGCCTTTAAGTATCGAAGGATACGATGAGCAGCTTGTAAATGGGGATCACGAGGAGCATCCATGTATTGACTCAAAACTTGTACAGGATAGGACAAATCAGGACGAGTCAATGTAAGATAAAGCAATTTTCCAATTAACCTTCGGTAGACAGTAGCATCTGGAAGGAGAGCACTAGTAGAAGAATCAAGCTTGAGATTCTGCTCCATAGGGGTCTTAGCTGGTCGTGAACCAAGTAAACCAGAAGAACTTAAAACATCAAGGGCAAACTTGCGTTGACAGAGAGAGATACCCTTGGAGGATCTAGCAACCTCTAAACCAAGAAAAAATTTAAGAGGGCCTAAATCCTTGATCTTAAATCTGGCATTGATCACTTGCTTGAAATCTGAAACAACTTGGACATCACTACTAGCAAGGACTATGTCATCAACATAGACTAGTAAGGCCAAGAAGGAACTGCCAGAATGCCGAGTGAAGAGAGAGTAGTCTGATCTTGACTGAGTAAAACCATTATCAAGCAAAAATTGAGAAAACTTAAAAAACCATTGCCTAGAGGCTTGTTTAAGGCCATAAAGGGATTTGGTTAATTTGCACACTTGATTTTCCCCCTGAACTTGGAAATCAGGTGGCACAGTCATATAAATCTCTTCATCAAGATCACCATGAAGAAAAGCATTATTTACATCCAATTGATGTAAATACCAATGCTTGGTGGCAGCTAGTGCAAGAAGAACTCTAACAGTAGAGATTTTTGCTACGGGAGAGAAGGTATCAAAGTAATCAAACCCTTCTCGTTGAGTATAACCTTTTGCAACTAACCGGGCTTTATACCTTTCAATTGTTCCATCTGATCGATACTTGATCTTAAAAATCCATTTGCAGCCAATAGGAGTTTTGTCAGGAGGAAGAGTAGTAATGACCCAAGTATCATTGGCTTGAAGAGCCTTGATCTCATTCTGCATAGCCTCACGCCACTCAGCAAATTGAACAGCTTGGTTAAAGGTTGTGGGTTCAGTATGAATAGAGATGGCAGAGGTGAAAGCAAAGTGAGAAGGAGATAATTGAGAATGACCAAGGTAATGAGAAAGAGAATGAGATGTACCTGACTTAGGAACCAGTAGAGGATCAGATTTGGATTGAACTGATTGACAATAAAAATGTTGAAGATAAGATGGAGCAGTTCTAGTTCTAGTGGAACGACGTAAAGGAACTAAAGAAGAAGGATTAGCAGTAGAAGAGACAACTGGATCTGAAGTATTAGAGGAAGGAAAAACAGGGACAGAAGTATGAGAAAGTGATATATCATCAAAGTCTAAAGAAGAATCAATCAAAGGAGCTGGAAGGACAAGAGGATCTGAAGGAGTAGACATTGTTGCAAAGGGAAAAATATGTTCAAAAAATTGAACATTACGAGATATAAAAACTTTATGACTTTGAAGATCATAAAGTTTATATCCTTTAACCCCATAAGGATAACCTAAAAAGATGCATTTGGATGCCCGAGGATCAAACTTAGTTCTATTACGAAGAAGAGTAGAAGCAAAACAAAGGCATCCAAATATTCTAAGATGAGTATATGAGGGAGTGACAGAAAATAAGATCTCAAAAGGAGACTTATTTGACAAAAGAGGAGTGGGAGTGCGATTAATCAAGTAGACTGCAGTAAGGACACACTCTCCCCAAAACTGAAGTGGAATTTGAGATTGAAATTTAAGAGCTCGAGCCACATTCAAAATGTGTTGATGCTTACGTTCAACAATGCCATTTTGTTGAGGAGTTTCAACACAAGAGCATTGATGAATAATACCTTGAGAAGCATAGAAAGAAGTCAATTTAAACTCAACACCATTATCAGTGCGTACCACTTTAATTTTGAGTTTAAATTGAGTATGAATCATATGGAAGAAAGATTGCAAAATGGTTGATGTTTGAGACTTAGATTGCATCAAATACACCCAAGTAGACCTACTAAAATCATCAACTATTGAAAGAAAATACCGAGAACCATCTAGATTAGAAACTGACATAGGACCCCATATGTCACAATGTATAAGATCAAAAACATTCTGAGACAAATGCTGTCGAGAAGGGAAAGGCAGTTTCTTTTGTTTTGCTAATGGACAAATTTCACAAGGTAAAGTGTTTGTGAAATGAATAGCCTCATTATTCGATTGTCACAGTTTCAACATGGAAGAAGATATGTGGGCAAGTCTATAATGCCACAAGTTATGAGAAGAAATTGAAAAACATGAAGGAGAAACAGAACTGCCATCAGATACAACATGAGAATTGTCAGAAGAAAAAAGCAACAAATGATATAAGCCACCTTTTTGTTCAGCTAATCCAATCGTCCTCCAGCTGAATTGGTCCTGAATATAACAAAGGTTAGATTGAAACAAAACACAACAGCTAATATCTCTTGTTAATTTGCTAATGGAAAGGAGGTTAAATCCAAATGTAGGAATGCAAAGAACATTTGTGAGGATAAGGCTGTTGGATAGTTTGACACTGCCAGTATGTGTGACTTGTACAGAATGGCCATTGGGCAATTGGACAGATGAAGAAAAGGGAATTATATCATGCGTAAGGCAAGACAAAGAGAATACCATGTGGTCAGTGGCGCCAGTGTCCACAATCCAAGAAGAAGATTTAGGATTTTGGACAGATGAAAGACAGTATGTTATACCTGTCATTGCTGCAAAATTTTCCTGAGGCTGAGCAGTGATGACTTGCATAGCAGATGATGTAGAAGAAGAGATTTGCTCGTGCTGTGGTTTGATGAGATTAAGAAGTTGTTGGCACTGTTCTCTACTAAAAGGAAATTGTGAGTTTTCAGCAGTAAAACTAATAGAAGGATGATCTGACATGACAGATGCTTGATTTGCTGAGCTCCTAGCTTTAGGAGTTTTGTAGCCAGGGAGATAACCATGGAGTTTATAACATTTCTCCATAGTATGCCCTGGAATGCCACAATGACTGCACAGTGGTCTTTCCTTCTTAGGATATTGAGAACTGTACTTAATTCCAGGTCGATGATCATTAGATCTGCTATAAAAAGCAATGGAATTGGGTGTAGACATCAATGATGTTATCTCCTTTTGTTTCTCTTCTTGCAAAACCAATGAGAACACTTTGTTAATAGATGACAGCGGATCATTAAGAAGAATCTGTCCTCTAATGCTGGAAAAAGAATCATTGAGTCCCATAAGGAACTTCATGACATAATCTTGATGCTGAAAATCAACAATTGTTTTCGTAGCTCCACAAGAACAGGTAGGCAGTGGCCTATAGTTTGTCAATTCATCCCATAGTGCTTTAAATTTGGTGAAGTAAGTACAAACAGACATCTGATCTTGTGAAAAAGTGGAAATCACCTTTTGAAGTTGAAACACGCGTGGTCCATTACTTTGAGACAACCGATCCTTCAGATAGCACCATATCTCGCGTGCTGACTCAATATAGATCACACTTGCTGCAAGATCTTTGGAAATTGAGTTAAGGATCCAGGAAATCACCATATTGTTGCATCTGATCCAGGCAGGATACTGCGAACTGGTTATGCTTGGCTTAGGGATAAATCCATCTATGAAGCCGGTCTTATTTTTCGCACTAAGTGCCATGAACATTGATCGAGACCAGGTAGGGTAATTATCCGCTTGTAAAATCTGAGACACCAGTACAATTCCAGGACTGTCACCATGGTGAAGATAATACAGATTGTTTTCATTCACGTCAGAGTTTGCTGAAGACAGAGTAACAGAAGGTGTTTGGATTTCGGAAGCCATGAATCAGTATTGCTCTGATACCATGTGAAATACTAGAGAGAATCAAGAACAGAGTAGCAAGAAAGAAGTGTCTGAATAACTTGTTCTATTCTCAATGAATGAGTCCAATTACATTTCCTCTGTATATAAGTTCGTAACTAACAGAGGACTAAAATAACTGTAATGACAGCTGTATATCAGCTTCTAACTACTTGGACTAACAGTCTCTTTAACAATCAGTTTACATACTAATTACATAGTTTAACATCCGATCTAGAGAATGCCACTACTTATTAATTTTTTTGTGGACGGTAAATATAAGCTAGAAATAAGACGATTTTGGATAAGGTTTTGATAGCGGAGCTCTGGTATGAAACTCTGTATGTGGAACAGAGGATATTATTATTAGCTCATAGATTCTAAACTTTCATTCCCGCAGATACTTACATACTAGTGAGACATATTGGGCATCAAACAAGTTTAAGCCTCAACACCTTGGATGACTTTATTCCTTACTACACGTACTCCAACTGCCTTTGTTAAAATTACATGGTACAGAGAGGCTTAGTCCCACCTTCGTGATGCAGACTCTGAACTAAACAGGGTCGACTCCTCGCGGTTGAACTTCAACCGTTTAGCTTCCTCCCTGTCAATGCGGTATGAGTTCATCAGCACATCAACTGGGATTGCCCGCATTGCCGATAGCCTTCCAGCAAGTGGGTTAATCATGGCGTTGTCGCATGTCTTGAATGCCACCCACTCTAATCCCTGGTTTCCTGCCTTCTTAAGAACGGCAAAGTTTTGGGGCACCGTCAAAGCCTGACCTTCCTGAACCTGCCCATCAAATACGTTCTGCCCGTAGTCCCCGACTATCTGAAGCCTGCCGTTGCCCCTGATGATGTATATCACGCTGTGGCTGTTGAGGTTGTAGTGTGGTGCCATGATAGCATTCTGCACATTTTCACACAAAACAAACCTTGCTATGACCCATATTATCCTGAATGAGTTGAAGCTAATACTGTAACATTCATATTTCGACCGTGCAATTCTATGAATCATAATTTTTATGGTGCAGCATAGCAAGCAAGTTTATAGTCATCCCAGATGTAAATTGTGAACCTAATACGAAAATGCATGTCGCAATTTTCTTGGGCTATGTTTGGAAATTGATGAGGACTCTTTAACCACACTAGTATTAAGGTCTTTACCCTGTAGAGGACACCTCTCTCAGCACTGAGCCGGAGGTACGCTAGGATAGGGAGGTTCAGGCGGTTGAGGCTGGTGATGCGACCGCCGCGTGGGTTGTACATATCAGCGCTTTGTGGGTCAGCGATGTTGTGTCTGAGCCTCAGCGTGCAGATGGTTTCCTCCAGGCCATTGTCTCTTCTACCAAATATTCTCTCTTCTTGTTCTCTTGCTTGCCTTTGCGGGCTCAACACGTGAAGCTCGCCCTCCACGCGGACGATGTTACCCCTCTGATCATTTTGGTTCTGCATTCTCCTTGCCAGCTCGCTGTCAATGTTGAAAGCGTCAGCCAGAATCTCCTCGTCGAAGCCACTGAAGATGTTTCCACCTCTTTGCTGCTGCTGGCCTCTCCGGCTTTGGCGCCGGCCCCACCTCTCTCTCTCTCTCTCATCTCTCAGTGTCTGGCCGCCACCTTGTTGGCGTTGATGTGGGTTCCCAGCAAGGTAGAATTTCTGGAGTCGTAGATTAACAATTAATGCTAATTAAAAGCCCGGAGAAATGGTTGTTGATTTTAACTAGTTTACCTTGTGTACTTGATTGCATGCGTCAACTTGTAAGAAAAACATTGATAGAAGTGGTTAATTCTTGGAACTCACCCTAGCGTTCTCATCGAGCTGGTTGGCCGGATTGGAGGTGTCGAGGAGTGCGACCAAAATAAGCTGGGACTCGCCGTCGTTATATATCCAATGAGCAACTCCGGCCGGCATAGCAAGGATGTCACCCTCACGAATTTGTCGAACCTTCTGGTGCTGGTCTCTACCTCTTTGTTGTGCTCTCTGCTCTCCTCTAAACTGAGACGAGGATTCCGATTCGAAAGTCTCAGGACAACCGGGGATAGCAGCTCCGTGAAGACCTCTACCTGCATGCCGTTGAAAATAATAAAAATGAGTGGATATGATCTTAATTTGCATGCATGGTAATTAACAAGAGTAGAGCCATCGGAGCGGCACTCTCTATTTCAGGAACAAGCACGTGCCTTGGACAACGTAGATGAGCTGTGGTGCATTGGAGTATGAAGGCAACAACAAGCCTCTGCGTTGGATATTGTGGCGGACCAGAGTCACTCCGGCACACTGGAACTGGTCGTCATTCGGGTTCCAGTACTCGGTGAGACCGGCCTCGGATTCGAGCCTGATAGTGGGTTCTTGAGGATTTATGCTGTCGAGGCGGCACTCAGTCTCAAACCGATGCTGCCGCTGCCGCTGTGGGAGTTGCTCAGACCCTTGCTCTATCTGAGCAAGGCAGCCGCGGAATACAACGAGGAAACAAAGGCTAAGAGAGAGCAAAGAAGAGTAAGTCATTGTGGAACTCTCTTAAAGCTTCTGCTATGGTGATGAAGGGGTGATCTGCGTGGGCCGGTATTTATAGGGGTAAAAAGTGGACACGGTTTTGGCACGAGGCAAATGGTTGTTGAAAGTTTTGTTCCTTGTTGTGCATCTCTTTATTTGTTGCATGGCTGCAAAACCCTGTTTCGCTAACACATAATGTTTTCAGTAATGGTATGTGGCAGTCATTAGCTGAGAAGAATATAGCACCTGCAAGATGCTTTGGTATATCCGAAGGCGTATCATCATCAATGAGGTGTACGGGAGGATGCGTGGTAGGCATGAATCAGATGGTGATCCTGGCCCTCCATGTGTGGGAGACTGGGATTAATTATTTCAGTTGCATGGCTGCCAGACCTTACATTATTGTTGACACATATGTGTTTCCTAGTTCGTTTGGTTATGGTAGGTGGCGATGACATGCTGAGCAGAGTTCAACCCGTGATGCTTAAGATTGGACGAGAGTAAAATTAGAGAGGTGGCCGTGACCGAGGGGTCGGGGAGATTAATTGCAGATTTTCTCACACTCTATGAGGTGCAAAATTATCTATGGTGGGAAATTCATTGCATGTTGTTTTGCAGTACTTCTCTGTTTTTTTTTATCTGTTGCTTTATGTGCTTAATTTACAACTGAAGGAATATAATCAATTTAAAAAGTAGAAAAGACCAACATCAATCTTCCAGGTTAAGGCGAATCAACAATTAATCGCGAACCATATATGCATCAATCTGTTTTTTAATCTATTTTTCTCGTTTCTTGACAAGTAATAGCTAGATTGTTTTAGTTAGTACGTTCTTATATCTACGCAAAGAGAAGGGTTAAAAAATGATTATTATCTTTTTTTTTAAAAAAAATTATTATAAAATTCAGTTCAATCTATTAGATTCCAAATTTCTCATTTATAATTATATTCTCTTATTTTACGTGGGATTCGAGATACGTATTATAAGCGAGATGATCTAGAATACCTTGAATTTTTGGGGTTCTTGCTCTTAGATTGACAGACAATCTATATATTCTTGAACGCCGAAAACAGTACCGAGAGAAACAAAAAACGAAAAAAAAAAGTTAAATCATTTCTTACCGGACATAATAGTTTAATTTAGGAAAATTGACATTTTAGTCCTTAAGTTTTAGGCACTTTTTCAATTTAATCCTTCACTTTCAACTTGTAAAACTTTAGTCCTTAAGTATTCATTTTTTTACAAAACACCCTTCCATCTCTCCTCCGTCCAAATAATTAACGGTGTTCTCTGCCACGTCAGCAAAGGTGACATTTGGCATCATTTTGGCGCCAGATCAGCGGGACAACTCACCTCCTTCGAAACGTCGTCGTCCTGGTTTTAATAGAAATGCACACAAATTTTACTCTCTTGCCCTTACACTCAAAACACAGCATTGCACCCATACGTCATTGAACTAAACTAAACGTCGTCATCCTGGCAAAACAGAAAAGAAAAAAAAAACGCAGAACGAACTGACCTCCTACAGCTCAAAACGCAAAGCTCCCAACAAATTAAGATTTCCCCCTTTCTTATTAGCCCTAGAACCCCCGATAGCAGCAACGAACAAAGGAAGATTTCCCCTCGATAGCAGCTACAAACGATTTCGTCCTTCTTTCTGGGTTGCATAGGAGCTTTGAAATTTCTTCGAAATCTGGATTCCCTTATTTTGTTGTTAGATTCAGTTGATTCATGTCGTAGAACCCAATAGGAAATGATTCCCTTCACATAGCTCTGTCTCCTAACCTAAAAGAGAAAAGAAGTGGATGGGTCCTAACTCCTAAGTTAACAAAGTATCCACCTCTCTAATAGAATTATAACCTAAAAACATGAGAAGGCATACCTGATTCTTTTATAAGCTTGCAAGTGGACTAATTGGACCATTATTCATAGTTAATTCTCTCTCTCATTTTATGACCACAAGGGTATCAGCTATTTTCTATTTTGTAAGACATTATGATCATTTCCTTAGTTTGCATTAATTCGATTTCTAGTTGATGGGATAAATATGGAACGGTCTGTATTCGGATAATCATTCAATTTTGGTCGCCTCCTCATCCTAGACAGGTGTTCGAGCCATGGCTTATCAAGCTTATATATAACTACTTCTGTGTTACGGACTTCCTTTACCCCCCGTCAGGAGCTCACCATTCTTCGGCTATTGAAAATGGGCTTTGGGAATGCGATCAGTATGCTGGCCCGTTGTCTACATTTGGGCTGATTTCCTTTACCCCATCATATTTTTATTTTTGACTATTTGTTGCGAATCTAACAAAATGAAGGTCAGTTGTAGAATTTTTTTGGGATATAAGCTCAATGACTAAAGTTGAAGTTTTGAATTCCAGAGAACTATTTCTAAATCAGTATAAAACTCGAGGAACAAATATGATTTTACTGATATTAATTAGTATAGAATATTTCCTATCATGGGTACGAAATAGAAATTGAAAACATATTGGGCCAAGAATCCAAGCCTGGAATAGGGGAACAACTGCAAGGGTTTCTCCCAGAATATGTTGCGACTGTTTTCATCCGTTGATTATGTCTCCAGTGTATCCCGTCTTTCGCTTTTCGCACACCCATGTACGCACGGACGTTCACTTACCAATAAATTCGTAGCTCACACGCCGAGGCTCTCCTGAGATTTGAATTCGAACGGCTCCGTTCCGATAAGGCCATTGTTTAAACCTCAAATGGCTTCCACCTCCTTCTCTGCGGCCCCTGTTTTCCTCTGTTCCAGACGTGGTCTTTCCCGCTCTGCCCTCACTCCCAGCCATTTTAGTACTAGAACGCTCTCCAGGAGGGGCAGCTCTCTGAGAACTCGCATTTGCTCCAAACTCGGCGAGAAGAGCGCGTTGCAGCACAGGAAACTCGGGGACTCTGACCTCGTTATTAGCGAAATCACTTTGGGAACCGTACGAATTTTGTGTTCTTCTTCTCACTTTTGGTTTTTCCCACACAAACACAAAGGAGTCGTTTTTGCTATAAAAAAAACAAAGAGTAGTTTTTGCTTAAGGATAGAACCTAGAAACAAAACTGCAGCTAAATTGTTGGCTTTATCAATTATTGCAATTAATGCAGCCTAATTTACTAGAATTACGTTTTCGTGGACTGTTTCATGTTACATTTGGATGCAATATCTCAGATGACATTCGGCGAGCAAAACACAGAGAAAGAAGCTCATGAAATACTGAATTATACTTTTGAGCATGGCATTAATGCTCTAGACACTGCAGAGGCTGTATGTCCGTTCTCACAGCTATATCACTCCATTCACAAACACATTTTCTTGTCCGATGACATACCAACGTACTTGTTTTGTAGTACCCAATTCCAATGAGGAAGGAGACACAAGGAAAAACTGATCTCTTTATTGGTAGCTGGCTCAAGTCTCAACCTCGTGACAAGGTATTGGTTTTTTATGGATGACTACCCCCATATTTTTTCTTTGTGGTGGGGGCAGGGGGCGCTTCTATGTAACTCGTAATTGCTACATTGATATCAGCCAAAAAAACAAAAAGCAAAAGAGGTTTATACTTTAACGGGGTGCCTTCTAGAATTGCTAGATGGATACGTGGATGGGACGTATTTCATGAAGTAAAGTTCTCAGTTGAGCTCTTGAGTCTTGATCACGTCTTATTCATCTCCTTTTCATTATGTCCGTATTTCATACAATGAATCTGTTATCAAATTCTATGTTCTTTTCCCTGATATTTAATGTTCTTTGATGATATACTTTATTGTCAAATTCAAATTCTTATCTTGATTACTCTATGTGGGTTTAGGTTTCATATATTTAATAATTCTAAAGATTGTTCTAAATTCTTTGCATTGTATTGCGGAGGTGATATTGCATTGTTACTCATGTCAACACATCTCCTTCTGCTACGCACATAACCACCAGCTCAGCACCCACTATCTCTGAGTCCACGTCACAATAGAATCATATCTTTCTGTTAGTTTGTTATTCTTTCAGTTACGACAATTCTCGATCCTTCCTTTGTACTCTATATAACATGTACAGTGCTTAGCACAATTATTGAATACAGTGAGGAAAATATTCGTTGAAACAAAACCTTATTATGGTATCAGAGCCATTGTGACCTTCGTCTTCTTCAATGGCAGAGCCTGAAACACCCGAAAACAAATCAACCTCACCTGTCACCACTCAATCTCCTCCTCTTGCTTCTCTCCCTCATCTTGTGACAGTCAAGTTAACACATGACAACTATCTCCTTTGGCGTGCTCAGCTCATACCCTATCTACGGGGTCAACGACTTTTTCATTTTGTGGATGGGTCTTCTCCTGCTCCTGCTCAGAATAATCCTGATTATTCTGTTTGGCATCAACAGGACCAAATGGTCCTCAGTGCATTGATTTCCTCTCTATCTGAGCCTCTCATTGCTCAAGTTGTTGGCTACTCCACAGCTCATGAGGTCTGGACTTCCTTGGAGGCTCTTTTTCAGTCACAATCTCAAGCTCGGCTCGTTCAACTTCAGTATCAATTGGCTACTCTTAAAAAGGGCTCCGACTCTGCCACTAACTATTTTTGCAAGCTGAAACAACTGAGTGACACTCTTGCTGCAGCTGGGAAAACTCTCAGCTCCACTGAACTAGTTACATATCTCCTTGCAGGACTTGGTCCTGATTATGACTCATTCGTCACCTCTGTTACCACCCATCTGGAACCTTTGTCTCTTGAGCAGATTTATGGGCATCTCTTATCTCATGAATCTCGTCTCAAACACCACTCCACCTCTCTATTATCCTCTGTAGATGTCTCTGCCAATGTTTCCACTAAGACACCCTTCACTCCTAACCGTGGTGGTGGCAACCGCAGTGGAGGTGGATATCGCGGTGGTGCAAACCGTGATGGTGGAAACCGTGGTGGTGGTCGTCACTTTAATCACCGAGGTAGTGGTAACCGCAATCATGGACGTAGTGGTCCCTCTGGTAGTTCTCCAGGTGGTTCTGATAACCGACCCATATGCCAAATTTGCTCCAAAGTAGGCCATACGGCCCTGGCTTGCTACAATCGTTTCAATCAAGCCTTCCAGCAGGACCCTCCAACACACATGGCATATTACAGTTCCTCCGGATCTTCTCCAACTGCAGCTTGGTATCCAGACACAGCTGCAACCAACCATCTCACCTCTGACTTTTCTCACCTCAATCTTCAGGCTCATGAATACACGGGTGATGAACAACTACGTGTGGGGGATGGTACAGGTCTTCCTATTCATCATATTGGTTCCTCTCTCTTTACTCCTTCTGCATGTCAATTTCGTCTCAATCAACTTTTACATGTCCCAGCTATTACAAAAAATCTTGTGTCTGTACGTCAGTTCTGTGAAGACAACAATGTTGTTTTTCAATTTCACTCACACTTTTTTCTTGTGAAGGATGCCATCACGGGGACCACTCTTCTCAAAGGCAGCACCCATGATGGTCTGTACGTGTTTCCTCCTTCCGAATCCCCTCAGGCTCATCTCACATCTCTCACTGACTGGCATGTTCGCCTTGGCCATCCTGCATTCCGTGTGGTTCGTCGTGTCCTCTCCTCTCAGCACCTTCCAGCTCATCATGACTCTCCTCCTCCTGTCTGCCCCGCCTGTGCTCAAGCCAAGACTCATCGCCTACCATATTCACCCACTGCTACACGTTCTGCTGCTCCTCTAGACTTACTTTTTGCTGATGTTTGGGGACCTTCCCCTGTAACCTCTAAACATGGTTTTAAATATTATGTTTCATTTGTCGACGATTTTAGTCGATTTACTTGGCTTTTTCCTATTTTACGTAAATCTGATGTCAAATCTGTGTTCCTTGCTTTTCGTCGTCTTGTTGAATGTCAATTTAATTCCACCATTAAGCAAGTCCAAACTGATGGCGGTGGTGAGTTTCAAGCCCTGAAACAACTGTTTCTTGACTCTGGAATTCACCATCGCCTCTCCTGTCCTTATGCCCATCAACAAATGGGGACTGTGGAACGCAAACATCGGCATGTGGTTGAGACCGGCCTTGCCCTTCTTGCCCATGCATCTGTTCCCAAACTCTATTGGCCTGAGGCTTTCACCACCGCTGTCTATCTTATTAACCGTCTCCCTAGTCCTACTTTACGTGGTCACTCTCCATTTACCTGCCTCTTTAACAAGGCTCCTGACTATTCTTTTCTTCGGGTGTTTGGCTCGGCTTGCTGGCCTAATCTTCGACCTTTTAATAAACACAAGATGGACTATCGTTCCACACTCTGTGTTTTTCTGGGTTACAGCCCTGACCATAAAGGGTATCTTTGTCTCAATTTATCTACTGGTCGTCTATATATCTCCTGTGATGTTCTTTTCAACGAAACCACCTTTCCCTTTTCTTCTCACGTGTCACCTTCCCCCTTGCCCACTTTCTCTCCTGCTCTTGCACCACTTCCTTTTCCCTTATCCTTACCTCCTGCCTCGCCAGAAATATCTTCTCCTGCCTCGCCAGCTATCTCTCCTCCTCATGCAATTGACGTGTCTCCTTTACCTCTCCACCCTACACCTGTCTCTCCTGCTGTCTCAGACCCGACACCTTCCTCTCTTGTGGTCCCCTCTGTTCCCTCTCATGCAGCGTCTGCCTCCCCTGCAATCCCTCCTCATCATCCCATGCTTACTCGGTCTCAGAGAAACTCTCTTCGTCCCAGTCAGTATCGTGATGGCACTGTGCGCTGGCCACCTCCCCGTGCTCACCTTTCTGCTCTCTCTTCTATTCCTGATGAGCCTACTTGCGTCTCTACTGCTCTCCGCTTTCCAGAGTGAAGGCGTGCCATGGAAGCTGAATTCCAGGCACTTCTGTCCAATAACACTTGGACTCTTGTACCTTCATCCCCTGCTCAAAATTTAGTTGGCTGTCGCTGGATTTTTCGCACCAAGCGTCGTGCTGATGGTACCTTGGAGCGGTACAAGGCCCGCTTGGTGGCCAAGGGATTTCACCAGCAAGCTGGTGTTGATTATGGCGACACTTTTAGTCCTGTGGTTAAGCCCTCTACTGTTCGCCTTGTGCTTGCTATTGCTGTCTCTTCTGGTTGGTCTTGCAGGCAACTTGACGTCCAGAACGCTTTTCTCCATGGTGAGCTCCAAGAGGTGGTGTACATGCAGCAACCGCCGGCCTTTATTCACCCTGACTATCCACAGCATGTCTGTAAATTGCACAAGGCCCTCTATGGTCTCAAGCAAGCCCCACGGGCTTGGTTCTCTCGGTTAAGCTCTTTCCTCCTTGAGCTTGGTTTCACTGCTTCAAAGGCTGACACGAGCTTATTTATTTACTCTTCTGGGTCTCACCTTGTTTATCTGTTGGTCTATGTGGATGATTGCATCATCACCGGCTCCTCTCATTCTCTGGTTCAACATTTTATCACTCGGTTAGGTCAGACTTTTCCCATCAAAGATCTTGGTGCTCTCCATTACTTCTTAGGTGTGGAGGTTCATCGCACTGGTTCTGGTTTTTGTCTCTCTCAGCAAAAGTACATCCTTGACCTCCTTCGGAAGACTCACATGCTCCATGCCAAGCCTGTTTCCTCACCCATGGCTGCTTCTCTTCGACTCTCTGCTCATGATGGTCCTTTGTTTTCTGATCCTCAACTTTACCGCAGCACTGTGGGCAGTCTTCAATACCTCTCCTTTACTCGCCCCGATGTGTCCTTTGCTGTCAACAAAGCCTGCCAATTCATGCACTCCCCACGGGACTCTCATTGGCAGGCTGTTAAGCGTATTCTCAGGTATCTCAAACACACGGCCTCTTTTGGTCTTCATCTCACTAAGTCTTCTGCTGCCACCCTTAGTGCCTACACATGCTGACTGGGCCGGCTGCCCTGATGACCGACGCTCTACTGGTGGGTTCTGTTTGTTCTTCGGTTCTAACCTTATCTGCTGGTCATCTCGTAAACAGCTCACTGTCGCTCGCTCTAGCACCGAGGCCGAGTACAAGTCGCTGGCCAACACCACCGCTGAGCTTCTCTGGATCCAGACCCTTCTCCGTGAGCTTCATATCTTTCTGCCCCAGGCTCCTACCCTTTGGTGTGACAATCTCGGTGCTACCTACTTATCTGCAAATCCTGTGTTTCACTCTCGTACAAAGCACGTGGAAATCGATTTCCACTTTGTTCGTGACCGCGTCGCAGCCAAGACTCTCTCTGTTGCCTTCATCTCTAGCCAAGATCAACTTGCCGATGTGTTTACGAAGCCTCTTGTTGCAGCACGCTTTCATCGTCTTCGCTCGAGTCTCACCGTGCTCCCTTCGCCGCTGGACTCGCGGGGGGATGTCAACACATCTCCTTCTGCTACGCACATAACCACCAGCTCAGCACCCACTATCTCTGAGTCCACGTCACAATAGAATCATATCTTTCTGTTAGTTTGTTATTCTTTCAGTTACGGCAATTCTCGATCCTTCCTTTGTACTCTATATAACATGTACAGTGCTTAGCACAATTATTGAATACAGTGAGGAAAATATTCGTTGAAACAAAACCTTATTAACTCATAAAGCAAGAATAAAAAAGTTAAGCTAATGACTATATCTTTCATGGTAGGTTATTCTCGCAACAAAAGTATGTGGTTACTCTGAACGGTCTAGTTATCTACGAGACAATGCGAAGGTTTTGCGGGTCGATGCTGCAAACATCAGAGAGAGCGTAGAGAAAAGCCTTAAGCGCCTTGGCACTGATTACATTGATTTGTTGCAAATCCATTGGTAGGTTTAGATTCCCTTGGAACATAAAGGTGCGCCTACTGTATGCTCATAGTCATTTGTCCTTTTTCTAGGAATGTGTGATCTGTACATGCTTTAATATATGACTGCAAGTTATATGCATCTCTTTGCCGCTGCAGAACTTCTTCTTTTTTTCCCTTTGCCTTTTCTTTTTCTTTCTTAGTTTTCTGCATTTTTTTTTTGCATCACACACTCTGTTCAGATCAAATTTTTCAATCAGTTCACTGACTTGGATTAATCGGTTGTAATTGAAAGCTTTCAAGCTTTCACATATACATTGATGAATATTCTCTTTCCATAAAAGTATATATAATTATGGGTTTATGCAAGTGGAGACTTGAGGCAAAAATGGTCTCTTCAAGGATATTTTCATGCTTCTTTTCGTTTTTGGTGTGGCAAAAGGCAATCCGTTTAGCACTAACATTATTTGTATTACACATTTTCTGGCCAGTGATGGGGCTTGATTGAGAAATAAGTCATGAAGACATATCTTCCGTTTCTTCTTTTCTTCCCTTCCTCACTTACTACTTTGAACAACTTTTAAACTACTCTTGTATTCTTAGAAAGATCAGTAGTAGATGTCCTTATATTATGTGTATGCTTAAAAAAGAGCTTATTTTTGCTTAGAGCCTATTGATCTCTCATCTGGGAGCTCTTTGCTTATATTAACACCTACTTTGTTGCCCAATTACGAATGGGAGGAGTCAAAATATACCTGCTATTTCCTTTCCATAAGAAGAATTTCATTAGAAATATTTTGTGGTGGTGGTTGTGTAAAATAAAGCATTTGTATCAATCCAGGCCTGATCGCTATGTTGCATTGTTTGGTGAGTTTTCATACGATCCTTCAAAATGGAGACCAAGTGTGCCATTTGTGGAGCAACTGAGGGCTTTTCAAGAACTTGTTGATGAAGGAAAGGTAACAAATCTGAATGATTCAACCTTTTCTCTCATCTATGTAGTATCCAGTTATGCAGGTTAGGTAGTTATATACACATTAACTGGGTTCTCCGATTGATTGGGTAGTTATTCTAACTATTTAGCATGCCATGATAATAGCGCTCTTGAGTATCCTTGTCAATATGATTGTACCTATGACAAAAATAAGATTTAGGAGAGAACATACTTTGTGGTGTATCTGGATATTCATTTGCAACCTACAGTAGTGAACTTTAAAAGCAGTGACATGTGTGCATTGTTTGCTTTTCAAATAGCTTAGCCTTGGAGTTTCACCAATAACTCTCAAATCAGCTTTTTGTCTTTTGCTTTTGAACATCTTCAGGTACGCTACATTGGTGTTTCCAATGAGACTTCATATGGAGTGATGGAGTTTGTTCACGCAGCAAAAGTTGAAGGACTACCCAAGATTGTCAGTATCCAAAACAGCTACAGTCTGCTAGTTAGATGTCATTTTGAAGGTTAATTCTTTTATCGCACTTTCCTGCAACCACATCCTATTCTTTCTGGGTTGTACACAACTAGCTTGTTTCAGTCTCCATGTGAGATTGCTATTCAGTACCTATTGAACATTCTGGAACTAGTATCTTGCTTTAAACATGTGGTAGGAGAACCACACTGGAGGTCCTTTGTTCTTTTTTCATTTTATTTTCCCTCCAGGTCTATTAATAGGTAAGGAGGGTTAGTTAATGCTGGGGCTAGAATATTACCAAAGTTGAGTTGACCCACTCAATGGTTATAAGTAGTTTTATAAATTGATGTCTGCATATGGCGAGTAAAACTATGGGCTATCTTATCATGTTGGCTCTAATATGTCATGGAGCCAACTCTTTTGTTAAAATAGTTGCTATTATCAAGAATCTACTCATTGTGGCAGCTGATGATGGCTGAAGCACAGGATGTTACCATGTATGCTTATGAAGATGCACGGAACTTGCTTGATTTAGCGAGTCACTTTGAAATATTTCCTGAAATTAGGGCTTCCTGAGTGGTAGTAAAGATGAGACACGGATAATCACAACATTGGCTTTTAATTACACTTTAACCATATGAGAGGTGGTTCAGTCTCATTGACTATTTTAGGGTAAAGGTGACAGTTGTGCTATTTTGATTGCAACTAATGCTGTAATAGTTAATCGCACCTCATGCTGGTTTTACTAGTGACCTGGGTTGTATTCGACCCTTAACAACATAAGAGGATGTCCAAATATGCGTACTTTCACTGTTTTCAACCTCTACCTTCTACTAGCCAGCTTCATCCTATAGGAAGTGTTTGTTTTTCCTCTCTTTTTTTCAGTCTGCTAGCTAATCGCATTGGGTAGCTAGTTCTTATGGATGCGGTCTTTGGCTTGCTTCTGTCCGCTCTTTCTCTGATTACTATCTCTACCTTTAACTGGCCAGCTTCATCCTTTAGAAAGAATGTTCTTTTTTGTCTTTTCGACTGTGAGCGGAGGGTTTGGTTCTTATGTCTATCAAAATTTAATTTGCCAACCAGATCTTTGTCTCTGTAGGGATGAAATACAAGGTTTTAAGAAGGCCTGTCAACTAAGCAGATTTTGATTCAAACTAAACCCATGTCCACTCCAATTGATTACTATGTACACGCTACCTTTTTTCCAGTACATTTGTTAAGATGTGGAAATAACAACTTGGTGTATCACACGTGGTTTGACTGCTAAGTAAGACATGAATAACTTGCTTTGATAATTCTCTGCCGCTGTTCATGTATCAAATATACATCTTGGGCTGCTTCAACCTTTTATGTCTAACTGATCAATGGTACTGTATAGAGAGAGAGAGAGAGAGAGAGAGAGAGAGAGATGTCTGCGGTGAAATTTGTCTACCTGCCCATTTTGGTGGATACTGTGACATTTGAGAATGGGCTGTTTCAGGGAAGTTGCCGGCGAGATCCATATATCTTTAGTGAATTTTATTGAAGAAGAGTCACTAACCCATCATTAGGATCTCTTCAAGATGAGAACGTTTAGTAGAATAGTTTTCGGCCCTTTTTGTATGTGGCAACCGCATATCTGCAACTAGATTTATCGTACACTGTTATCTGATGTGGTTTTGACTCGGAAAGATGTCATTTTCATACTTTGCTGGCTAATAAAGAATTTGCTAAATAATCCTATTGTATTGTGCCACTGAATATGGATTCTGACTCTGAGATACTGCTATGATGGTTAGTTATGCCTTAAGCCTTTGGCGATCAAAAAGGTCTTTTATTTACTCTTTCTTTAAACAATGTAGTGGTTACCATCATCTATCTACCATATTGTATCCAAGATTGCATATCTATGTCACCTAGAGTAGCCTTTTTTAGTCTTGCTTTAACCTCAGATTATGCAATATAAGTCACTTCAGTCCGGATTTGGTTATACCAGCATCTTGACAGTGGAGTTCTATGCCCCCTTGATTCTCTGCAGTTGATCTTGTTGAGGTTTGCCACCCAAACAATTGCAACATTGGTTTACTTGCTTATTCCCCCCTGGCTGGGGGTTCACTTACTGGAAAGTATATAGATATCAACTCTGAAGCTGCGAGAAAAGGAAGGCTGAACCTCTTCCCCGGCTACATGGAAAGATATAACAAATCTATTGCCAGGGTATGTTGACAACACAAGATATTCAAATTCACACCTAATAACATGCACAGAAAAATTATATTTATATTTTGTTGCAAGAAATTAATGCTGACATCTGGAAAGTGAACTAAAGGTATGTTTTGATACCTCTTCATGTGGGGCATAACATTGCAATTTCATCGCAGGACATTGGTTATTTGTTTTTCTTTCCATAACCATTAGATAATTAAAAGTAAATGGCTCAGTTAGGGGCTGGAGGTTTAGGAAGGTGGTGCTATTTGCTTGTTGTTTGACTTTCAACTTTAGATCCATCAGGAAACTTCTTGTCATAGCCAATTGAATGCTAATCTTTATACTACACCTGAATTCCAGGAAGCCACATTAAAATATCTTGAGTTGGCTAAGAAGCATGGCCTAACTCCAGTTCAGCTTGCACTTGGTTTTGCCCGAGACCGTCCATTTATGACAAGTTCAATCATCGGTGCAACCTCTGTCGACCAACTAAAGGAAGACATTGATGCTTATCTGACAACTAAGCGACCTTTGCCACCAGAAGTGATGGCAGATATTGAAAATACTTTCAAGAGATACAAGGATCCTGCCATTGCATGAGAGAAGTGTATCAAATGTATCGATCATTTTGCTAATTTTCTTTTCCAGTGTCGGTGATTTTCCTACTGTATATTGTATTCCTAGAAAGAGAAGCTTCGAAAGAATATCCCATCTCTTTCATGGGAAATTAGTTTTTTTTGGAGATTGGACAATTTTCTTCTGACTGTACAAGCATCTACACCTCCTGAAAAAGGTTCTTCCCGCTTCTTTTGGGTAAATGTATATTCATTTTTTCCAGAATGTTAAAATTTCGGTTTAGACGTATTGACAAAAGATTCTTCCATTGCTGTATTTTCGGAGATGTCTACAAGACAATGAAACTTATATCTTTGCTTTCTTCTTCAAATGACTAAACCTGAATTATACTTTTTCAGAAAACCCTGAGAGCCTCTGCCCTCTCTCTAGAATTTCTCCTCCCCTCTTCGCTTGAACCCCCTCCCCCTTCCTTGTGACTAGCAGCGCCGTCCCATCCCTCCCTCTCCTCCCCCTCTCTTGGTCGGAACACGTCTAAATTGCCCCTTCTCCTCTCTCTTTTGGTCTCCCTCAGTGGCCGATTTCAACGACAGATCCCGGCATTCCAGGTGAACGTTGGTGGCCACGCACAAGAGGGATGGAATCAGCAGCTCCAGGTGTCCGTCTCTGGCCCGTTCTAGTCGCTATCGGCCGGCGCGTGCACCCCCACACGCGCATATGGGTCACGCGCCTCCCCTTTTGTGGATCTGCTTGGTTGGTTTTGATTGTTTTCTAAGGGCCCAATTTTTTGGCCGAATTCTGGCCGGCCAGTGGCATATTTTTCGTGTGATCTGTTGTGTTTTTCTTATGTATGTGAATTTTATTTCACCAGGATTATGTGGGAGGGAGCATGTGGTGACCACCAAGTTTTGTCGACTTTCGGCGTCCTCACTTCAGATGGCCGCTTTTAGCGGTCTTAGAGTTTCATTGCAGCTACTGTCTCGGTGGTCCTTCGCCTGCTACTTAACCACTTTTTGTCATGGACCTTGTTATCCATTTGTGCTGGTGTGGATGATCTTTCAGGGAAGTAGGAGTGAGGTGTTTGACTACCTACTCTTCCGGAGATCGTCTTTTTCGACGGAGTTATTTACGGGTCTTTAAACCTGCTTAGAATCAACAGACCTTAGGGTCAGTCTAGTTGAGGTCTTTTTGGTCATTTGGAACCCGGCCTTTGCGGCCATTCGATGTATAGTCTTTAGGGCATTAACTGATGTTATAACAGGCTTTATGCCCCTGTTTTTTGTATCCTGCCACGGAGGGCTGTCTGGATTCAGCACAATTGTATATTTTCGTGTAAAATAAAATCCACGTTTACTTTAAAAAAAATACTAAACTTAAATTATAACTCTTTAGGTAGCTATTGAATTTCACTCTGGTAATCTGTAATTGATCAACTAGAAATTTTAATATATGGAAATATAATGGTTACCGTCAAGATGTTGACCGATTTCATCTTTGTTTTGTAAACAGGCACCCCTATGCTGTACGTATTACATCTAATCCATTTGCAAAACATACCTATGAAAGATATTTTTTCCTAGCTTTCTGCAATCTTCCTAGGAACCAAACAAGGTTGAACAGCTAAGAGTGCGTTTGTGTACCAAAATTTTACCCCCTCTAAAATTTTAACACAATTAAATATTACAATATAATATCTCTCTCCCCATCAAATCATTACTATTTACTACAAAAATATAAAAAATTACTTCTCTCTTCACTTTTTCACTAAACCCAATACTTAAAATTTTAACAACACTAAAATTTTACAACACAAACACAACCTTAGATAACGAAAGCGCTTAAAAGCGTGGATAATCTGTAAATTATCTTTATGTTGCTTACAACAGTGCAAAAAGCACCCCAGTATACTTCCTGTATGGCTGCTTCTTATTGCTTATGGTCTTACGTGGGCAGGATATTTGACTTTTGAGAGCGTTTTGTTTAGGAAGCTCTACCAGGTAAAGTTACTCAAAAATCTTCATTTCTTTCCAGATAAAATTTCCATGGTTCTGACTTTGCTATGTTAGAATCTGTATATGAAATAATATTCTAAACGGTGAGCAATAGCTAACTGAGAGGAGCTTCTTCCGGATTGGACACCTATAAGAAGCCAACATTTTTACTCTTGAACAGCAAGGCGCATGCACCTTGCAGCATGTGAAAGTGTGTTCATCTTTGGGTCGAAAATTCCCTGTGGCATTGGGAAGTTTCCTGGGGCATATGTCTCTTCTGCCACTTGACCGGATCACCAGAATCAAGCTGGTTCTCACTGCCAAAAGACGTCTAGGTTCATTACAATATTTGTAGCTTGGGTCAATGCAGGTATCTTTCACACTCAAATCTGATCTTTCAGGATTTTCAACACAAAACCGTTATTGATCACATCGTTGTATTAATGGGATTTTGTACCCCTCGAAAGTGACTACTAAAAAGGATATGCTGAATTATTGGGAGAGTTTGATCACTCTACAAGTGTACCTTCATGTTTAGTATTAATGTCTTTCGGTTTCTTGGTATCTGTTAAGAGTAACGATCCCTACATTTGAAAAGTTCAAAGTCTACAGTTGAAAAAAAAAAGTGGGGAGAGTATACATAATTTATGAAGACTATTTGGAATAAATACGCTTTTCTTCTCACCTGAATCTTTCCTGCACAACTTAAACAAGTGCTCTTGTTACCGGAGAGTAAATCCTCCGATGATTAAGTCAATCGCTTTGTACTGATTCTCTTTGAATCAATACTTGTTGCGTTTGTAGAATGCTTACCTTTCTTCTCTTTCGTCCTTCCTTTTATAGTCCCATCTTTCCCTCGTTGCTCCTTTTTTGGGCTCTCTTTCAACTACCTCACATCGTGATTTTTTGAGTAGTAGACAGTTATCCATTCATGGTGCACATTTGATTCGGGCCCAGTTGAGTAAGTCCAAATCTTGTTGAGCCGGTTATCTTCAGATTTGGTATATCAATTACGTAAGTGTTTTTGAACACTAAAATTTTAACACAATAAAAAATTACAATATAATCTCTCTCCCTCCATCACATCATTACTTTTCACTGTAATAAATATTAAAAATCATCTCTCTCTTCACATTTTCACCAAATTTAATACTCTAACATTTTAATCTGATTAAAATTTTAGCACACAAACACAACCAAGACGAGTTAAAATTGAAGAGAGAGTGCAGAAAAAGAAAAATACAAATAAATCTCTAGCGGGCTACCATTACTTCAAGAAAATTCAATTATTAACTCATCCGGGTAGCTCAAATGACAATTCAACTAGTGTGGATACTAGATTAAGGGCATTCTCGGTTAAGTGTTTTTTTTTATGATTTGTATCTTACTTTTATATTTACATGTCAAACATTACAAAACACACATATTCCAATACAACATTTTATTACTTTTTTTTACAAACATCAATCATTTTTAACAACTTCTGCACGCATACTAATACAACTTTAACATAACCTAAATATTCACAGCTTTATCAGAATTCTACAAATTTCTTATATACGAACGTCACCTAAATTTGTATTCGGTAACCAAATTTCTCTTATTTACAAAAAAAAAAATCAATTATTGCTGTAAATCGTGAAGATAGCCTCTCCCCGTTCTTTCTTTGATTTCTCTTATTCTCTCTCTTTCACTCTTTTCGGACGAAAGTTGAAACGATGTACATGGCCCTTTGAGACCCACAGTTAGGTCATGGCCGATCCAACTCCATAGACACCAATTAACTTCCCTGGTCTCTGTTCCAACTGGTCACTGACGTCTCACCGCAAATTAGCCCTACCTGTCCAAATTCCAGACTGTTATTAAATGCCAAAAATAAAATTACGGGAAAAAAAAAGAAAAACAAAGGAAAAAACTTGGAACTTTCTTTCAGATTATTTTTTCCTTCCCTCTTGACTTCCTAAATTTATTCTCTGCTAAGGAACGCGGCCCAAATGATTATCAAAATAGTATTCTAAAATCATTCATTTCTTGTATTTCCGTTCCAGCCCTGGATTTTCGAAATGTTTTTGTGATTCCAATTTCTAGACTTTTCTCTTTAATTTCTTTTCTCTCTTTTTCTGGACGTGCTCTCTTTTGAGTCTGCGTATTTCCCAGGAGAAGTCTTCCCAACTTTCCTGGGAAATATATTTAACTTTCCTTCAGAACTCGTGAGATCTTCGCCCTATTGGTGTCAAAATGGGACAACAGCAATCCAAGGACGAGCTCCTCTACCAGCAAGTTAGTTATGGCAACGTAGAGGGCATCAAAGCCCTTCGTAGAGAAGGTGCAGGCCTCGAGGTAATTTCACGAAACCAAAACAACTGACTTATGGTTTTTCATAGGTATTGATGGTGATTTTGAAAAGGTTTTACAATTTGAGATTTGTGACTGGTGCATTTGATTATTGCGGTATGTGGTGCAGTGGATTGACAGAGAGGGGAAAACCCCTTTGATTGCGGCGTGTTTGACTCCGGAGCTTTTTAATGTTGCAAAAACCTTGATAGAACTCGGGGCAAATGTCAACGCATATCGGCCCGGTATTTTCATTTTTTTTATTCTTTGTGATCTCTGCCTCTTTCATCACAGAAATGATATGATTTGATTTGATTGTTTTTTTTTATGGTTTAATTTCTGTTATCTAGAATTGTTATGCCATAACAAAGCATTGAGTAGAAATGTGTAACAAAGCATTCTCTTCTGTTCCTATTTGTTGCTATTGTTGTTGTTCTTCTAGTTGTTTCCCCGATGGATTATACGATTGAAAGCATTGATTTTTCATTTAATGATTAATTGACATGAAGAAAATCATCTTTAGTGCATAGTAGCCCGTGTTTGCATTTCTTAATTATGGATGTTTCATATGTGTGTGCTTGTCTATATTTGTACATGATTCGTCTTGGGTCAACCTCATCCATCATGTTTTATTATGCCGTAGGTCGTCAAGCTGGGACTCCGTTGCATCATGCTGCTAAAAGAGGCCTTGAAAATACTGTGGAGTTACTACTTATGCATGGAGGTGCGCTGACTCTTATCATATATAAATTCCATCTGAATCTATGCTAGACCGACAAAAAGATTGTATCCTGTTTTTGGTACGTTCTATTTTTATTTTTCAGCGAATGCATTGGTAATGAATGATGATTGTCAAACCCCGCTTGACGTTGCTAGGGTCAAGGGCCACAGCAATGTTGTTCGTGCTATTGAGGTAGACCTAAATTTGTACTGTGATGACATTCTAATGCAATACAAAATCCAGTCTTAGCAGGATTTTTCATTTTCAGTTTTCAAGATCCTCGCACATAAGATTTTTCTGTTGCTTTGCAGGGTCATATTTGTTTATTCTCTGGTTGGCTGCGAGAGCTTTATGGGCCAGGTTTTCTTGAAGTGTTGGCACCTCAATTGCTCTCACGAAAAGTGTGGGTCTCGCAGGATATCATTGTCCTTATGTCTTATTTTGGTTTACCTGTGTTTCTTTATATCCTCATCCCCACCCTCCCTATTTAATTATTCATTGAGTTGTCCTCATTGATATAGCCAAATGGGCTGGACTTCCATTGGTGGCACTTCTAATTTTCGCCCCATTTTTGCATATTGTGTATTGAATTGGTCAGACAAAGCGTTCCGTAGTTATGCATCTTGTTATTGCATTTCTGGCAGTTGGGTCGTAGTTCTTCCCTGTGGTTCACGTAATCCTATAAAGCCTCTGAAGTTGGAGCTGGCCATATACCCTAGTCTACAGGTATGATGATAAAATGTACTTAAGATCTTGATCTTGGTTTCAGTTTCATTTGTGTATAGAGGGGGGGGGATTTGAAAAAGAACACCAATAATCTAATTCTGCAAATTTTTTGAACTGTCGTATTGAGCTTGAAAAATAATGTAGGTTGATCATTAGAGCCAAAGTTGCTCCCAAATGTGCTATGATCTTCTTTTCTTCCAGTAAGGAATCAAATTACTAAATTGCAATTCTTCCACATCTTATGATATTTTTATCCGGGGTGGTAGAGACCTTCAATCCTACATCATTATCATGCTGTTAGCTATCTGTCAAGGGTCCCATATGATCCAACTCTGGCCCACAGTTGCTATTCTGTTTGTCACTTCAATATCTAACCCTGTTGTAGCTAGACGCTAGTCCAGTTTTATTTCGACTGTCATTTGAAGCCTTGTATGATCAGAAGTTTGTGAAGTACCATTGCCCCTGTTCCTTTTCCCATTTCTTGTAGCATGCACAATGAAGCGATTTTGGCGTGTGAAAGTATACCCAATTTTAAATCATCCTGCTAGTAGATTAGCCTTCAAGTTTTATTCTGAAATCTCTGAACTTAACCATTTAACCTTTCTATTTGAGAGTAATATGCCTGTTTGGATTTGATAGATCTAATACTTCTGTTCAATTAATATGTTTTTCTTCTGTTACTACCTAACGGGGCTCATGTTTTGGTAGTCTTCTGATATAGTGCATTGGATGAATGAACAGGATGCCCAACCACGTATGGTTGTAGCATTATGGAAAGCCAATTTGGATGAACTAAATCTTCACCAGTCTGATCCTTCGGTAACAATACATGAGACCTCCACAAGTAATTTCTCATTGCTGAATTTTTCCTCTTCAGATCCTTTATTCAATGTTGCAGAGCCAGAGACATATCTACATCTTAATTAGTTTTTATGTTCATGCATAGTCTCAAGAGGCCGGAGGCGAAGGCGAACTGTTTTCACCTCCCAAGAGGCGAGGTGTAGGTCTCGAAAACATAGGCGTAAGTATAAATATTGTCGGATTGTTCAAACCTTTTTAAAAGCATGAAGTTGAATAAAAAGTTGAACTAAACGTTGTTAGCAATGGGAGAATTAAGAAGCACATGACAAAAGCATTAGGTAGCCTATAAGTCAGGTGTATGAGAAAGTGGGACTAATCCTATTCCTATGCTATTCTCCAGCCTTGATCCATAGCTGTCTTGCCCAATATAGCCCATGTAAAAATTGAACCTTATTCAGTAGGCTTCCTATGGCTGTTATGCTTGAGAATTAGCAGTTTTAGTTCATATGTTGAACATAGCATGCTTTAATTTCAGAAACACGTATTAAGCTTGCACCTGCAAGTGAAAGTGACAAGCAACAACTTCGGTGGTTTTGTGATGCCTGCAAAGGAATTCCACAGGTACCATCCAGACTTCTGTTACAGATTTTATTCTTTCATCTGATGCACAGAGCGAAAGCAGAACTCATAGGTATTTACAGGGAAGTATGTCATGATTGTTTGGGGAGGTGTTTATGACTTGTCATCATCAAATCAGAAAGTAATTTGTTTATGTTTAAGTGCAAATGTGGAAGCACCTGTTTCATGGACTGTAGATTTATGCTTTTCCTGCAGATAAGTTGCAGTAGGTAATTGTTTGATACCTAATTTTAAATATTAGGGCCATAAGGAGAGCAAAGTCATGGAGATTGAAATATATCTGATAAGGAGAGCAAACTTATCGTAAGTGATTGAAATATTGAATGGCGAGATCACAATACGTGTGATGTTCTGCATACCAGTCATAATATGCAGTTAATAATTGTGGCCTCAATGACATAAGACGTGACTGAGACATCTGTAATATGAAATAGACTCAACTATACGTGGAGTTGGATTCGGTATTGGATTCAACAACAATAATTTGGTTTTATTATTATTAAAAGTGAGTAGTTGCCCAGTAAATATCATCCACAGTGGTGCAGGCATAGTTAGTGGTCACAACTGACAGAAAATCGCATACTGGGCTATGTCTTTGGAACTGCAATGCCAATGGTGGCCTTAATGGTGAAGCATTTACTGGGAAGGTCCAATATGTGGCTTGCACGCACAGAGAGAGAGAGAGAGATTGGAATTGTGGATGCGTCAATAAGAAGAAGACAACCAAATTTGCCCTCACTATTATTTAATTCTCTTGCTTAAGATTAGAAATAAGATTAATCTTAAATTCGTTTAAGCATGAAACCATTGAATGGGATGAAGGGACGTTACTGCCTAATCATATGCCTTCAGCTGATTTTTCCCTGGTTTGAATTCAATGGTTGTCTTCTTTTTAATTTGCCTTCAATGCGTTCTAGTGTCTATGAAGCCCTACCAATTCCCTATTATAATTTGCTTTGGACATATCGTATTGATAAAAATTACTGTTAAGAGTTGAAATTTTACATTGCTTACCAATTATTTGGTTCTCTGGCACATGCAAGATATAAATAATTAGCTACATGGTCAAACAGCTCAAAGTTCAGCTTGGCTGGACATGTTTACCTCCTTGCAGACATAATTTGGCTAAAATGTTGTGAAGTCTGACATTTACATGTGAGTGTGCATGAGTGCGCGTGGTTTGTTGAGGAATATATTTCTTAAGAGTTAATGAAAAAAAATGAAGGAATGAAATATGGTCCTAAAGTTACTGTAGCAGCAGAATGGTTGCTGATGTATATTTCCTCACTCGCTAATGAGCCTTTCGAAGTACTTCACTGTTTTTGTTTTCTCTATTCAGTGATGGTTAATCTTTAAATTAATGCGAGGGCAGAGTTTGACTACTTTAAGAATTTTCACATGAATGGGAACTTCTGTGACATATTCCTGCTAAATATGGGAAAATCCGCCTAAATCATTGTATGGAGATGCCTGTTTCTTAGAAGTTTATAAGGGTACTCAAGTTCTTTGGACATTTTTTTTCCCTTTCTTTAATGAATGAATGCTTTTGAACTTTCCAGGCAATGCCTTCTGCATTTGTGCACGATAATCAGACCCCAGTTGTTCCAGCCACTGCACCACAAGCTGCTGAAGATTTAGAAATGGAAATGGCTATCAATGCCTCTATTCAGTCTGCTTTGCAGGATAGACTAACCCTTCTTTCCCACCCAAGTTCTGAAGCAAGTTCATCTGTTAGTTTGAATAACTCTGTGGGCATACCAGTAGCACCTTCACCGAATACTATTTCTGAGTGCGCAATGCATGAAACTGGCTCTGAAGGCAATCCAAGTCAGCAAACCCAGAACCCCAACTATGTTACTTCAACTCAAACAAATCGCATCCAAGGTTCAATCCCATCAGCTCCACCAATTGCTGATGACATCATAGAAGATGGTTCTATTCATTACCCAGCTATTGATTTCACTCCTGTGGACATATCATCTCCAATTACCGAGGATGAACCTGCTAGAGCTGAAGAAAGGAAAGAGTGTGGAGGTGCATCATCTTGCGTGATATGTTTAGATGCTCCAGTCGAGGGGGCATGCATTCCCTGTGGCCACATGGCTGGATGCATGTCTTGTTTGAATGAGATCAAAGCCAAGAAGTGGGGTTGCCCTGTTTGTCGTGCCAAGATTGGCCAGGTTATAAGGCTGTATGCTGTTTGACTATGAAGCAGAATGAGCTCGAAATGGTCAGTGGGTTTTGGGTGCCTTAAAGAATTCCGTTTATGTCCATCTATTAGTAAGAAACGCTCCTAAATATTTGGGAACCACACCTTAGAGTTCCTGAATATATTATTGCCTGTGTATATCACTTGCTTCTGTTGGGGTTTTGAGGTTATAACACCTATTCCCCTTGTACAAGCAACCTCTTAAACATATTCGTGTGTTACATGAACTATCTTTTTATAGTAAATGATCTGTGGGAAAATCAAGCTTCGAAGTTTTAACCTATTTAAGTGATATGATTTGTGGCAATCAAAGAAGGTGGTGTGCTATAGCCTTTAGGTCTAAGGAGAGGTCAGTGATGATAAGACCTCAGGACAAGGTATTCAAACCTAATAAAAGTGGAACTAATTGTGATATCGGTAGTGTTCAACTATGCAGGTGAGAAAGAGGTTGTAACTACAGTCAGTAGTCAGAACTCGGAAGCAATTGATGCGGTCCATTCTGATGTTATACATCTCAAAGGAGAAGCAGAAGAGCAAGGCTGCCCACCACTCCTCCAACTTCTATTACGTTAGCCACCTTTTCAGCTGGTACTGAAGCATGTGAGTTCAGAACATGATTGAGCTACACAAAAACACAAGCAGGTCAAGTTAAAGGG
Source organism: Myrica gale (assembly GCA_963930655.1). NCBI lineage: Eukaryota > Viridiplantae > Streptophyta > Magnoliopsida > Fagales > Myricaceae > Myrica > Myrica gale. Next base: position 19,989,693 of record OZ005599.1, on the reverse strand, counting down.
AGAATACTTTCTGTGCGAGATTCCTGTGTAGTAAGATTGAGATTTGTGTTCGTTCATAAACTGTTGCATAAACTATATCTGTTACTGTCCAGTATAAAGCTTTTGTGCCCGTCGCTGCATTAACAATGACAACATCGACAATGACAGCTACCGGGAGAAGCACGGCCACGATGAAGTCTACATCCTACTTACTAGGGGGGTCCCGGACTTGCTGTCTCCGGGGCCACGCCCACTTCACGAGTTAGAACTTTTAATTGAACACAGATTTCGAAGCACACACTTGCAGTTGCAGACCCTTGTAAAATAAACCAACAACAGTAACACGAATGCCCCTTTTAATAAGCAAGTATTCCGTAAGAGCTTTTATGTCAAGAACTTGTGATGGTTTTTGTTTCAACATCCCGCCAACTTCTGTTTCCCCCGTATGCTGTTGAGCTTGACCCACCCAACCTTTGACTCGACCATCCATCCACTTATGGGTGAGTTCTCAACTGGATCATGAGCAGTGGTTTTGTGCTGGGTATGCTTTTCTCGCAGTAATTGGAAAAAAATACATGAGATGATTGGAGAGGCGATGTTCATCAATCGTCTCTTTGCAATCTGTCACCAGTGCACCCTTTCCTGCTGTGAAATTTTTTTGCAGCAAATGTAACCAAGCAGTCTCTCTGTTGGATTGCTTCAGAAACTCTGATCAAGCTGGCGTCCCTTTTCTCGGCCCTTGTATCAGGAAACTATGTGACCGGACCAAGTTGAATGTATTGGTCTGCTTGTTGGGGTCCTCCACCCCCCCACCTTTTCTATCCTCCTGTGTTATTAATGCAATATGATATTATGCTTGTTGAAAAAGAAAAAAACTAAAAACAAAAACATTAACGTGATGAGATGGTGATCAGAATCAGTTGTGATCTCGAAAATTTTCACGGGAGGCAGATGAAAGAGGGATTCGTTTCCCAGGGTCTTTTCAAGTTATATCTGAACTTCGGGAGAACTTTGTCGTTACAATTTGAAAAATCTGACAGGGGCTTGCGCGGCCACACCATGCCCGGCCTAAAATGGATCGTACATCCAGAATTAGGAAATTATTTCACATCATATGGTGATAGATAAAGAACATTTACGAGTCTGTACTTCACTCACCTGATTGACATTTATTGCCTACGGTGTACATTACAGTGAATGCCCTACATGCATGTGTACAGAAATTCCTTCAGTTCATTACTCAGGTAGCCGAGGACCACAGCAAAAACAATCTGATCAGAGAGACTTGGAAGACGTAAATATGGAACTCTTTTGGGACGAACGGATTAGAGGATACTTGTTGGTTTATTCACGCGAAGTGTGCGAAATTGAAATAGAAGATAAGTGCCGAACAAAAAGGACAAAAGAAAGAGAACTGGAAAAAGAAAAAGGAAAAATAGCATTGATGTGACTCGTAGCAAACCTAAGCCGTTGCCCCTTTAAGGCATACAGTGAACGATACAAAGCATTGGAAACAAATTTCAAGGTCATGTCGGTGGGCAGCAGGGTTCCCTAGTGCCCCGAACTTGCGGTTTCCATGCGATATTATTTCGTCGACGCGGCTCTTTTGAAACTCACATATCCTCGTATTATGAGCAATGAGCTGTGGCGGGTAGTAAAGCTACACAACAGAAGTCATGTGCTCCATTATTGAGTGAAAAGGGAGATTAATAATTAAATGATGAAAGAGCAAGAACTAGTTAGCAGCCACTTATATGATTAAAGCGTGTAAAGAATGCAGTAGGCCGGGGCCAAAGGGGAGGGAGGACCCAGAGGCACTTCATCTACAGGCACTATTCTGGGGAAAACTCTTCAGCTTCCCATGAGTATATAGATAGCATCATAGATTCATAGACCAGGGGATATCGCTCTTTTTCGTTGTCAACCCCAAATTAAGCAGGAGGTAGTCTGTAGTACTCATGATTTCATATGTTTAAGCTGATAAAAACTCGAACAGATCGATCATCTGTGACTGTGAGTCTCAACCAATGGTTAAACTTTGTTCATTTTTGTAGGCTTATACGTACCGGCTTTTACACTTCACGAGGTTTTTCTTTTTCCGTCTTTCTAGTACGCTTTGTGTTGTGTCTGCACAGGTAGCATGTCATGTCTCTCCTGCTCTTCTTAGTACATCCGTACCAGTGGGTATTAGCTTCCATTTATTTCAATGAAAATTAAAGATTTGCAGGGAAAATTTACAGAAAACGATGTGAGCCAAGCGTACATCTTGCCGTAAATAACATAAAATCTAACTATAAGCAAACGTAACTATCAACCATACACTACCTCCAAAATGGACATTTTTGTTTGGTGTTGTAAATTAAGATCTAACCCTTTCTATACCTCATATATGAAGTGCTTCTATTGGGTAATGTAAATCTAATTGTTTAGTTTGTATTCTAATAGTTTCAAGAAATACCAACGGATTTGGAATTTAAGAATAAAGTTCCTGATCTCAAATTGTTATTCCAAATTAAAGAATAAAGATTGCTACTTAACAAGTGCAAATTGTATATATGAATTTGTATGGGAAATGTAGGAACCCCCAAAAAACAGTACCTATAATCTTAAGTACAGAAAATGTTAATTGAAATAACAAAAGAAAATAAAAGAAGACAAAATTAGATATATATATATATGTTGGCGAATCAGTTCGGACATTTCTTAGAATCTATAAAATTACTGGCTGGCTACTCAGTATTCCCAATTATTAGTCTCATTTGGATAATAGTGAGGAAATCACCAAATCGAAAGTTCACGTTGTCTTTGATTTGTTTTACTGATTTTGTTATCTTAATTCCGAAGTGATCTCAAAGAGTTTTCTATTTTAATATTTAAAACTTTACTATATCATTATTATTATTATTATTATTATTATTATTATTATTATTATTATTATTATTATTATTATTATTATTATTATTATATATACTATATAACTATAAATATAAATTAAAGAACTATATATAATAATATAGTTTTTTGAATCAAATCAAACTATATTTCTTTCTCATTTTCTTCCGCTCAACAAGGTACAGCAGGTCTCAACTTTGCACTTTCCTAGAAATTGTTTCTTTCATTCAGCTAAAGGTTAATACATCTGGTATGAGAGCTTAGGTTGTGCAGATATATATGGTATAGCGAAACAATCTTAACTTGGATCTATGGACGTTGCTGATATGATTACTGCATTAACGCATACGATAGTCAAGCATCGCAAAATTGAACCTTTAAATGTAGATGTTTGGAAGATGAGAATGCAGGCATACTAATGGAAGCAGTCATCACTTTTATATAAAAAAAAAATATACGGGAAAAACTATGTTCCCTGCATAATTAGTTGATATCAGAGTCACATGGTCTAGAACCTGGAATCAATCGCGTAGGAAGAAAAAATGAAAAAAAAAAAAAATAGTTTTCCAATCGCTCGAATACTGTATTCCGATCAAGTAATTAAATCATGACAATGACTTTTACCTAATTTAACACGTTTTTACTTTGTTATTTGCCAGAGTTGATTGTTTGTAGTGGACATTAGTTTGCTATTTTAAATGGGTTGTCCAATATGAGACACATCATCGTGACTAATTGATATGTCAAAAATCAAAACTTGTTTGACGGGTTTGAAAAGAAAGCAATAATTTTGGTAGACAATAATGTTCTCGCTTACTGTTTGATGTTTCTTTATAAGGTTAATTTAGAATATTAGTCTCATAACTAATAACCTTAAAATTGTCACTTTACTTGCGAAAAAAATAACATTCCAAAATGATTGGTATTCTATACCATACAGCCCATTGATAGTGAAAGTTCATGGCTTTCACCGGGTATCAGTATCCACAGGAAATCAAGAAATTATAATAAAAATTCTTTATAATTTTATGTCGTAATTGTACTATACAATTCGAAGAAAGACAGATAGAATAATCATTAAATAAGGTGAGATTTTTGTTGCCCAAAATTTATATACGGATAACTTAAATAGTGTAAAGTCAACATCTTCGATCTCTAACTCAATTTTGTTTAAGCGGGATACAAAAATTATAGGTTTTTTCTCTAAATAATTACAGTAAAAATCGGAAAGAGAATTATAGAGATCTGATTTCCGCAGGATATACGGATGATCAGGAGCCAATCTGATTTGTCATTTAAACCTTCTGAGTGCAAGCTGATGATCAGTATCTGACTGTTGTGGTCTTGCAGTTCTACGTCAAGAATCAAACATTAATTAGGAGCTAAACATTGTCCTCGAAGTAAGGGGCAACATATAAAGTCGAGATTAGCTCATTGTATGGATATGGTCAATGAGAACTGCTCATCACTTTTCTTAAGGGATTTTCTGCAAGTTGAGTAGTTTACTACCAGACAAAGATTCGCATGGTGGGGTTAAAACAACAGTAAGCATTTACCTCATTTTGGGTATACTTTGGGCACTTTTGGTTCGAGGCTTCAAATGTATGCCAAAAGATAAGCAATTATTCTTGTGAAAATTTGTAATGTTTAGCTGTGATAAAGCTGTAGCAGAGCTCTTTTTCTCATATATATTGTCTCAAATTTGAAAAGATTTGTGACATGATATGCCAGTACTGCTGCTTTTCTTTTCTTACTAGAAGCTAAGGGGATCGACCAATATGCGGGTAGGCTTTGCCTCTTTGTCCGCTACCCGGATCTCGTTTTTGAAATCCTGTTGTTAAATCCATGTTAAACGTCTGGTTAAAGGACTAATAAGACCGCGTTCGTACTAAATCGAATATTACGACTGATTTAGGTTATTAGTTGGCGTGTAATCAAAGGAATTCCACCACCATATTCTTTAGGGAGAGAAAGGAAGAGGAAATGGCCTTGATTTTCTAGCCCCGCGATTTGCTAGCTAAATTTGAGTATATATAGATCACGTTTGTAAATGATCTCCATTCAAAAATTATCAAATATCCCAAACATAACTAACTCAAAACTTTTGTCAAATTTTTTTCACTTTTTCTGTTTTCACACACTATTTTTCCTTCTCTTTTTATTTTAATTTTAAAATTTAAAATAATACTCATTATAAAATTTCAAAATCATCTATTTCTATTGTACAATAACCATAAAAATATATTCAAATAGTCTATCTTCACTTTTACACCAACTCCCCTAAAACTCCAAAAGCTTTCACCATCTTCCAAAAATACTTCAATCATATTGTTGAGTATTTACATAGTATCACTTTACATGGTATATCTTGTTTTCATTGTCAAAAAATTTAAAAATAAAGCAGGAAAAAAATAACTTTGCGTCCCCGAACTGTTAGTTAATGTCATTTTGAAAGTCTGAACTATATATCGAATTTGTCACATTGAGCTCTTAAATTACAAAAATTCATCAATGTACACCTTCAAATAAAGTTGCTAATGTGACATGATTAGTATAGACAAATATTATTTGGAGGTGCACATTTATGAATTTTAGTAATTCGAGGATAATGAAGTTGCTAGTTCGAACTCCCAAAATAACATTTACGTTCAGGAGTACAAAATGAAATTTTCCACAAAAAAGGTCGTCACATTTTATAATACCCACAAGTAAATATAAATACCAATTATCATCCAATTGATTGCCCTGAAAAATCTTCTTTAGATCCTATTAAAGGGGTAGAATAGGTGTTTTCCCTCTATTTAAAAATTCAATAACAATTTTAGAACAAGTCCTAAAATAAATTGTTGAGTCTAGATATGAATAATCAATCAACAAAATATATATGCAGCGGAATAATAAAACAAATATCAATGAGACAAGGATTTTGTTAACGAAGTGGAAAACCTTTGAACTTACCTTTAAAATGAAAAATCACTTGAGTTAGCAGCCACTAGAAATTAACTAAGAAGTAAAATCTTACAACGGTGATTCAGACACAGACAACATCCAGTTACTTGACTAGAATTCTAAAAAGAATGATCGAAATATTTCAAAATCTAAATTTTGAAATAGTTTCAAAACTTTGCATCAACATCTCCTTGTTTTTAGCTCTTCATCTTGATGACGTTCTTATCTTTCAAACTTTTAAAGACTCTTTAATCTATTGAACACTTTGACCAAACTTAAAATACAACTTAATTTGAATTTAAAATTTGACACGGAATTATGCCAACATTAAAACACTAACAAATATTTGTTGTTTCTTATATCACGTTAATTGTACTAATTATCCTGTTACAGGCACATAAATTGTTATTTACCCATTTAACACCAAAAAATAAAAGAAGTACGCTTAGTGTGGCATTTTTTGTTTCATTTTAGCTTTTTTATTTTACTTAATAGTAAAAGTACCTCGTAATTTAATGTTACTGGATAATTCAATTTCCTTTTGGGATATAAGATGTTCATGAGAAGATGGAAGAGGCCGGGGATATCAAAGAATATCTGACGGATCAAGATCAACAATATATCTTCCAATATAACTTTTGGATACTTTTGCATGCATATAAGTGGTGCTTTCATTCCAACATAATTTTAACCCAATTAAGAAACTCCAAAATCCATGTTTTGTGTAATTGAGTGTAAACATCTCAAAGTACCGGCAATAACTTCTTCATATACGTACACTTCGCAACTAAGATTTTAATAATCCCTAAATTATTTTAGTCAATTTCACTTTTGAGTCCAAACAACTAATTTTGTTACATTAAATCTCTAAACTATTAGCATCCATAAATGTGCACCTTCTAGTAAGATCCTATAGTTGAAATATATGATTAAAGGATTACATGCATGGAACAATGTTGATGGTTAGATCTTATGAGAGAGCGCACATTAATGAATTTGTGTAGTTCGAGTTCTCAAACAATCAATTACGACATTGAGTACTCAATTAACTACAAAACTCATTAATGGTCATTGTCAAAGGATCCAACTGTCGATATTATGTCACTTAGCCTAGTTTTTATACATTTAAAAAGTAGAACTTAGTTTCAGAACGGCAAAATATTGGTACATTTGGATAGATTTGGTCTAAATATGATGAAATTCGTAATTCAAACCAGAAAATGAAAATTAGATGATAACTCCCAACTAAAAATGAAGATTTAATTTCTAAGTTGAAATGTATTTGTTTTCTAATTTTTAATTTTTAAAATTCTCTTTTCCGGGTGATTGATAAGAGCTGGTATCATGAAATCATGGTTTAGTAGAAGCTTACAAGACCTTTGACTACCGTTTGACTACATGGCCTAATTGCAGGTGGAATATGGTGATAGAACCTGCCTACTTATAACGGCCTGTTTGTTACGTAGAGATCCACCTTCATCTCTTGGGAGGTGCATATGAGCTTGGGGGTGAAGAAACTATCCTACTCTGTAGCAACTTTAGTAATTACGATTAATTTATCTAAGTAATTAATCATCTACAGCTAGCCCCTCCTTGTCCAATCTTCTTCTGACCAAATTACCCTATTTAATTTCTATTGAATCCAACTAACATAGGGTAGAATTTATTTAATTAACTTGAGAGATCTAGTTAAAAAAGATGCTTCATTCCAATCATATTTATATTTTGTTACTTGGGGTCTGACTCGGTCCTTTGTATATAGTCTATGCATGGATCATGGATGCTAGAACAGCCGGCCGAGGATAAAGATAGTTTTTTTTTTGTTACTTTTATCCTTTATTTAGTGACATACGAAGACTGTGGCATAGTGTGTCATAGAACTCGCTTTCAACTTTCCATTTACTAAGAAAGTGGAACAACAAAATTAATGGAGTACCCACTGACGAATTTAGCATTTTCGGACTCAGAAAGAGGTATGTTCTTTTTCTTTAGAAAAATAATTACCTGCTATAGATTTTCAATTTTACAAATCAAAATTACCTATTAAGACATGTATGGTATGCTTCATATATAGTGATCAAGGGCATGCACATGCCATAAATATATATGTCATTGATATATGATCAAACATTTCAATAAACTTCACTACTTCAGTGGGTCTTGATGGACGTACGTATATTTTCTTTATATTAAACTTATTGAATTCGAATTGGATGACTGAGATTTTATCACATCAAATTTAAACATGATCATTAGTAAGATCATACATTTGATTAATTGGTAGAAGTGATTCATGCTAATATGATAATTAAAAACCTAATTATGGATTCCAAAGCTCAATTTGATCACTGCACATAGGCGGATGCAGGGGTGCGGCCGCCACCCATTGCAATCCCAATTTTTTTTTCATTTAGTTTTTTTTATTTATAAGTTGTCCTGGGCTTGTAGGGGCCCGACCCCTATTGGTAGTATAATTTTTAATTTATTTGATTGTAATGTCAATTGAATGCAATGTTAATTTGGATTTGAATTAATTAGATTGAAATTTGGATTTTTGAGTTGTGATCCATTGTGAATATGTAAATATCTGCATTTAATATTTTTGAATCAAAATGTTTTATGTTTCGGTTTGGTACTATAGTTTTATTTATATTTCGGTTGTGATCCAATTGATTGATTGTCTTCACTTTGTTTTACTTTGTTTAGATAATGGACATGTTTGTGATAAGAAAACTACGCAGCGTACTATAATAAATGCTCAGAAGAAGAAACTAATAAATTACCATGGATAATATCTTAGGGATATAGAGGTTTCTACCTGGAAATTTCTAATTTTTTAATTTTTTTCAAGAATAAATAGAAAATCCACTCATATTTTTGTGTCCGGAATTAATTATTTAGCTGATTTTTTTTGTTTAGGTTTTTCACGCCTTTGAATTTCTGTGGAGTTCCTACTGCTCAAAATATCATTTTCTTATATATAAAAGATGCAAATTATTAGGATCAAAATGCCACATTCAGTCTCAGCAAATAGTACATACGTGTAAAGAATTTAATGTTTTTAAATCCTTAATTTTCGATATTTTAATTCTAGGACACTTTTTACATTACATAGGAAAATTTTTTTTTGTCATTTCGTCTTATGTGTTCGCCCCCTTTCGAATTAGATCATGGATCCGTCATTATCACTGCACATGGCCTAATTATCCATTCAAGAGGATATTTATCATCCCTCATAAGGTAAAAATAAAGGCATACATTATTTGAGCTGATATATATTACTAGAGATCTGTAATTCTGTTTTGATCGTCCATACCATTTCTTTCTTTGTACTTAAAATCTAATTGTGTTCATACTAAACCTACGACACCTCTTGTTTTTGCCAAAGATTACAGCTAGCTAGTTCGCATATGTACAATAAAACACTTCATTGCATTAATTACTTCTTCCCTGTCCTGGATTTTGCAGGATATAATTTTGTGAACTGCCCTCATCCCTTAGGTTTAGGTTTTTTTTTGTTAATTACAATTTCTCCCCTTGAACTAGTATCTCATTCTCAAAAACCTCTATAAACTATGACTCGTTACAACTCACCCATCAATCTACGTTTATCGTTACGATTCAGTCCCCCACCCAGATTTTTCTATTGTCTACGACGTTTTCCGTCACACATGAGCAACCCTTTTTGCACAAAATATCAAATTGTCTCTTCCTTTCCCACCTGGCCCAAGAAAACAGTGGTTTTGCCTCCCAACGCAAATTTGCCCAAATCTGATATTCTGTTTAGGAATGATGCTGAATTTGAAAAAATATGGACATGGACGATTTGATATTTTTTAGCAAAGAAGGTCTCACGTGTTGTTCATGTGGGACGGAAAACGTCGCACATAATGAAAAATTTGGGTGGGAACCCGAATCATAACAGTAAACGTAGATTGAAGGGTGAGTTGTAACGAGTTATAGTTTATAGAGATTTTTGAGATTTGATTTCTAGTTCGAGAGGAAAATTTGAAATCAACCCTTTTTTTTTACTGATCCCTTAGGTTTAGATAATCAAATGTATTCAGCCAATGTTGAGATCATGGTTGAGTTGCTTGGTATAGTTGAATTGTTTAACAGCATCATGTAGAGTGACTTTTGATGTTAAAAGAATGATTATCTAATTACATGGTTGAATCCATTCCAATCTATTGCTAATTAATTACCCCTCAAAACACATCATGAATGGATTATGGTGTATAGTTAGCATATGTCAATGGGACCCTCTTTTACGGAATTATGGTGTATAGCCAGCCAAAACTAAGATTTTTATCAGGGACTTGGATCATAACCTCGCAGTTCAATTGAAAAAAAAAGTGTAATTAAATTTGGTATGTATATTGGTGCGCAGCAGAATTTTTTTATTAGAGGAATTGTAAATTCTATTGGTATGTGAACAAGTTATATATTAGAGTTTGTGAAAAAGTTATATTGATTAATCTTCAACTTTTTTGGTATAATAGTACCGTAACGATCCGGGCCCAAACTCCATCAAATAGATTGTCGTATAAAATAAGGTTTTTTCACAATGGATACTCATTCATCTAGGCCCCAATATTTCAAAACTAATTTTGTACAAAATCAACAAAATATTTATAAACTGTAAAAAGACCCATAAATATCAATCTGAGCCCTAAAGTTTACATTAGCATTTCTAATATTTCCAGTATCGATGAAGATCTCCCAAAATAATACAATATAGAATTCCTCAACATTAATCTCCAAAATTATTCTTGCAAAACACTCCTTCAAAACACAAATCTCTTTGAAGCTACTCGAACTTCTCTAATTCTGCCAACTCAGAAAAATATGAGAATAAGGGGTGAGCTACGACTAGCTCAGTAAGTAGTAAGTCAATGAGTGTTTGGGGAAAAGACAATTTTATCACAATAACTGAAATCCAAAATAAAACACTGTGAGTCATACTGAATCCAAAATACAAGTTTATAACAAATTTTCCAAGGTCGCACAATATAGGAAAATCGTCAATGGTCACACAGACCTCCACGCCACAAAGACCTTCAATATCAGGCCACACAGACCTCTAGGCCACAAAGACCTCCAAATATCAGGCCACATAGACCTCTAGGCCACAAAGACCTCCAATTATCAGGCCACACAAACCTCCAGGCCACAAAGACCTTCAAATACCACAAGGGGTATCAAATTGGCCACAAAGACCACATAGATATATCATCAGCGCAAGGACAATTTTTACAGTATGCTCACCAAAACAAGTTATAAATATTTCAATTGTGTTTCACAAAATCTCAACAATATCATTTTACCTAAAATTTGTTCAGTTCCTCAAATAATACATCAAAACCATATAAAATACGGTGCACTTTCAAAATTTCATTGAAGAACCACTTACCTCGAATACTTAACCAATCCTTAAATCTTCTCCAATAATTGCCGAACAATCTCTCGGAACTTTGTAGCACCACCTCAATATAAATTTTGGTCTCTAATAAACATTCTCTGCGACCATTTATAGACCTTGATCTCTTCAAGTTTTAAAATTAAAACATACCTCTATCCATCACTTTAAATTCAAACATAAGATCTTTATCCATATCTTTCAAATCAAATATAAGAATAATCTTTATCCATATCTTAACCTTTAAATTCAAACCCAAGATCAAATCTATATTCAAACCTTTAAATTCAAATATAGATCACATCACCATATCAGCATCTTTAAATTCAAAAATACGATTCAACCTCTATCCAAAAATCAAACATAGGATTAAGCCCTATCTTTTCATTTAAAATTCGAATTACTCACATACACTTTTTTCGGGACGGGGTATTACAAGTACTTTTTTCATTTTCCAGGAATCTATAAAATAGCTTAAAACGCATCAAACACATTGGTTGGCTATATAATATGCTTCTTTAATAATTAGTGCACAAAAGTGATCAATTATCATATTAAGTGGAACATTTGACCGATCTAATTTTCAACATATAAATTTAATGATCTATATATATACAGAAGTCATGATGCTACATCTTATTTTGAGATTCTATCTTACCAATCTCGTGGCTGAGAAGGTTCGAACTCGCCTTTAAAATTAGGGAGATACATGGGTAACGCAATCAGTAATGCAAATATAAGCTAATTACGCCCTTGAAAGGCGCAGTGAGAACAAAACTCCTCTAATTAAGCAGACAAGAATCTCAAAAAACTTTGGGCACAACCCTCATATTATCATATATATAAGAAAACTATATATTGAATACGACTGGCCGTATGAAGTTGCGTTACTATAGAATACGACAGTTCTCGGGGGCATAAATCATAGAAATGAGCGACACGGCCTTGGCACACCATATATATGATGTTGCATAGACATGACCTCTTAAAAGGGGATGGTTGTTTGCCGGCTACTAAAAGCGTACGTGGTTTTTATTTTTTCACTTGTGAAACCTAGAGCACGGTGTTTTACCCGTAATTAAAATTTTATGTAATAGGTTTTAAACATGTTCAAAATTTATCGAGTCTAGATCAACAAATATTAATTCAATCAACAAAATAATAATATGTAAAAATATAAATTAACTCTAAATCACGTAAAGAGATGAGATTTTGTTGACAAAAAAGAAAACTTTTGAAACACTAAAAAAAAAGCACTCTAAACTAACAGCGGCACTCGAAATCCACTACAAAGAAAAAATCTTATAAAGGAGTTATTAAGACATTGGAAAAACCCATTTGTTGACTAAGAAAACTCCGATGTAATAATATGAATAACTCTATTCGAACTCGCTCCGTGCGGTAACCACCTAAGATCCCTGAGGTTCTTCTTATAGACTCTTCGTGAACGATCTCACTATTCAACACTAGAACACTCGCCAACCAAACTCTCTGAGCATCTAAAGGCTTCATAACTAAAGGTTGGTTTCAAGGTGTTTGGGTGAGAAAAAAAAGTAATTTAGATCTTGAATCTCTGAGAGGTTTTTCTCTCTTAAATCGGGGCTCAAATAAATAATAGAGTAATAGACGATCTCTCTTACATAGAGAATATTTTTCTCTCTAGTAATAGGCAGATAAGAAATATTATAATGCCTCTCAACTCAACATCTCAAAGTATTTAAAAGAATTCCTTGAGTTTTAAGTAGAATAAGACTTTGAAAAGCTGAGCTTTTGGAAATCGTCGATTCTCGCTTGAAACAGGGTCGAGCTACAATCAAGCAAGCCTTTCTGCGAAGGCTTCATTCCAACATGGAGCAAGCAACTTACTAGTAAAATTCTTCTCTTGAGCAAACTGTTGAGAGACTCAGGGTCCGTTTGTTATGTAAAATTTCACAAAAGTTTACACTCTCACAATAAAATGCTACAATATAATCTTTCTCTCTCTCCCATCAAATCATAACTTTTCACTACAAAAATATAAAAAATTACCTATCTCTTCACTTTTTCACTAAACTCAATACCTAACAACACAAAAATTTTACAACACAAACTCACCCTCATTTTTCTCTTGAACATTTAGACTAAATTTATATGATAGGAAATTACAATTCAATTTGAGCTTAGTCTGTCACGGAATTAAGCCAATATTTAAATACACTAACAACTAAAATTGGGTTGTGTCAGTAGTACTGTAGCTAGTTTTGATGGAAAATGTTGGCTAGTGATCCATGGAGTAGAATACCCATGCGCCCCTAGTTGATCCTATTAGAGCATTCCTAGTAGGTTCTCTATTCTAACATTTTGGTTAGAATAGAGAACCAATTTAACAAAAAAGTTAAAAAATACTCTTTAACAGCTTATCTATTTTAACAGTTTTTAGCTAAAAATTTTAACATGTGAACAGTGGTTCTCTATATTTAGATAACCACTGTTCACTTCTCTATAATACATTTTAAACTAAGTAAAGATTAACTTAATACATTTTTAAAAATATGATCGTTAAAATAAGACGAATATTTATAAATATGACCGTTAGGATAAGAAAAATTTTTAAAAATCTAATCGTTGAGATGAGATAAACTTAAAAAATGCTGAGCGTTAGGAAAAGACAAAAATTAAAAAAATCCACCCTTTTTAGGATAAGACATATATTCAAAAATATGACTGTTATAATAAAACGAATATTAAAAAATATAAATGTTAGAGAAATAATAAAGAAATCTTTGAATAATAATATTTAAATAGAATATTAAAAGTAGATGGTTAAAATAGAGAAGCTGTTGTGGGTGTTTTTAAAAAGTTGATAGTTAAAATAGAGAAGTGTACTTTTTGGTTAAAATAAAGAGCCAAATTTGAATAAGCTACTAGGAATGCTCTTATGCCTGGCTTAGATTGATCGATCTTGTGCTTAGAATTAGAATCGAAGATGCATGTGGGTAGTAATTCGTATTTTTTTAAAAGCTTGCTTACCGCTACGGAAATGTTGTAATAATTTTTAACAAATCAGTTTTTCGAGTACCATTTTGAACGGGTCGGTCTCTATGGTCTTTTTCATCTATCAAACATTAGTTGACTAACAGAATACTAAAATTAAGTTTGGATCGAGATGTCTATTGTCAAGGTCAGGTAGCCTATTTCGAATCTCATCTTAGTTAGTGGGTTAATGTTTAATGTCTGAGAATAGAGCACATAGACCGATATGTAAAAAGTTGTACTTTAGAGACTAACTTTTTAAAAATCAATATCACGGGAACTGTAGAGGGTAAACTTATAACAAAACAAAACAAAAATCTCTGAGGAAGCATAGCGAAAAATGATTCTAAATCACAATTTAATTATTTGGGTAGCATCTCTTATTCATATTTCGAGGTAGGAATAGATAGGTTACTTATATTCTTGACTCACTTTGTATATATTGAAGATATTGTTGTAAATTTATTAATTTTTCAAAGGTATTATTGTCAGATTGAGGGTGCAAAGTATTTAACATTAGTAGTTGAAGTGTGTAATGTGTCGAAGTTGATAGTTTAGGGTGCAAAGTATTTAACATTAGTAGTTGAAGTGTGTAATGTGTCGAAGTTGATAGTTTAGGGTGCAAAGTGTCTAATATTGGAAATTGGATTGTGCAATATTGCAATGTGTCAAAACTGATAGTTTATAGTATAATGTGTCGTAAACTTGGTAGTTGATGAGTGAAAATTGTATTTATATCATCAAACAATCTTTAAGAAATTTTACGCAACAGTACTGTCTTTTTTTTTCTAAGTTACGCACCAGTACTGTCGTTTATATTTTCTTTGTGCACGAAGGGTTACAAATTATCTGTTAATTCTACTAATTCTACTCTTTTCCCTACTTTTCTCTGTGCATGATAACCCTATTCTACAAGGAAAAATAACCTCTTGAGTAGCTGGAGATCCTAATAGATATACACATCGCCACAACATATTGACAATGGGCCCTCTCTTTTTAACATGAGACCCACCATCTATATATATGGCGGTGATGTGCATTGAACCTACTGTTTCGAGCTACTGTGGCTGAGAGACCCATGCCTAAGCTGTGAAATATTATAAGCTAGTTGGTCCCGATTGGATACCAGTCGAGGGTAAAGTGGTCATTGCACAAAGGTGTTGTCAATCAACACAAAGGTTGAAGAAACAAAATCATATTATTCCCTCACATTTTTAAACTAATGCCTCTGTCTTGTCTCCATCCATCAACTCCCTCTCCCCTTCTCTCTCTCGAACACTCACTGTCAACCTCTTGCAATTTCCATAAAAGCCCTAAAGGACTTTCTTCTCCTTACCCAATTATGAATTAGCATTAATCCTCTCTCTCTGTCTCACTCTAACTTTTTTTTCTTCTTTGGCCTGTCTCTCTCTCACTTGGCGTAGGAAGAACTCGCTCGCATCCCCCTTTTCTCGGGAAAAAATAAAAGGAAAATCATCCTGCCAGTTTTCTCAAAAACGTCATTAAAAAATGAAAGTTAACAAAAGGCACCAGCTATTTCATAAGCCTTTCAAGGTTTCTAGGATTGATCAGAGAAAAGATTCAAAGAACCTCAAAGGAGACGAAAATAAATAAATAAACACCTAACTTATGCATTAAAAAAACAGTGCGTAGCATTACTGTTATTTTCTCCTGCCTATATATCAACCCCGTCATCGTCATCTTCCCTCTACTCCGAAATCTTCTTCCTTTCTCACTTTCTCTACAGCTCTCTGCCTCTCTCTCTCTCTCTCTCCTGCCTGCTGGCCTGAATGTCCCCCTCTCTCTTTCTCCCATGACATGATTGAAATCCAGTCCACCTGAAATTTGCTTGTGATCAGAAACGTTTTGGATGTCCCATTTCTTCACGAACAGTGACACCCAAAACTTGTTCTAATTAGCCTCATCGTCGCAGATCTCAGATCTTAAGCGCCATAACCTCACAGCGACCTATCAACTCCGACACCTTCTTCTGCTTTCTCTTACTCTTTCTATTTTTAGTTCTTTCCTAAGTACTTTCTTTTGACCCCTAGAAACCTAGATAACTTCCATAATCAAAAAACAACCGTGACCCAGAACACAAGAAAAAACAAAACCAAATCTCACTACCGCTTCAAGATCCAAGAAACCTAAGACACTTCGACATGGATTCACTTCACGAATTTGACACCAACACAGACAGCGCAAGCATCAACTTCAGCACCAACAGCATAATCACACACACAAACACAAACCCAATTAATACCTCAGCTCACAACCTAGCATCATCCTCGTCATCCTCCACCCTCAGCCGCTATGAGAACCAAAAGCGCCGTGACTGGAACACGTTTGGACAGTACCTCCGGAACCACCGCCCACCGCTCTCTCTCTCCCGCTGCAGTGGGGCTCATGTGCTGGAATTCCTCAGGTACCTGGACCAGTTCGGCAAGACCAAGGTCCACACCCAGCTCTGTCCCTTCTTTGGGCACCCAAACCCACCTGCGCCGTGCCCATGCCCACTACGCCAAGCCTGGGGGTCCCTCGACGCCCTCATCGGCCGCCTCCGGGCCGCCTTCGAAGAGCACGGAGGCAAGCCCGAGGCGAACCCGTTTGGAGCTCGAGCGGTGAGGCTCTATCTGCGAGAGGTTCGTGATTCACAGTCGAAGGCGAGGGGGATTAGCTACGAGAAGAAGAAACGCAAGCGCCCACCTCAGCCTCCAGCTGCATTGCCACCGCCTTCGAATGCGAGTCAGTAAGATCAAATAAATCTGCATGAAACCATGTTGGTGGGAAATCTCATCGTCTCGCACCGGTGTTCGAGCGCGTTACTTTGCGTTAATCTTCAATAAGTATTTCTGATCTTTTATTACTGCATCCTTAGGTAGCACGAGTTTCTTTATGTCTGTGTTTCAGAAACTATGCTGAAATTGGTGGGTATGAACTATTTGTACTCTTTGATCCCGTAATGCACACAGTAGTGGCATTAATAGTTGTCGTCGCAGTAGTAGCAGCAGTAGTCAAGCCTGTACTAGTCGTAGTTTAAGGTCCCTGTAACTTAAACTTCCAATTTGTCATAGATATATGCACTTGAAAGGTCGGCTATGACAAGTAATAGATTTGCAGATCATGTTGTATGTCTATTTTGAGTCACTTTTTTTCTTTTCGTTTTGCATTCTAGTCTGTTAATGGTTTTCGCAAATCATTCATTCAGGTATTGAAAAGGGTGGATATAACTTTGCAAAGATCATGTGTCAGATTTGTCTGGCACTACACTCGTTTATTTGGTTGGTATTATATATGTGGGTCAGTTGCTTTTCTCCTTTTGCCTTCTCCTATAACTTGCTTTTCCTATGGATAGAGAGTAAAGGAATAGAACAAAGCACTTCAGTTCAAACAGTCGTGCAACAGATAGTCTTTCGCTAATATGATGGAGTTTCAGAAAAAAAAAGTTCCATTTGTCTACGTCTACTTTTAACTGGGAGATAGAGACTGATTATATAGGCAGTGTGAGCTCCTTAGTCTTAACGTCACAGTTAGAGTGGATGGGGCTCTTGTCATGAAATACTTTGTTGTCTCATTTGGTATGCAAACCCATAACCCCTCTCACCATTGTGCCATTCAGTTTAAAAATCGCAGTGGAGATACCATCTACAAGTACAGTTCCGGTACTATCATTGCGTCTCAAGTTTGTAATTTTTTTTTTCTAATGCTCTTGGGGTGTTCTTTGTGGAAAATTGTTCTTGGTGGTCTACAACTTCCTTTTGATGGCGTAAGGGCAGAAATAGTTTTCAAGTTGAACTCCTCTCTTCTATTGCTACTTGGGTGCTTTGGTGTCATCGATGTCTGGTTACAATGGAGGATGAGACATTTGATGCTATAGTTGTTATCCGTATGATTAGGGGCAACATTATTGATATTTCTAAGCAGATTCACTCGGTTTCTCATCTGTCAAGTACTGACAGGAGTATTTTCCAAGTCCAAGATCCTAATCTTCCTGTTGCAGTTCCAACAAGATCTTCACCTAGGTTTATGTCCTGAATTAAACTTGGGAATAATTTTTATAAAGTCAATTCAGATGGGAGTAGTTTTTGTATTCCTGGTATAAGTGGTGGCGGTGGTGTAGTTAAGAATAGTAAAGGTGATATCATTGTTGTTGATGGACTAAGTTTGTGTATAGCGATGGGGATTGAGAATTTAGTAATGGAGAATGACTCCAGTGTGGTGGTTTCTTTACAAATGGCTCTTGTACGTTGTGGTATTTGTGGGATTATTGGAATGAAATTCTTGTGCATGTACTTTGAGTACAAATGACGAGGACAAGAGTAGATGCTAGAGTCTAGAGATTTTTTTTTTCTATAGTCTCCCATTTGATTGGCTTTAGTATAGGATGATATATCAAAATGGTTTCAGCTGAGTTAAGGGACCCATAAATATAGGACATTAACAAATCAAAAGGAAAAAGAACTATCAAAGGAATGTTTTTACAATGCTATGAAATTTTATATTAGTTTTTCTTACCAGTGGATTGCTTTACCTAGTTCTCAAATTTGAATCTTTATCACAGTAGGTCCATCATCAGATTTGGTTGTCAGTAAACGTCAACATATATCTACGGGTTTGACGGGGCCGGCAGAGCATGGAGCTAACTTTTTGTAAATATTTTGTCATGCGTAATTACAATCAACACAAGCATTATGAATAAAATGATTAAAGCTCTAGAATGTCAAGAAACAATCATTCGGTAGTGATATCATATTGGCATTATAGGGTTGTGGAGTGGGATCTTATTTTATCAGCTATAGTGGTTTGATTCAACACACAAGGCATGCTCATAGAGATCCTTCTGAATTGAGAACATGCTGCTTCATCTTTTGGCCTGTATGTTTCTCCTTCTGTGCCTATTGCATCTAATTCTACGTCTCTGATTCAGATCAAATTTAGAGTGATTCCAGTTTGAAACGTACGTGTGTCTGGAGATGCTTATTTCTTGTTTGAATTAAGATCATGCTGCATTTCTGGTTTTACAACAGGTTATTATCTTTTTTTTTTCTGGGTAATTGAGAACATATTGTTATGATCCTGACTAAGCTATACGCTTTGAAGAAATTAGAATATATATATACCGAGGTAACTAGCTACGGGAGCCAAATTAGACTCATGACCCTATACCAGGGATCAGAACAATTACAATTGCTTAGCTATCAAAATTGTGTGGCTCAAGTGTACGAAGAAACCAATTAAATAGTATGCATATATACATCATTCTTTTCTTGAGCATAGTTCTCGTCTACCTTTTGATGCTCGAATTCTGATAAGTTAATGATGCTGGCCTAGTACCGATCAAAATGACTAGTACTTCTCCTGTTCAATTACGCTCCAGAGCGTTGGTTTCATTTCCACTGACTCTGTCTGACTTTGAAGATTTACTTATTAAAAGTAGTACCTGAGCTTCTTCTTTTTTGTGTGTTTGAACTGGAGTTTCCATATCATCGCACCACCATCCATTACGATTGTAATTAAAAGTAATTAGCCGGCCTAGAGGCCAATGTCACGCCTAAGCAGTTGCTTTAACCTTCACGTACGTTCACTTTCCATTATATATACCTTTTTAGTCTATTACTCGTTGTTGGTTCCAAGTGCATGTATATATGACTGATCGATCCATGTTCTTCACTATCCAATAAGTTTTAATTCCATAAGTATGACCGATGATCACTAAAGAGTTTACTTTGTCCCTGTTTTGTGGGCTTCTACACCTTTTCTATTAAGTACTATATATATTTTCTCTCTTTTTAATGTCTCTTTGGGAGTTAGAATACGCTATAGCACTAGGATCCTGAAGTTTTCTTCTATAATATGATTAATTCGGCTTGAAATCTAAACCGCTCTTTGCTAGGTTTTAAAGTTTAATTTGAGATGTCCCTGATCATATTTAACCCATACATTTAGAAAGTTGCACACCCACATTTATTAGATAGCTAGATATATATTACTGTAGTCTACTATATCTGTACTAATTACTAGCTAGAAGAAACATAGAAAGTGCAATTTATGCTTGTGTTGTTGCATATTAATGTTTCAAAAAGATGTATCGTGAATGTGATTGAATTATGTAAGAATCCTCAGAAATTCTCATTGGTCTGCAACGTGTATACTAAGAATGTTTTAGGCACTATATATGCGCCAATAACCATGCTCAGGGAAAAAAACATACTGCTATAAGCATATCTTCGTAATGCTAGCCGTATGATGTTTATAAATTAGAGGGCCAATGATCAAAATGCAATTGTGAGTTGATCAAACATAACGTTTGATAGAGTACGTAGTACTACTATATATTATTCTCATAACAAAATGATATACCCGGAACATTATGAGCTTAATTATCATAATCTTAACATTTAACGTTTGATCAACTCCCTGCATGCCTAGAAAAAGACAAGCGAAACCTGAATTTCTTAATTAAATATATTGCCGTACTGATCATCTTCTTCAAAATTCAAGCGAGGGGTGGACGTAATACAGGGTTTAGGCCGTACCTAAGATAACAAAAGATTATCAGCCAGATGGAAGAACTGGCAGGGATCCGAATCAACCAGCTTGCTCCTGAGGTGATTTATTATTATCATTAATGTAAATGTACTGGTTTAGCTGTGGTAAAATCTCCTCTGATTTTCTTCCTATTTGTTTCAAAATACTGCATTAATTTTTCGACTAATTAAAGGACCCTAATTACTGGCCTTTTTAGTTTTGACCACCTGACAATTAAGACTGATATATGTGTACCCACTTGCTATATTAAGACTACAGGTGATTATAGAAGTTCGTAAAATGGGTATAATTAATTAATGTTTCTACATAAATAGTTTAACTTCGTGTACTCTTCGATCGCATATTATCCGCCAATCCTGGAGGGCAAGAAGTCGCTGAGGTTCCTTAGTTATTATCGGGATCAAACCTATAGCTAGCTAGCTAGAACTTCAATATATAAGTCAGGCGAGTTTTTCGATTTACTGCAAGTTGCGGGCATAATATTAGATAGCTAGGTACAATTCAAATGAGACGAATTCATAGATATTAATTAATTAAAACTTGGGGGGCCATGGCCTGCCTTGGCCTTAGGACTTAGGCCACGGTATTCGAGGCTTTCGATCGAGTGACTGCTTATTTTACAGTGAAAATGAATGCATGCAAGAACTGAAGCACGAGTTACGTGATTAATTAGGAAGATGATCAAGATCGGTTAAAACTGTTGAAGAGTTTTTTTAAAATCTTCCGGCTTGTTTTAGAGTCTATGTAAATAGAAAAGACTGAAGTTCTTCTATTTTCTCTTTATTTTCTCCCGCAAATCATGAGTCTGCTTTTCCTTCATATTGATAGTATTAGTATCTCAGGCAAGCTACTTGTTCCTTTAACTCTTCTAGCATAAAAACTATAAAAAGCAGGCGAATTGATACCTTTTTCCTTGTCTTTTTTTTTCCAAGATTACTTTTTCCTTGTCGGAAAAGTTTGACAAAGGTAATTCTCTAATGAAGGGTTCAAAAATTTCTTTCTACGTACATTAAGTCGCACTCTCCTGTTTGAAAATTAGAGCACGCGCGTTGCTTTCCACCTCCACTTCTAAACACGGAATATGTTCTTAAGACAGAATCGGGCATGATAATAAGTTAATAACAATTCATGTCTGCTACTTGTCGTTGTATGATGTCGGGTTCATTATAATGTTTACGTTCCAAGGAATAAACGACATGTTTGTGACGTTTCTATTCCCTTTGCAGAATCTGGAAGCGGAGATAAAACTTACCCCCCTTTCTTTCTAAAGTATGAAACAGTACTAAGAGCATCCTTTTGGAAGGCTGGGCAGAATCTCATGAGTAACACTATAAATTTCAGATATATATATATATATATATATATATACTACTTTACTAGATTAAATTGAAGATCGAGGTTAATTATAGACTTTGGCACCTATGCATTTGACTTTAGTTTGTGACTTGAAAAAGTATTTCGAAGTTTTCCTTTTCTCGAGCTTCAAGACTTTGAAGGTCAAATAGGCATGCATATTTTCCTTCAAAGGAGAACAAATAATAACAATTATTGTTTATTAGTGTGTACGTAGTGTCTGACATATTCTGTAAGACGAGAACAGTAAGTCCTAGTCATAATGTGTAGTATTGCATGATAAAAATTGAGGCAAGACACGTTTCAAGAAATATAATTTTAGGTGATAAAATTTTAGATGTTAAATCAAAATTGGTCACTTTAAGTGAACTTTTCATGATAAAATATTAATTTTGTCACTTAAAACAATCCAGGAATGTCAAAACCGTCCGGACGGTACGAAAAAAGTCCGCACAATCATGAATGTTTCTTCCGCGAATCGTGTGGTTCCACGTTGCAAAACATCAGACACCTGACATCGATACCTTCCTGACTAATAAATAGCGTATGAACCGTCTAAGTTCTAGAACCTTTTCAAATCGGACATATTTAATGATGTTAAATTTGATAGGACCACATGTGAATATAACCGCTAAGAAATGTCCGAATGCTAATCAAACGCGTTCGGACGGTTACTAGACACATTAAATCCGCTATACTTTGTCAAAATCACAAACTCACTCACTTCTCTCAAACTTTTCTCCCAAACGTTTTCATTATCCGTTTGTTTCTCAATTTCATGCATTTCGATTCAATATCGTTCGCTGTTTAGTGTGATGTGTTCTTTGTGTCTATTAAATTACGTTGTTTTGTTGTGTTCATCGAACCATGTTCGGACGGTTTTTGCTAGGTTGACCATGAAACACTATGAGAGAAATATCACCAATATCGAAGGACAAACAGAGGGACCAGCTTGGCCAGACGCCATTTTAGCGGAGTTAAACGAGAGTATTTGGGCGATAGTGTAGCCGACGCATTCGTTGTGCATGGAGCTCCAATGCCGCTTAACCGGTCTGAAGACCAAACTTGCTCTACGGATAGGGCTATAACGAAAGAGCTAAATATTATGCGGATGAAAATATTCTTTGTGAGAGAACAATTGTCTCAGTTTTCCCAGTCTGTTCATACCGTTCCGATACAGCTGCAGACATTCGTTAGACGAGTGGATAATATGGAAGAGCATTTGGCGCATGTTCATGATGCCCTCGGACAAGATTTGGACGAGCCAGAGGCACCTCGTGATTTGGACTAGTCTTATGTTTATGCTTTATCACTATTATTTATTTATCGTTTGAAGGACCGTTTTCGGCCTGTACTAGACATTATCATTGTATTTTTCATTCGATATTTGGATTATTTTTTATATTTTATATTAATTATGTTTTTCACTAAATTAAATTTATTACAATTTAAACAGATAATTAGTAAAATTAAATGGGTGATTACACTAATGGAACGGTTAGTGTAATTAGATTGTAACAGTTAGAGTAATTATCTTGCAATTACAATTAAATTGGTGATTAGTTATAACATATATTTAATATAGAAGTATGTCTAACTATATATTTTTTTTATGTATTCAAAATAAATAAATTAAGTTAAATATTTGTGCCAAAATATATTGTGTTAGATTGAATGAAATAAATTAAATTATTCTCGTAAAGTAAATGATTTAAATAAATTAGGTTTTGTGAAGTAAAGTAACTTTAGTAATTTAACATGCAAAATAAGACGTTCAGACGATGTCGAAGAGCGTCCGGACTCCCATATCGCAATTGAGAGTAAATGAGATAGGCGTTGGAACGGTTTAGGCACCGTCCGGATGTTACCATAACTGTC
Organism: Myrica gale; assembly: GCA_963930655.1. Lineage (NCBI taxonomy): Eukaryota > Viridiplantae > Streptophyta > Magnoliopsida > Fagales > Myricaceae > Myrica > Myrica gale. The sequence continues at coordinate 19,965,662 of OZ005599.1, read as the reverse complement.
GCATGGCGTACACGGGTTTACGTTATACGAAAGTTGAAAACGGTTGTCATCGTCCGAACCTTTTATAAACTTCCGAACGATATTCGTCGTTTATTCAGTCAAACGTGCGCTTCCACGTCGCGCCAATTCATAGGAAATTCGATCGCACTCTGTGATAAAATGTCTGAACGTGTTTATTGTGTCGAACGGTTTTAAACAGTTTAAATTTTTGCATTTAATACGAAGTACTTTGATTGGGCCACGTGTGCAGAAAAGCATCCGAACTGCATGCTTTGAGTCCGTACGGTAGCGACGTATTTTCAAAAGTCGAACTGTTCGACATTTTCACAAATACCGAACCATTTCTCCTAAAAAATCTTTGAAAACCCAAGTTTTTTCTTCACAAATCTTGACGTAATACCACTTTTTCGTTGATCTAATCACATTCGGATATGTTTTGCTTACTTTTAACAAGATTTAAATGGTAAAAATTTCATTTTTTTTATAGTTTTACGTATAGAAGTTCAATTTCATTTTTTTTTATAGTTTTACGTAGAAATTGATTGTGTGAAGTGTTAGGTTTGTTTTAAGTGTATTATTTTGTGTTTTAATTATACTTTTGGGCATGTGGGAGAGGTGGAGGGACGCTGCCATGGCAGAGTTAACTCAGTCGTTCTCCAGAAAACGTCCAAATACTTTATTTAGTCGTCTGTACGCTTTCTTGAGTTGTCCGTACGATTTCTTGGGTCGTTCGGACTCTTTCCGAAGTCATTCGGTGGTATACATTGTCTTTTTAATGTTTTTCGAACGCTATATTTATAGTTTAATTCTCTGTTGTACGTTCGGACACCTAATAGTACACATGCAGTGATACATTGTCATTTTGATTGTGTCTGGACTCTTTTTCAATGCAGTCGAACGTTTTAATGTTAAATTTAAATAGTTTTTTTATCTGCTTTGGATTCGACGGATATCCAAAGCTGTTCGGACTCTCTTTAGACTTTCAAAACCGATACGTTGACGTTTTGATAATGTACGTAGGCTTCACCTATACCTCTGAACTGAATTATTAGTGCTCGGATGTGTTTCTAATCGTGTGAACGCTTTTTTGTGCAGATTCTGAAAAAATAAGCAAGTGTCCATATACTAGCGGCCAAGCTGATGACGATCAACCTTCCACTCTATCTTTAATGGTGGAGCAGCATATATCGAACATTATGTCTCGCTCAATTGTTGTCGAGCGGGACATCAAGTTTGCAGAATTTAACGATCTCACATTTGAGAGTAGAACGCTTCCAGAGGTGGTGGAGGGGTTAGGTTGGCTTCCGTTGATCCACAGGACCGACTATGTAACAAAGAATATGGTGCGAGAGTTTTATTGTGCTATATTACGGGCGATAGACCTCGAGGAGCCTAGTATGGAGGTCACTGTCCATAACGTTCCGATCATATTCTCGCCCGACGAGCTGGCGAATTTCTTAGGGTATGAGAGAGATTTGGCAACGCTCACAAACCTGCCAATGAGTGAGGAGGGTCGGCCTACTAAGGCCGAGATAGTCCAGGCTATGCTAGGTGAAGGTACAACTATTTTAGAGGGCAGCTATATGATACACGGGCAGCTGCTTCCTTTTTGGCGGATCATGTTCCTCCATCGACCATGTTCCTCCATCGACCCGAAGAAGCACACCACAGAGCTGTCTTTTAGCAGGGCCGAGTTCTTGTACCTGGTAGCTGTACGATTGATATAACATCATACATCTACCAGTCCATTCGTGCAGAGACCTCGAAGACTGATGCTACGATTTCATTGCCACATTAGATTCTTCTGACCCAGTTCCTGCACGCCATGATGGTACCCGAGGGTGCTGACGAGCCGATGACGCTTCCACTTGGGTCGATCAACAAGACGACGCTATCCAAATTGATGGCCCGAACACGTCGAGCGCTGCAGGCCGCTCGAGTTGCTAGAGTTAGACGACAGGAGCAGCCTGAGGAGGCAATGGAGGGGCATGATCCTGGACAGAGCTCGACATAGGGACTTGGGGCACAACAGCCGAGTTGGATGAACGGTATGATGACGGAGCTGACTCAGTGGATGCAATTAGTCTTAAAGCCCACCCATTGCGTGGTCAGTGATATCAGTCTTTGTTTGATGACTTTGAAGCAGATACGGATGGACGCTATGATGACGGAGCTCGACCCATTGGACATTGGGTGGAAGAAGGAGGTCGTTGCGCTTTAAGAGGTCTTGATGGGCGTGGCAACCGGTGCCAAGCTCTTTTCTCAGACTGAGCGGGTCGTGCTGATAGATGAGCACCTTCGTCAAATCCGTCATGTTCTAAAACTCAAGGATGATGATTATGAGCAGTAGTTAACTTTTATTTTTTTTATTATGTTTTGAGTACATTTGCTTTTATTATATTTTATGGACATGTATTGGTTTTATTTGATGTTTTTGTTCATATTATGTTTTGATAATATTTGATATATTTATGTCATTTCAGTTATGTTATTTTTATTTATTATAACTTAATAAAATATGTTAATTAATGTTACGTTTCTAATTTCAGTACACTCATTCAAAAAAATATTGATATTAGAACTTAACACGCTTAAGGTTATTTATATTATTAACTAACTTTAGTTATTTAAAACTTGCTAATAAATTTAATTGTATAAGCTTTAAAAAATAAAAACAAAAAAAATCGTCAAAAATCTTTTGGACGTTAATGTTTCCGTCCGGACTTTTTAATGTAAGCTCGAACGGTGTCGTATTATATAAAAAACTGTCTGACAGTGTTTTTATATCGTTCGGATGAGGTTGTTTATGATCAGATGCTATCGTCTTGGTATTTCTAAAACGGTGTCGTGTATTGTAAGGTAGTGTTTGAACGGTTATTTACAATTCGAACGTCTATGTTTATGACCAGACTATGTTGGTTCGGACATTTTTGTTACGTCCGAACGGTTTTTGTTGTTATGTCATGCATTTATTTAGTAGCTGTACTGGACATGACGATTTTCAATTTCATCACTATGACACAAAACCGTTCGGATGGTATTCTAAACCGTCCGAACGGTTTCGAGCGACAGAACACCAAAATCGTCATATAAAACTTTGGCTGGCGAGCTTTAGGCTGCGTTTGCGTCCTACACAAACATAGCCTTAAGTGACAAACCGGTTTTTTTACCCAAAGATTCACAATGATAAAATCTTGGTGCCGACCCACATTAGAATATAATACATATACGAGTTTTATATAAATTTCTGAATGAGCTATTATCTTAAAGTGCTATAGTTTAACCATATTTCAGTTATGGGTGATTCATAGTTACGGTATAACAGAGTTATTATTTCTGGTGGTTTTGATTATACTAGTGCGATGTGGAAACATCCAAGTGTGGGTGACGTTGGCTTCTCTCGCTTCTTTTCATGTATTTATGGGCTACGCCCAAATTTTATACTTTGGAGAATTAATATATTTAGGGTTACCTAAAAATAAACATTGTTATCTATATAGGGTGAAATAAATACGTTGAAAAATCAAGAAACTATTAGTCACGATCGATCAAACGAACTTCAACCGCTTGGTCTTGTTGTATTTTGGACCTGGTTACATCTTGCACCTGCAACATCTTTCATGGGGATCGAGGTTAAAGAGGAGAACATGGCAAAAGCAAATTGTGTGTTAATGGTACCCCTGTTTGCCCTAAAGTAGTAGGACCTATTTGTATAGTATCCAAATTTTATAACGGCACTGCCCCCAAGATTTTGCACTCGTGTGTTATTTATAATATATGTACCGAACCTATGGGGAAAAAGAAGAAGACCTTCAATTAATGCATGAGTCGATGCTCATGGTTTGAATAAGTTTTGAATGTATCGCTAATTCAGTCGAAACACAAGGAATTATATAAGAAACTCGAGTGGTTTGTGGAAAATCAATCAGAAATTCTTGCTTCTCTCAAATGTATTTGATCTTGTTCAAGAAAATACATTTTTCCGCTGAAAATAATTCAATATGAGGTCTTTCATGAGTTGTCTTCCAGTACAAATAAATAATAATTAATTAAGATTATAAACTCGTCTATTCCCTCATGATTCCTAGAGTCGAGACCAACAGTTAGTCTTACAGAGGTGTTTTGTCCTCGATCACCTATTTCTGAAAAGCCTCATCATGCGCATTGTTCGTGTGTTTTTCCTTCGTTTTCCAAATACATCTATCACTGAAATATAGAGTTAATTTAGAAATGGACATAGACAAAGGAGTTGGAGGCCCAGCTCTTTAGCTCTAGAAAATAATAAAAACCTAATTGATCATCTCTCTAAAGCCATATAATTGGCCGGCATTGCCGCATTAGACATGGCAATATGGGTGTTATATCATCCTTGTCATCGATCCCACTTTGTTGTCTAGGCAGTGGAGGATTTTCGTAACGTACCGTTTTGCCTGTTGATTTTATTTCTCAAACTTCAATGGTCTATAAGACTATAAAAGCATAGAACTAGAATATATAAACTATGCGCGCAGTACCTTGAACCTGTACATTTTCAAAGACGATAAATCATTCAGGCCCAAATAAGCACCCCCTACTCCAATAATTATTACAAAAGTGGAGAGTTGTGTTAATTTAAGCTAAAAAATTGGCAGCGGATTTGAGCGGCTGAGGGCAATCAGACTTTGGGGGTGACCTTTCACGTACGCGAAGAATCTGGATAACAAAAATATAAATATATTTTTCCAAACTAATAAGGGTACGAGAATTCCGCACTCCTGCCTCTTGGGTCACTTCGAGTTGACGGAAGATGAGTGTCGGGTACTGGGGGTAGTCCTTTTTTTGGGTCCTACACTCCTACATACCCTGCCCCTCGCACGTGCTGGCCCCGTGGCCCGTCATTCATGTCGGCCGATAGCAGAGAGGCACCGCTTAGCCCAGTCAATAGCGCGATCCCAGGCTGATATGTCACCACGTGGCACCATCTTGGCCCTTTGAGTCATTGTCCTCCAGATCTGGACCAAACAAAATCACACTTGTGACGTCTGCGTCAGTGACTTTCAGTTCCGCTCCTCGAAAGGGTTTGCAAACTCCCACATAATACTCGAGTCTGGAGGGGACCGTGACAGCATGGTAAAATTCTGGAGTACCGGAACGGATCGTCGATCTTTGCCCTCTCGCGAATAATTTACTAGGACCTAGCTACGTAGTAATTGTCTGCTTTATCTTTAAACTTTCATTGCAACAATTGTTAGAAATTAAAATTTTAACTAATAATAAAATATTTATGCTGAGACATATATTATGAAAATATATAATTAAGTTTATTGATTTTTTTAATGAGGTTATATAAAGATTTTATTTATAAATTATTGAATATAATGACCAATATTACTCTAGTAATGTGAAACTTTAACTTTAGTAATACTTGAATTCCATTACCTGTATAATTTTTAATTTGTTAAAAAGGATAAGATAAATACTATATGTCAATTTTATATTAATTATCTATCCCTTTACTATAATTTTCTATAATCTATTCGAGTTATGTTTTCTTATTACATCATTCAAATTTATTAATAATTTTTTTAAAAATATTTTAACTAATATTATTTTGTTCACAAAATAATATTAAAAAAGACTATATTTTATACTTTGTAACTATTACTAATTTTGCAAGTATCCTTAAAATTACAAAATAAAATAAAATATATACATATTTAATAGTTTGATGTATATTATTTTAAGTTTGATAGTATAGAGTATAACTTACAAAATGAGTAAGGAATATTTGATAGTTATATCTTTTGGTTATAAAGGATGTCAATAATATATAACATATATTTATCTAACAATCAAGACAATAATTAAATTCAACTAGAAATATACCCACCTATCTCAAACGATTTTTCCTGATTTTAAAAAAATGAGAAATATTAAAAAAAATGAGAAATATTTTACCGTTTAACTATATACCCACCTATCTCAAACGGATTTTCCTGATTTAAAAAATAATAATATTTATTAAAAAATGAGAAATATTTTACCGATTAACTATATATGTTGCTCCGCAGTCCATGTAAAACGGTGTGTTTGTGTACCAAAATTTTACCCCCTCTAAAATTTTAACACAATTAAATATTATAATATAATCTCTCTCTATCAAATCATTACTATTTACTACAAAAAATATAAAAAATTACATCTCTCTTCACTTTTTCACTAAACCCAATACCTAAAATTTTAACGATACTAAAATTTTACAACACAAACACAATTAGACATTCGATGACGTCATACCATGGCATAGTTGTACAAAGTAGATGATTATCTTTGTCGCCGACAGGACTCTTCCGAGGGTCCCCCCAACTTAAAGGAAGGTCGAACCTAAACGAAAATGGCGAACTGGTCTATCTCAGGGTTTGGGCCCAAATCCCTAATGCGTTGGACTTGGCTTCTAAGTCTTTACCGATAGTGCAACCACGGTCCACAGCCCACCACGAGGGTTGACAATTTGTGAAGCTGCCTCCCGCTACTCATCGTCATTTCACTTTAGGATCGGTTAAAACTGGGCCTTTGGAATATGATCCAAGATCAACACTTACAAAAAAATTGTTTTTATCTCAGGGTTTGGGCCCAAATGCCTAATACGTTGGGACTTTATTTTTGTGTTGTTTTGTTGCAGAATTCAAAACAAATGATTAACTACAATTTTTATAGTAGAGATTGAAGGTGTTTTTAGCGTTAAAAATCTAATTTGGATAATAAAAAATTTTTTTGGGAGAAAAAATTGTAGCCATATTATTTCTTTGACATAATTAATAAATCAACAAGATGAGACTTTTTCATTGATCAGAATTCACCCTAATTCAACACACATGAAAGTCAAATGCCCATTCCAAACAAATAAGAAATTTAGAATTTGAATACAGCTTTCTAAACTTACAATCATAACATTACTCCTACACACATATCAATACAACTCGACATTACATTTTTTACAAATATCAATATAACTCAATAATTTTTAGACATATGTCAATAAAGCTCAAATATCACTTAAATATTCACTCTATTTAAAATTCTTAAAATTTTTTCAAAACGAAGATCAGTAGGTACAAGGCTAGGACGGTAAGAACCCAGCATATATAATTTATTATTATTATAATATTTATTAAAAATCTTCTCTCTTCACTTTTTCATCAACTCCCATAACATATCTTTACTTTATAATATTCCTCAAATCCCAATACCCAAAATCTCTACTCTCAAACATTAAACTGTTAAACTGAGACACTGGTAGCTAGCTATATTCGGTGTCCTATGAGATGTACTTCCTTTGTGAGTGGGACCATCTTCTCCAATTCTTATAGTCAAAGATTCTAATTTAGACCATTTAGCTCATTGCAAGAGCTTTGCAACAGAGTGTGTGTATATATATATATATAAGGACGAGAAATGTCCTCCGATATTTTTGAATAGGAAGGGTATTTTTGGAAAGTAAAACAGTACCTGTCGGGAACAGTAGATGAACAGGTAAAGCAATAGTATCTTGAACAGTGCTTTGTCTGCGACTGTCGGCAGAACAATAATCTTCATCTTGAAAAGACTATCTTGACCTTGATATTCAGATATTTATCATTGATAGCTTGAAAAATTACATCTCTGACATTATTGATATTGACGTCATGCTTGCATCACCAAAGGAACTGTTGATTTATAGCATTTATTTCTTCATCGGATAAATGAACTTCATATCTATCAAAAGGGTCTTGAGCATCTTGATATGGTGGTATTGGACAGAGAGCAGAACTGGATGCCGAGGTGGCCTTATTTTCATCTTCTTGTGACAGTTGGGATAGAACTTCGAGCAATTGATTTTTATAATCATCTTTATTCTGGGCAGCAGCAAGTTTAGCCTATAATTGACTTCTCTGAGCAAGGAATTGAGGATGGTTTGATATTTGGGTTTTGGGTTTTGACAATGGAATTAATGATATTATTGGTGGTGTAAACGTTCCACCATTTAATGAAAAATTTCTGGGCCAATATTTTGACATGGTCTTTTTGGGAAAAAACAAACTTCCAACAGAAAATCCAAGGGACAAGGTTAAACTGTATATAGAAACGGAGAAGGACAGGTATATTTTTGAACGGAGGGTTTTTCATGGCTGGATATCTGTCTAGGGAAGGTGTATCATGAGGGTTGACAGCCCATTGATCATATGCTTTCTTGAGACTTTCAGGAAAAAGTTTTTTATCTGGACCGAATCGGTCCCACCACTGGAGAAACCAATGGGGTATCGGTTCAGTACCATGAAATCCTTTAAAACGTATAAACCAAGTATGACGATGGTTATTATTTTCAAAAAATAAAGTGTATGTCCATGCGTCAATGTAATCATAATATGAAATTGTTTTGATATTGTTAAAAGATTCAGAAAGAGAACGTAGAGTCCAAGGTGAACCCTACTCTTTTTGTGATATTATCCTGCGTATTGTGAATTTAGAAAAACCAACTCTTGAAGAGTCAAATTTGCAGGGAGTGGTTTCAAATTCAACAGACTTTGTATCCTTTAAAACATGTTGATAAAAAGCTTGAGTAAATAAAGGATGCTTTGGAACATAGTTTCATTCTGGAGGTAATATTTTTGCAGCAACTTTGTATGGGTCACACTCATTGTCATATGGGCTTTCCACGAAACACACTAATCTGATATATGATTTAGGCATTAAAGGGTTAACATCAGGTAAAGGAGGTGATATTGGAGTAACAGGGGTAGATGATATTGAAGAAGAAACCTTTTGACTAAAGGTGACAGTCATTGGAGGAGGCTCAGAAGCTAAAGGACTTGATATTGGAGGAATATGAGGTATTGGGCCTAAAATAGTAAATTGATTTTGAATTGGAACGGCACCAGGCCGTGGACCAGGAGGACGAGGACCAGGTGGACGAGTATTACCACGATAAACAAAAGGAGGCAAAGGAGGAAAATTAGAGGATTGCTCAGAGGAAGATTTGTTACTCATTTTTTTATTTTACCCTGTAAAAATTCACGAGTTAGAAAATCAGGAACATAATTTTGAGAACCTTTTATATATTCAATATCAAAATCAAAAACAGATAAAATACCTTGTCATCGGGCAAACAAATGTTTAGAAGCAAGATTTCTAACATCTTTCATCAAAATATCTTTGGCAGAATGACAATTGACACGAATTAAAAAAAGCTTGATTTAATAAATCGTCTTGAAATTTAGAAACACAAAGTACTATTGCCAGAACTTCTTGCTTTACAGTACTATACTTTTGCTGCGTGATATTCCATGCATGAGAATGATATCGTACTATTTGTTCATTATCATCAAGATGCATACGTTGTTTTAATATGCCACCATAACCTATATTAGATGCATCTGTTTCTACAATTTTAAATGCATGAGGTGATGCTATTCCAAGACAAGGCAAATGATTTACATGTTTCTTTATTTGCTTAATTATTTCTGTGTTGATCAGTCCAAGGGGAATGTTTTTTCTTTAGTCTATCAAACAAAGGTTTGCATATTTTTCTTAAATCTTTATAAAATTCACCAATATAATTTAAACTACCAAGAAATCTTTGTAATTGTTGTTTATCAGTTATTTTGTCAGGAAATTTATCGGCAAATTCAATAGCGCGTGATATTGGTGTAATAGTACCTTGATATATGGTATGACCTAAAATTCTTATTTTTGACTGAAATAATTTTATTTTAGGAGCAGATACAACTAAACCATTTTGTTCAATGATCTTTTGAAATTTATTCAAATGATACCAATGTTGTTTTATTGATTTAGAAAAGATTAAAACATCATCAATATAAACTAAAGCAAAAGAAGAATAGGGATTAAATATATCATTCATAATGTTTTGAAATTCAGAAGGGGCATTTTTCAAACCAAAAGGCATAAAATTCCATTCAAAATGACCGAAAGGAACTGTAAAAGCAGTTTTATATCGATCTTGTTCAGCAATTTGTATTTGGTAATAGCCAGACTTCATATCAAATTTAGAAAAAACACAAGCATCATGCAATCTGTTAAGCAAATCTTTTTTATTAGGGATTGGATATCTTATCCATCTTAAAACTTTATTTAAGGGTTTATAGTTAATAACAAGTCGAGGGACACCACGTTCCTTTTCTGCAGCATTCATTACATAAAAAGCAGCACAACTTCAAGGAGACTTAGAAGGGCGAATTAATTTTTTATCAATTAAAGATTATATTTCTTTTTTACAAATTTCTAAATATTCATGATTCATCTGTATGGGTCGAGCTTTGGTAGGGATATTTTTCTCAGAAAAATCAGATTCATAAGGAAGAGTAATGATATGTTGTTTTCTATTCCAAAAAGCATTAGGAACAGATGAGCAAATAGTATCTTCTAATATTTGTTGATATTTTTTAATGGCTTGTTGTAACTGTTCATTATTAATCTGTTCATCGAATTGTTTATACATAATTTCTTTCTGTAAAAATTGTAACTGTTGTTGTTTACGAAGAACTTTTGTTTTATTTAAAATATTAATTTCTTTTGATATCGAAATGTTTTTCAAAACTTGAATATCTCTAGAAAAAGGAGGATAATAGAAATTAAAAGTAACTTCATGACCAAGCACACGAGAAGTTATCCCTTGTTCAGTAACCATAAAAGGATATAATAAAGATAAAAAAGGATTACCTAAAATAACTTTAGAAGTTAAATTTTTAACCATAACAAAAGTAGTTTGAAAGCAAAAACCATTATTGCAAATATGAACATTTGGAATTTTATAATTTATTGTCATTTTCTTTCCATCAGCTTGAGATAAACGTTCAGTTGATTTTTCAAAATATTTGGAATCAATTAATCCTTCTTGAATACAATTTAAATCAGCACTAGAATCAATTAAAGCAACAACAGTAAAGGACAAATCTTTAATACGAATAGTAACTTCAGAATACCATTTTTGAAAAATAATTTTATGTATTATTTGTAAGAAAGCTTCGGTAGACTGTATGTGCGTATCTATTTCAGGAGGTTCAGAAGAGGAGGGTATATCTGCTATTGTTAGTTTGTTATTATCATCTTTTTGAGTTTTTAAAAGATAAATTTCTATTAATAAATGATCGGTGATATTTGTTAAACTTATCTGAGAGTTTTGCAACTGTTTTATTTATTGCTTAAGAATTTGTATTTCTTTTTGTCAATCTTGTATTGTAGCAGGTTTGTTTGAATTATTAAATCTAGCTAATATTTTACTATAATCATAATGAACTTTGGGTTGTTTATTCGAAAAAAAAGATGAAGAGGATTGTATTTTCATATTTTTCATTTTTACGAGAAACTCATGCTGTATTTCTTTATCTTGTATTTGAGTGATAGCTTCTAATAAAAGTTGATCAGACTTTGTTAAAACAAAAACTTTTTTACAAGTACAATTAAATCTAAACAATTACATAATTGGACTTCATCATTTTCGGAAGAATAATTATCTTTTAAAGAAGAAGAGGAAGAAGAAGAAAGTGGAGTAGGTGATTGATCATTTAAAAATATTTTAAACAGTTTATTTTTTATATCCTCGGGAATTTCTAATTGTTCGATTTTCTTTCTGACATAACATTTATTAGCGAAGTGTCCAGTTTTTCCACATTTCCAACAAACAACATTTTTTCTATCTTTTTGTTTTTTAAATTTCTTAAATGGTTTAGAAGATGGTTTAGGTTTAGAAGAATATTTAGATTTGTTAAACCATTTGTTATACTTGTTATATTTTGACTTTTTCGATTTATAATATTTATTATGTTTTCTTCTTTTAGAATGAGCAATCGGAATGGAGTAACCATATTGTTCACAGAAATGACCTAATTCTCTATGAGTATGTTTTCTTTCTAATTCTATTGTTTTCTTTAACTTGATATCATTACAAATAAGTAAACCAGTACGATTGATAATACTAATTATTTCACCATAAGTATAAGAATCATACAAAATAACACCTTCTTCATTGGCTAAATTAATATGAACTTTTTGAGCAAAATAATATGGTAAGCCAGCAATAAGTTTTTCTTTCCAATAGGCTTGATTGCAATCAGTCCGTAATAAAAATTTAGACAAAAATACATCTTTATACCAGCGAAAATCAGCCATAGTTGGACATTTTAAATTTAAAAGAAAATCAGAAGCCCTTTCACGATAAACATCAGGAGAACCAACAAAATTTCTTGTAATAGTATAAAGCAAAGTATTTACAGCATCTGGAATAGTTTGGTTATTTTCATAAATAATATTATTATTCTCATCTTTTTTAACAGCATTTGTTACGGCAGTTCGTGCTTCTTCTGTAAGATATTTATCCCACCAATTTTTTAGTTGACCAGTAAATCCAGAAAATAAACAATTAGCAGCTTCTTGTTCGGTTTTGTGACTATTACGTAGTACATTTGCATACATGGCCATTTCATTCATGATATTAAGAATTTCATATTCAGCAATTCCATCAATATTCCATTCATATAAATTATCAGCAGAAAAAACAGAAGTATTTGTTAAATGTCTTTCTTCATATTGTAAATCTGGAGGAGTAGGTCTTGGATAATAATTTCGTTGATTTAAATTATAATATTTATTATTATTATTCTTCTTAGTATGATGTATTTTATTGATATTTAAATCTTCTTGAAATTATTTTTCTAGATCATTAATATCTTGAGTTTCAACAGATTCTTGATCATCATCGGAAGAGTCGTCTGATATTGAAGAAGAGTTTGATTGATTTAACACTTGTATTTTAGATGATGAGGGTTTTTTATTATTATCAATCAAAGATAATTTTGCGAGCATTTCATTTATTTTATCTAATTTTTCGGTGTTTGAATCAACAGGTTTCATGGGAGACATTTTGGGTAAAGCATAAGGAATAAACATTGGTTGTTTTGCAGATTCGATTTTTGAGGGGTTACCAGGCTTAATATATGTTAAATGTTGGTTAAATGCATACCAATTTGTTGTAAATAAGCATTTGTGTAATTATTCTGTTGAATGATATTATCAAAGTTTTTATCAGTATTATTCATTGCATTGACTTTATAAGGAGAAGCAAAATACTGTTTAGATTGATTATTAATACTAATAGTAGTTCTGGGAGGATAAAATTCATAAACTTGTTTACTATCTGTAGTTAACCAAGGAGGATTTTTTGTAAGAACATTTAAAGTAGAATTTAAATTGAAAATATTATCATCAAACCAAGAAAAGAAAGGAATATTTTGTTGAACTTTGTTCAAATGATCATAATAAGTAGAACGATTAAAAACTTGTTCAATCTCGTCATAATTTTTCAAAAACCAAAGTTTTTTCTTAATATTAAAAATAGAATCAAAATCTTTACGAAGTGCGTCTTTGTTAATAGAAAATTCAGACTGTAACATATTTATAGAACGAGAACGTTGTAATGACATAATTTCAGATTGTGTAGGAGAAGTTTTAAAAACTTGTTCATTTTCATAAACTGGATTTTGTACAGAATTATCAGATGATTTTATACCAACAGGAATATGAGGAATATTTTGATGTACATACGTATGTATGTATGGAGATATTGAAGAAGTACTAGTTCTGAAAGAATTTAAAGCAGATTTAAAATTTAAATTTCTTGAACTTGAAGATGGTGTAAGACTAGAGCTAGTAGAAAATCTATTAGATCTATTTTGAAAAGATAAAGTAACAGACCCATCATCATGTTGGGTAAAATATTCAATTTCTTTATTTTCTTGTTTAGGAGGAGGAACAATTAAAGGTAATTTCCAATTATCGGGTAGAACAACATTATCCCATTTAATCATTTTAGGTATAGTAATATTCGAATGTTCATTACTAGTGGTTAAAAACAATGTTTCGCCAGAATGAGGACTAACCTTAGATCTAGGATCCAAAGTTGTCTTCATTAACTTATAATGAAGTCGGTATACGATAGCAAGATATTGAGCACCTTGCATCATATCCTGACCCATGACTTTAATATTTAATATTAAAGAATGTAAAATAGTAGGATCAGACAAAGATAAGGGAAAACAGAGATAGCAATTAAAATATATAGGACCTTGCTGTAAAGAGGATTCAACAATTCCAAGCAAAGAATTAGAAAATTGATTATGTCTACCATCTATTAAACATAATAATACAGAAGTATTTAAACCTTGACGAATTAAAGGAGTAGCAGCAACTTGAACCAAACCCATGTGCATGTATTTAAAACCTTGATTAATATGTTTACGTATCATGTCTGTTTTTATTAAATGAATTGTTTCATATTCTTTACCGATTGGTATTAATTGTTCTATTGTTTTAATAGCATAATCTGCATTAAAAGCAAAGGTTTATTTTTTATATAATTGAGAGTCTTTTACTTTAGGTATTACCCAATTATTTAATGGTTTATTGATGCCTAATGAAATGTGATATTGATTAGCGTTGATATTGGATGCAAATGATAAGGTATTGTCAATTGCAATACTATTTTCCTTACTATTACTATTAGAACTTCCACTTGCAACAATACTTATACTGTTCGATCGTCTAAACATCCTGTTTAAATCACAGTACGTTTTCACAATAAGCTATTTCAAACGGGTCGCACCAACCGGGTCCGGCCTTTTTCACGGCTAATCCAACGGCTATTCAGGTGAATTCCAACGTTTGCAATAGATTATAGCGAAAAACTGTATATGTAACCTAAATAGAACGAATAGAGGAATCACGGTAGAAAAATATTTTCAGAGGGAATTAAAATAGTAAAAGTAAGGGTGAAACAGTTAACGAATGATGTATTTGTATATATAGATCCTACCCCAACTATCGTTTTTTCTTTTCAATTTTTTTTTGTAAATGCATCATATTTTTCCTTCGGTACGAGAATGGGAGCTGAGACCAACTGATCTATCAAGAAACGGAGGGAAGGGTCAAGGGAGCCCCCCTCCCCCTAGTCAACAAATTTCAAATAATATGGCTTCCAACAATGTTGTGACAAAGTCAACAAGGGTAAGCTTCATCGTAACCGTCGTCACGTACCAATATCATTTCTTAATCGTATTTTTTCTACCTTAATAAAAAAAAGTTAAAACAACAAAACTCGTCATATTTAATTCTAAAACTATCAAAATGCATTAATCTTCACTGTATCATATGATTCGACAGTTAGAAATATATGTAGAAATAAGCTACGTGACACGATATTGACTGTTAAATCTTTGTAATAAAGACGATGATCAGTGAATTTTGATAGTTTTGAGATTAAATATTGTGATTTTAGTAGTTTTGATTTTTTTACATTTTAATATAAATTTATGGGAGAGTAAATTTCTCTTATATTATTAACAAAAAGGCGTGTCAAATTTGTTATTTATTGATCATAATCAAATTTATTGGGTTTAATATTTACCAAAAATGTTATATTATTTGGCCATTTACTGTTTTCTGAATTTTAATGTTCTCATTTGTTAGAGTTGTAAAATTCTATAAACAAATTATAGACCAGCAAGAAAATCAATTAAAAATTTGAAACTCCAATTGGAGGAAAAAAAATCGTTTGTGGTCCCAATCCAGCAAAGTCAATCACCCTAAATATTCATATTTTATGGTTTTTATTAGGGAATATGACATTTTGGTCCTTGGGTTTATATCTCTTTAGTAAATGGGTACTTTACTTTCAAACTTCAAATTTTTAGTCCTTGGATTTTCTTTGTTTGACAAAATGATCATTCCGTCAGTCTGTCGTCCATATGCTTAACGGATCTCTCTAACACGTCAGCAAATTTGTACCGATCGACCGCTTACTATCAACACATATTTCCGGTCGACCACTTCAAATCCGTTAAGCATATAGACAGAGACTAACGGAAGAACCATTTCGTCAAACAAAGAAAACTCAATGACTCAACCAAACAGTTAATAACTACACACATATCAATACATTCCAGCATTACCTTTTTTACACACAACAATACAACTTAACAACTTTTACCATCATGCCAATAAAATTTAAATATTACTTAAATATTCACACTACTTTTAAAATTCTTAAAATTTTCTGAAAGCGAAGATGAAATTATTTACCTCCACAATAAGCAATAGAATCACGCGCGTTCATACTGAAGTCAATTTGCATTAAAATTATTGAGGGGGAGTCTATGATGTCGGTCGATCTGAACGAGCTTGACGCAAGTGGTGAACGGACCCACGAAGTCATACGCGCTCCGAGTATCAACTCACGTCGCTCTATAGATCTGATGATATATTTCTCTTGCTGTCTCTTTCTTTCTTTTTCTGCCCCGCTTATTTCCCTCTTACAGAAGTAGCCTTAGCACAGCCTCAATTGACTCGGATCTCTTTTACGGTTACAGGTCTCCTTTACGTACCGGGATCTGATCCACGTCGTTGTTCGACTCAGACACGGTGAGCTTCTTGCACCTATTGTTGTCTCTTCGAACTTGTGTTGTGGGTTTTGGTCAGAATTTTCTGGATTCGGTTCAATTGGCATTTCTGGGTGCCTTTGGTTTTGTGGTTTTGATGCCGAATCATCCGAATTTGATTGTTCAATGTAATTCATTATCTATTCTTGTTTGAGAATAGAGTGGATTTTATAACCTGATAGAGCTTTTGAAATGCAAAATGTGGCTTCGCATTGGTCTTTACCCCAGATCCGGGAGTTCCACTTCAATGAGTGGGTTAGAGAAAGTGTCATTTTCTTCATTGTTTAGATTTCAATGCAAGGACTTGAACGTTGGAGGAGATCTATCATATTGCTAAATCTTCGTTTTGATATGCATTTAATATAGGGCTCTCTTATCTCCTTGGATCAATCATTTTTTTGCTTCATTGTAAATTTACTGGACGCAATCGTGCTTGGTTCACCTTAAGTAGCTTTAGCGCTTATTATTCTTTCTGAGTTTCAATATGCTCTTTAGTCGATAAATTTTGACCCAAAAGATGGATTCAAATCTATGGGGGCAAATTGGCAACTTGCTAATGGGACTTCAAAAGAACAGTCTGTTTTGTACCCCGGTAATGTGAGGGTACTTTTTCCTCGGAGGGCCTATACATAGATATAAATCTGTTTTCCTAAATAGTGGTACTTGGCTTTTTGGGTTCTACAATCCTTAAATCCTTTTGGACCAGTCGGATTTGATATGGATAGGATTAGATCTCTTATATTTTCTCACCAGATTACTGCAAGGAGCCATATTTGCTTTCTTGGTGCTTGTGATCGGCTTTCCACTCTTTGTTTAATTGGGAGTTTCACTTTTCTATGTCCTGGAGAACATTATTGAACTTAGGAGGTTCAGGAAGCCTGATATCATTTAGTCAAATCTGAAAATTTTTCTCCTGATCTTGATTTAAAAGGTTTTTCAATCAAGCAGCGTGAGTAAGAGATTTTTTGAATTCTTTGGCTCTTTGCTCTAAGCATAAAAAAATAGCTTAATTAACTCTTTGATACTATGCCTCTATGTTTTGACACTTAAGCTAATGGTTGTTTGTTTTTAATTTGCAGGTCTATTTGAGTTGTCTCTGATAAATGTTTAAGGTGTTTGAATTTCAAAAGTGCATTTGACAAAGGATGTCTTCATGATAAGAGATACATGTTCTGATCATTGAATACATTAGTTGGCAAGCAAAGTAGTGATTGAAGAACCCAAAATCATGAGGGGAAGATCTGATGGAGCACAAAAGAAGCGTCTAATCACTTCTGTTTGCGTCGTTGCGATCTTTCTCGGTTTCCTCTATGTATATGGATCTGTTTTTGGCGGTAAAACCCACGGCTCATCTGCTCTAGAATATGGCAGCAAATCTCTGAGAAAACTTGGTTCAGCATATCTGGGTGGGGATGAAGATACTGATAGCAAGCAAGATGAATCTACTACAAAATTTGGAAGGGTAGATGGAGACGATGATATCACCCCAAAGAGTTTTCCAGTAAGTTCTTTCCAGCGATACTTGGTGTTCAGCTTGCTTATTTTTTAGTGGTTTTCATATATCTACGTCTGATTTTTCAAGGTTTGTGATGATCGACATTCAGAACTAATTCCCTGCCTAGACAGAAACCTTTTATACCAAATGAGGTTGAAGCTGGACTTGTCTTTGATGGAGCACTATGAAAGACATTGCCCTTCTCAAGAAAGGCGGTACAATTGTTTGATTCCTCCTCCGCGTGGATACAAGGTTAGCATATCATCTGATGGAGCTAGAGGAATCTGGAATATTGTGTTACTGTCAAGATTCTTTTGCCATTCCCTGATCTAGTAAATATTAATATTTATGTTGCTTATGTAATGTTTCAGGTCCCAATCAAGTGGCCAACGAGCAGAGATGAAGTATGGAAAGCAAACATACCTCATACACACCTGGCACATGAGAAGTCTGACCAGAACTGGATGGTTGTAAAAGGTGAAAAGATTGTATTTCCTGGTGGAGGCACTCATTTTCACTATGGAGCTGATAAGTATATTGCTTCAATTGCAAATGTAAGACGACCACTGGTGTATAGACTATCTTTTGCGAAGTACTTATTTCTTGTTTTATAAGTCCATATACAGTTATGCATAATTCCTTCCCTCTGCGTTGAATATGGATCATATGCTTTGTTGTGCTGATCTTGCTGTTTCTTCGGTACACTTTTATTAACATCTGTGATTCATAAGCGAGAAAATAATCATTTATGTGGCATAATTATGCAGATGCTCAACTTTACGAACAACATTATAAGCAATGAAGGAAGACTAAGAACAGTTCTTGATGTTGGCTGTGGAGTTGCAAGCTTTGGAGCTTATCTTCTTTCATCTGATGTTATAGCGATGTCTTTAGCACCAAATGATGTGCATCAAAACCAAATTCAGTTTGCCCTAGAAAGAGGAATTCCTGCATATCTTGGTGTTTTAGGAACCCAGAGGCTCCCTTACCCTAGTAGATCTTTTGAACTTGCTCACTGTTCTCGTTGTAGGATTGATTGGCTTCAAAGGGATGGAATTCTTCTTCTTGAACTAGATAGATTGCTTAGACCAGGAGGCTATTTTGTATACTCATCTCCGGAGGCTTATGCTCAGGATGAAGAGGATCTTAGAATATGGAGAGAGATGAGTGCCCTTGTGGGACGTATGTGTTGGACAATAGCTGCAAAGAAGAACCAAACTGTGATTTGGCAAAAGCCTCTAACAAATGACTGTTATATGGAGAGAGAACCTGGTACTCTCCCTCCTCTCTGCCGGTCTGATGATGACCCAGATAAAGTTTGGGGTGTGCCAATGGAAACATGCATCACACTGTATTCTGATCGTGAGTGTCTTCTTATGTATTTCTTAAGCATAATTTCTTGTTTTCTTGGTTTGAATTTGGATCTCGCTTTCAATTTTCTGAATGGCCAAGAGAAAATCTGATCTTAAATTCATGATGCCAATGTGCCACTTACCGAAAATGTTTTAAGTTTTGGTTGCCACTTTGAATCTATTTGTCAATACATTACATCTAACTTCATTTATGCCAAGAACAACAAAAACCAAACAGTAAGGGCTTCATTTGTGTTTCAACATCAAGTATTTCCTGGGAATTTTGCTCATGCTTTCCTGTGTTTGGGGCAACCAAGAAAACGAATTAAGCTTTGATGTAGTGTAAGCCATCTTCTATACCAAGCCTTATAGATTTATCTTAAATTAGCTTATTCAAACAGCTTCAAATCACCGAGTTTAATAATCCAAACACAACAACATATTGGAGGAAATGAAAGCACAATTACGGTTATTCGCCAAATAGACTTCAGAACCATACTAATTGCTTTACATTAATGTATTCTTTAACTAGTTCATTTGAATAACTAAGGCAAATACAGAGGTTTGGAGTTTTGGCTCTTTGGTTGCTTCTCTTCTGATATGTCTTATGCTTAGCTCTTGCATTGCTATTTCATGAGCTTTTATCCTGTCCCATCACATAATCTGTTCTTTTAAATTTTGAATGCTATGTTTGAGAAATTATAATTTTGATAGCGCATGTCTCGAGCGAATAATTTGTTCACTCTTCAGTGGGGAAATATGTCCAGTTGTCATGATAAATATGCTTATTTCTCAGTGTCAAATATGGAAAGCATGAGGTGGATGGGTCTCAGATGTGGTGAGAAAGCCTCATGGATATAGTCTATGGAGAACTACTTACTACTTAATAGTAGGTTGAGAGAGGTGTTTGGGCTACTTTAAGTTTATGGTAGGTAGGAGGGTGCGTTTTTTTTTTAAGTTGATGGTAGGTATACTAGAAGGGTACTTTTTTGTTATGGTGAATGGTGCAGGAAAACTATCCTTTATTTAAGTATTTCCAAATTTATCTGTGACTACAGAGGACAGAGATGGCTGGTATACGTTTTTATTTGGAATTTGTAAAGGATTCATGGTGCTTGGTATGTTGTACTTTTCATAATTAGGAACTAGTTGTGTCAGTGATTCTCTTTTTTTCGATTCTGCGTGTTCCAATATGTCGAAAGATGAAAGGGCTGATAGTTTGCATTTGAAGCTAAACTACATTGGGCAGTTCAATATTCGTTCTTATTTTAAGGTATTAAGAGGTTCTAATGGAATGCAATTTCATTGTGGGAGTATTTGAGGTTGCAAAGTTCATTGTTAAGTTTTTGTTTTGTTTCGTTTTTCCTTGGTTTGTCTGGTTGGTGGGACGGGGGGAATTTCAACCATAGATAACTTGGTTAGACAGAACATTGAACTGGACTGGTTTGTGCATCTAAATGGGAGATGCCTCAGAAGGTGGTGATTTGTACTTTTACTGGAAAGGAATGGGTGGATGGCATAGAAACAGTTTGATCTGGAGTGAAGCCCTCTTCGCCTTATCTGAATGATTTTGGTTGGGTGCAAACTTTATGATCCAAAGGCATTGAGTTCTTTACTATTGGCTGAGATTCATATTTGTACGCAGTTTTGTATGAGTAGTCTAATGTGTCTGCAATGTTTCTCTTCCTTTGTCGATTTCATATACTTTTCTTGTCTGTAATTCATTGGGGGATATACTTAGGTTTCTCTGACTAATAAAATTCTCGCAGTACTTCATCAAAAGAGAATACTACATTCTAGAACCACAATCAGGATGTCATTATACTTGAGCATAGATAGGTACTAAGTTTAGAGGTACATACAAATAAAAAGCTGGGTTTTGATAATCAGCCTTGGTATCATAACAATCATGGCAATACTTAGTTGTCACTATGCTGGCTGCGTGTGCATTAAATTAGGTATCTTCTTGCCCATCCTTCAAGCTGCTTAATACCTACCAAATAAACAAGCTTCCAATTTTGTATTGTAATATAAATAAATGGGGAGATACTACATCTTGGTGATGACTTTGATAGGCTGCTGCCTAACATTTTGCTTGTTATCAGATGACCACCGAGTTAAGGGCAGTGGTTTGACTCCTTGGCCATCTAGGTTGACTGCTCCTCCTCCTCGACTTGCTGATTTTGGCTATTCAAATGAAATGTTTGAAAAGGACACGGTAATTAATTGGTGGCACTTGATGTACTTTTCAATTCTTAGTTATTCAGTACTGCTTGAAAATCATGAGTATTTGGGCTAATGTATTGCTTGATATGTGGTGTAGGAAGTCTGGCGGCGGAGGGTTGAGAGTTACTGGAGTCTATTGAGTCCCAAGATTTCATCAAACACTCTGAGGAACTTGATGGACATGAAGACAAATATGGGTTCTTTTGCTGCTGCTCTGAAGGAAAAGGATGTTTGGGTGATGAATGTTGTCCCCGAAGATGGACCGAACATACTTAAGCTGATATATGACAGAGGTCTTATGGGCACTGTTCATGACTGGTATGCATATTGATATCTGAAATATAACCTAAATCTATAGTAAGTGATACCTTGCTCTGTGTTATTATTATCCTTAGAGGGACTACATTAGGCAAGTTAGATTCCCAGGGCAATGGATGCAGTTCAATTAAGACGCATACTAGCTTTGGGAAGTAAAGCAGATCCATCTAGGCAGAAGAGAACTAATTACCCTCAGCTGACGCATGTTTCTACCATGCTTGGTAGATTTTTTTTTGCTTTCTCTTTGACCTTAAGTCATGGTCCATAGTTTCTTGGAAAAGTTGTCAGTTGAAGTTTGGAGGTGGCTGAATTGGAGTATGATGTACTGGATAATCTGTTTCACAGGTGCCAAGCATTTTCAACATACCCCCGTACTTATGATCTACTCCATGCCTGGACTGTCTTTTCTGACATGGAGAAGAAAGATTGCAGTCCTGAAGACTTGCTGCTTGAGATGGATCGTATACTTAGGCCTACTGGTTTCATAATTATCCGTGACAAACAACCAGTGATTGATTTCATAAAGAAGTATTTAGTGCAATTGCACTGGCAAGTAGTGGCGACAGCTGATTCTAGTTCAGATTCAGACCTGGATGGAGATGACATCGTGCTCATTATTCAGAAGAAAATGTGGCTGCTGACAAGTGAAAGCCTCAGGGTTTCGGAATAGGACAAGGGTGCCTCTTTGTTCCCTGTTTCTCATTTAAGACTGCTGCTCCAAGGGATCACAAGCCTGTCCCAAGTAGTTATGCAGAAAACCAACTATATTTTGTAGCATTAAATGATGTTTACTTCAATATTTTTTGTGTCTACGTTCTAAAATGATTTAGTTGATAATCCTTAGACTCCCAGCATCTATAGGCTATTCTTCTTCTTCTTCTTTTTTTTTTTCTTTTCTTTTCTGGGCAACGTGTAAGCTGCTTCAGCCATTCCACAATAACTGAAACAAAGACGTGCTTCTGTATTATGTAGAATTGTGGTTTCATGTTATTAATCGTATTAGATTATCCAATTTGAATCTACAATTTGTCTTCCTGATGTTTTTGGTTTACATGTTTCATAGTCGAGATGTTGTTCTCACATCGTCCAAAAAGGATTCTCGTGAAAAGGAGTTAGGTTTGAACAGAAATTTTGAGGAAATATTTAATAGCTGCTGGGGCAGTTGTCCAATTTGGGAAGCACATCTCAACCTATTTAGGGTTAACCGGTTAAGGACGCTTCCCCCTTTCTCATGCGACAGGTATCAACATCTTGCGATTTTTCGAGTCACCTTCTGTATCCCTATTAAGATGGGTTTACAGTAAGTTTCTATGTAAGAACATACTGTAAACCCACTGTAATGTTGTGTTGCTAGTAATTACACCAGAAAGTGAGGCACGTTTTCTTCTGTGATCGAAGCAGGAGCTTCCAACATCTGCATAGAATCACTCTTAAGTTCTAGTTGCTAGCTTGTATAGAGCCAGAATATACTAAAATTAGCAATGGGAAGGTGGTCTTATCTTGAATCAGTGTATCATTCCCCACTTCAACCTCCTTGTACTTGGGAATTTGATGGCAACCAAGCATGGCCATTATACAAATAAGTTCTTTGACTTCAAAGTTAAAAGTTATTTTTTGGTTTAGTTCAATCTAGTCAGTTCTTATTGATTCTCTTCTAACGCCCTTGCAATCTTTCTCAAGCAAGAAGTTCTCTCACTCCATGTGGGATTTGGATATCACAATTCACTCTCTTAAACAATAACCGTTCGGACGTGTTTTTGGCTGTTAGAACCGTTTTTTTACCTATTTGAATTAATTTAATTAAAAATTAAAAAATTATTTGCAAATAATATAAATAAAAAGATACTCAATACTCATAATATAGTAAATATCTACAAATATCTAATCGTCGTTAAAAGTAAATAAAATTCATAATCGATAAGTGATGATAAAGTAGTGAAAATACAAAAATCTACTTAAATTTCCATTTGGGTGTCGTACGAGATTGCAGCTGTCTAATCCGCTCCATCATCTGCTCACACATTTGTTGTTCCATAAGTTGCATTATCCGTTCTTGTTGTTCGACTAGGTTCTTTTGTTGTTCGACTAGGTTCTTTCGATGTTCTTCGTCTTTCTTTCGTTGCTGCTCTGCCATCATCTGCATTAGCTCTTCGTCTTTCTTTTATTGCAACTCTTCCATCATCTGTTGATGCTCTCGCATCGTCTGCTCCATATCTAACTGTTTGACCAACACCGCTTCATATTCCATCTGTCTTGTCCTCATCTCCTCAATCTCTAATCTGGCCTCCTCCAATCTCCTAGACAAACCAACAGACGATACTGATGAAGATGATCCAATAGGCCATAATGAACGACTTAAACCTCGCACGTAACCTGCTTTCGTCCCCAACACTTCAGTGAAAATCTCTACTTCTAAGTATTACGCAATGTGTAATTATCAACGACTTGGCCATAAAAATCAACATCTTCCCAGCATAGTCTCCTGAAACAACCATACCACTATTATTAGTATGGGTTAAATGCATGTCATGCCCCTGTGGTATGCGGTAATAGCAAATATGCCCCTGAGGTAAACAAAGTCATTTTCATACCCCTGAGCTAAACATTCACGAGCAAATATGCCCTTTCATACCCCTGAGGTAAACATAACGGAAGGGCATATTTGCTCCTAAATGTTTACCTCAGGGGTATGAAAAGGACTTTGTTTACCTCAGGGACATATTTGCTATTACCGCATACCACAGGGGCATGACATGCATTTAACTCTATTAGTATTACGAAACTGTTCACGAAGGATTGTGTGAAACCTAACTCCATTCACTACACACCTAGAATAACAAAGTGTCTGTTGATCATGATCGAAGTTTCAAATCTGACCAGTACTGTAACTCAAAGAATATGCTGCACTTCGTCCAACTTAACTCTTTTTCAGCCCATTTTCTCTTCTTCTAAATCTTCCCAAACGAACATAACGGTACCGAATCAAGTTGTTGAAGTATCTCCTCACCAGTGACTTCTTCAGGTGCTGCTCTAAACTCTTTTTTCCCATCAAATATGTCGACATCATGCCTCCACCTATGCGTCATGGGCAAATACCGATGATGTCCTAAAAAACAATGTTTGCCCCCATGTTTCAGCCAAAATGACGTTGTGTTCGCATTGCAATTAGGGCATGCTAACCATCCTTTTGTACTCCAAAGCGAGAGATTACCGTAAGCCGGGAAGTCATTTATTGTCCAAAGCAAAGCAACATGTAACTTGAATGAACTTGACATGACCGCGTCATACGTCTGCACTCCATTTCCCACAACTCCTTCAACTCATCTATCAATGGCTGCAAGTAGATGTCAATAT
Source organism: Myrica gale (assembly GCA_963930655.1). Lineage (NCBI taxonomy): Eukaryota > Viridiplantae > Streptophyta > Magnoliopsida > Fagales > Myricaceae > Myrica > Myrica gale. The sequence goes on along the minus strand of OZ005599.1, from coordinate 19,940,451 downwards.
CATTCCCAGGACTTCTTGGACCCGGAATAAGCAATGATAGCATGAAACTTGAATCCTTCATACATTTTCATGGCGGTATATTGTATTGAATTAGTACCACTAGCCATATATTGTACGATAAGCTCATGTTGCCAAACAGATTGAACCCATCAGATGTCAAACCCAATCGGACGTTCCGAGATTCCTGACCAAACTATTCATAGTTCTTATCGAGGTCCTTCCATACCACAGAGTCTACAGGATGACTCATTACCCCATCTTTAACCACACGCTGCTCTTGGTGCCACCGCATATCTGTTGCCGTTTGTCTTAACAGAAAAAATCATTGCAACCTCGGTTTCAAAAGAAATGCCTTAACACTTTTTGAGGAACTTTGATTTTCTATTTTGATTGTACTTCCACCTCGATGTCTCATATACCAGACATTCTTGTAACACATTGTGCTCTCTCCAAAACAGTACACAATCATTTAAGCGGCATGTATGTTATCATAGTTGAATACTAAATTCTTTCTTAGCTTTTTTGCCTCATAATAAAATTTTGGAAGTGTCTCCCCCTTCGGCAGCACATCTTTTATCAACACCAACAAATCTTTAAACGCCTTTACAGTTAAATTATTCTCCTATTTCGCATGAAGTAACCTAACAACAAAGGACAACTTCGAGTACTTCTTACATTCGGGATACAACTCTTGCTTAGCATCCACCCACAACTTAATATAAACTGAAAACCCGTCTCCAAACCCAGACTCGACTGTTTCAGGACCCGTCATATTTTGACAAGCGTTCCCATCAACCCATGCTCCTGCCTCAAAATCTTCTAACATGTCTCGCATATCATCATTTATGTTTCCCTCATAATCCCCACTACTCAGTTCAGGTTCTAAAGTAACTACCCGATTAGGAACTTCTGAAATATTTTTTCCGTGAAATACCCAATGACTGTAAGTCTGGTCAAACCCAATTATGAATAAATGATCATCCATCTCGTCTACACATTTGAACAACACATTCTTACATCTCTTACATGGACATCTTATTAGTCCACGACTATCTGCATAACTACGGGCAACACTTATAAAATTCTGAACACCATCATTATACTTTGCACTTTTGAGTTTATCAACATCATAAATTCAGCTTTTATCCATATTGTTCCTTCAAAGACGAAAATACAAACAACGATGACATTCACACTCAACTCCATTTCTTTGGGTGATAGGTCATATCCCATTCAAGTTTACAATATCACGTACTGCACGTAATTGACACGACTATTGTGACCGATGCTTTAAAACTTTCGACAGCATTTCCCCTCAGTCCCCAGATACACGCCTACAACATTGAACATAAACACCCACCATTGAAGGCAAGTATACAAACTCAATGCTGAATGTGTATCCGGAAGACAAAATAATATTTGCATCGAAATTTCTAAACACATGAAGTATTAAAGAATTACACGGAGTTCGTTATCCGAACTTCGTGTAATTCTTAATTGGGGCTAAAGCTGCTAAATGAATGCATGAACATCTCATCAAAACACGTTCGGAGGCTCATAACCGTCCGAACATAAAATATAAGCATTAATACCCATTTTGGAATGTGTCCAGACTGATAAATTTAGTCTGGACGGTACATTAACAGTCCAGACTGCGATTGTTGAACAACATTGTTCTTTTAACGAACAAATGACATTTTCAACACAAATTCATGCAAAAATCAACTTGAATGACAAATATTTCAATATAAACACATCACAACCAACTCCAAACTCAATTGCGATCATTTAAGACCCTAAAAATTAAAAAAACACATACTTTAATATCCTAAAATCCATATTTTTCATCCTAAAAAAAATTAAACCCCAATAACCTTAAATACAATCCAATCCGAAATCTCAAATGAGTTACTCTTTTCACACCCTTTTCAATAAGATTGACATCTTAAATCAGCTCTCCTTTCTCCTCTTACTCAAATCTCTCAAATTTCTAAGTTTTGGCCGTTTTCGCTATACTGTCTGCGATTTCCCTTCTTCCAAACAAATAACCCCGTTCAGATGGAACTTATAGTGTTCGGATGCCTACGTGTAAAATTTTTAGAAGGAAAAATGTTGCCTAAATTTTCATACCGTCCGCACGTCATGTTATAGGTGACGACACCGTTTTAGTAACCACCACACGATAGTGTCTGATCGTGAACAAACACGTCCGGATGACCCATAGAACGTCTAAACTCTTTCTTAAATTTCACGGCGCCATTTTGGAAACCTTGAAACGACAGCGTCACAACACTACAATCTAAAACGTGTCCGAACAATGTAACAATTATGTCCGGACTCTGTTGTTGCGAAGTACCACACCGTTCGACCTTATTGTAATACGTCCGGACGGGTGTCCTCCAGTCCAAACGGTTTTTAGGCTCATACAATTAAATTTATTAGCAAGTTTTAAATAATCAAAGTTAGTTAATAATATAAATAACCTTAAGTGTGTTAAGTTATAATATCAATATTTTTTGAATGAGTGTAGTGAAATTAGAAACGTAACATTAATGAACATATTATATTAAGTTATAATAAAAACAAATAACATAACTGAAATAACATAAAGATATCAAATATCCTCAAAACATAATATGAACAAAATAACATCAAATAAATATCAATACATGTCCACAAAAAATAATATAAAAGTAAATGTCCTCAAAACATAATAAAAAATAAACGTCATAATAAAACTAAATAAAGGTAGACTACTGCTTATCATCATCATCATCATTCGTGAGTTTTAGAACGTGACAGACTTGACGAAGGTTCTCCTTTATTTGCTCGGCCCGCTCAATTAGGGGAAAGAGCTCTTCACACAACGTCAATGTCCGCGACCTTCTGCTCCAAAGCTGTCAGCTGACCACTAATATCACTTGTCATGTCATGGGTGGGCTGCAAGACCGATTGCATCAGCCGAGTCAGCTCCGCTATCATACCATCCATCCAACTCGGCTGTTGTGCCCCAAGTCCCTGGGTCAAGCCCCTTCATTGCCTCCTCAGGCTGCTCCTGTCGTCTAACTCTAGTAGCCCGAGCGGCATTCAGTGCTCGGCGTGTCTGTGCCATCGATTTGGAGAGCGTTGTCTTGTTGATCAACCAAAGTGGAACTGCCCTCGGCTCGTCAACACCCTCGGTTACCATCATGACGTGCAGGAACTGGGTCAAAAGAATCTCGTGCAGCAATAAAATCATAGCATCAGTCTTCAAGACCTCTGCACGAGTGGACTGGTAGATGTATGATGCTATATCAACAGGTAACCCCCATACAACTACCAGGTACATGAACTCAGCCCAAATATAAGATAGTTCCTTGATGTGCTTCTTCAAGTAGATGGAGGAGCATAGAATCAGGTGCATGATCCGCCAAAAATGAAGCAACTGCCAGTGTATCATATAGTTGCCCTCCAAAATAGTTTTATTCTTGCCCAACATAGTCTGGAATATCTCGGCCTTAGTAGGTCGGCCCTCCTAGCTCATTGGCAGGTTTAATAACGTTGTCAAATCTCTTTCGTACCCCAAGAAAATCGCTAGCTCGTCGGGAGAGAATATTATCGGAACGTAATACGGCACAATAAAACTCCCGCACCAGATTCTTCGATGTATAGCCAGTCCTGTGGATCAATGGAAGCCAACCTAACCCCTCTAACACCTCCGGAAGCGTCCTACCCTCAAATGTGAGATCGTAAAAATATGTCAACTTGATGTCCCGCTCAACAACAATAGAGCGGGACATTATGATCGTTGTATGCTGATCCACCGTTAAAACTCGAGCGGAAGGTTGCTCATCATCAGCCTGGCCGCTGGTACGTGGACTCTTGCTCATTTTTTAAAATCTGTACAAACAAGCATTCTCAAACCTAAAGCGTCTGAACACAAATAACATCGTTCGAGCATTTAGCCACACCGTCTGAACAAAAAGAATAACATCTGGACCAATACATAAAGCATCCAGACATTATCAAAACGTCAACGTATAACCGTGGACATACTATCAAGCGTTCGAACGTACAATAAATAATTAAACTATTTAAATTTAAAATAAATAACATCGGGACATCTTTCATATAGAGTCTGAACAACATCAAAACGACAATGTATACCACCGAATGACTTCGACATAAGTCCGAAAGACTCAAGAAATTGTCCGGATGACACAAGAAAGAGTCCAAACGATTTCGGGATGATGACGGAGTTAACTCAGCCATGACATTGTCCGCACACCTCCCCCACATGCCCAAAAATACAGCCAAAACACAAACTAATACACTTAAATAATCCTAATACTTAACACAATCAATTTCTACATAAATATCAATAAAAAAAACAAAATGTACTGTGCAAAATATGGAATTGAAATTTTATACGTAAAACTATAAAAAAATGAATTTTTTACCATTATAATCTTGTTCAAAGTAAGCAAAACATATCTGGCCATGATTAGATCCTCAAAAGAGTAATATTAGGTCAAGATTTGAGAAGAAAAGACTTGAGTTTTGAGAATTTTTTTATGAGAAATGGTTCGGTATTTTTGAAAATGCTGACTGTTCGAATTTTGAGAATACGTCGCTAGTGTCCGGACTCCTTGTAAAGCGTTCGGATGCTTTCCTGGACATGTGATTCAATCAATGTATTTTGTATTAAATACCAAAATGTAAAGTGTTTAAAATAGTTCGACATAAAAAACACGTCTGGACGTCTTATCACGTCGTGCAAATGAAGTTCCTAGGAATTGGCACGACGTGGAAGCACACGTTTGACTGAATAAACGATGAATTTCATTCGGACGTCGAAAATGGGTTCGGACGGTGACAACCGTTTTAATCTTTCGTTTAACGTAAACACGTGTACGCCATGCGACGATTACAGGAACATCCGGACGGTATCCTCAACCATTCCAATGCCTACCTCATTTACTTCGCGATAGGGGAGTCCGAACTCACTAAGACATCGTCCGAACGTCTAGTAGATTTATTTCGCATGTTAAATTCACTAAATTTACTTTACTTCACACAAATTAATTTATTTGAATGATTTAATTTTCGTAATAAATTTATTTCGCTTAATTTAATTTAGTTAAATTATTTCATTCAATTTAACACTATGTAATTTGGCTCAAATTTTTAACATAATTTATTTATTTTGAATACATAAAAAAATATAGTTAATCATTATTTTATATTAAATATATGTTATAACTAATCACCAATTTAATTGTAATTGCAAGCTAATTACATTAATTGTTACAATCTAATTACACTAACCATTCCACTAACATTTCACTCGTACTAATCACCCATTTGATTTTACAAATTATCCGTTTAAAAGGTAATAATTTTAATCTAGTGAAAAAACATAATTTATATAAAATATCAAAAATAATCCAAATACCGAACGAAAAACACAATCATAATGTCTAGTACAAGCCGTAAACAATCCTTCAAACGATAAATAAATAATTGTGATAAAGCATAAACATGCGACTAGTCAAAATCATGAGCTACCTCTGGCTCGTCTATATCTTGTTCGAGGGCATCACGAATATGCGCCAAATGCTCCTCCATATTAACCCCCCTTCTGACGAGTGCCTACAGCTGTATCGGAATGATACGAATAGACTGGGACAATTGAGATAATTGTTCTTTCACATATAACAGTTTCATCCGCATAATATTCAGCTCTTCCGTCAGAGCTCTATCCGTTGAGCAAGTTTGGTCTCCAGACCGGTCAAGCGACATTGGAGCTCCATGCACAATGAATGCGTTGACTGCATTATCACCCGAATACTCTCCTTTAACTTCGCTAAAAAGGCGTCTGTTTGTCCCCCCGACATTGGTGATACTTCTCCAGGAGCGTTCCATATTCAACCTAGCAAAAATCGTCCGAACATAAGCATAAATCGTTCGCACAAACATCAAACTGCATTGTTTAAATTTTAGGAGGTCCGAACTTAAAACGATCGTCCGAGCATAATAGAAAACATCCAGAGGGATTAAAAAACTTTCGGAAGGTTTAAAACCACATCCGAACGGGTTTTTGATGAACACAAACAAAGCAGCGTAATTTGATGGACGCAAACAACACAACAAAACTAAAAAACGGATGATATTGAATAGAAATGCATGAAATTAAGAAGCAAATTCATGAAGAAAGTTTTACCTGAAGTTCTTTTGAGAGATCTCAAACAAGTAGTGAAAACTTTTGAGATAAAAGTTTGAGAGAAGAGAGTGAGTTTGTGATTTTGACAAAGTCTGGTGGGTTTATGTGTTTAGGAAGCATCCGAACGTATTTAATTATAGTTTGGACGCTTCTCAGAAGTTATATTCACATGTGGGCCAAACAAATTTAACGTTATTAAATATGCCAGATTTGAAAAGGTTCTAGAACTTATACCGTGTGGACGATATTTCTTGGTCCGGACGGTTGTGATGTCACGTGTCTGAAGTTTTGCAACGTGGAACCATACGATTCACGGAAGAAGCGTTCATACCTCGAACCTTTTTTGTACCGTTAGGACGCTGTTATTTTTTTCGTTGGAACGTTGTTGATTACGTCTGGACTGGATTGAGTGTTCGTGAAGATTTTTAATTTGTCACTATATGCTGACGATTATTATTCGTTAGGTGATGTTCGTGTGGACGTTGTATAAAAAGAGTTCAGACGGTATTGTAAAAATTGTGACGATTCTAATGGTCACTTAGTTACGAAGATTTAAAATTTTGTTTTTGTAACTATTTTTATCGTCACTCATTCGCGATGCGTGTATGTCGTCACACCAGATATACGTCCGAACATGATTTTGACATGTCCGAATAGTTTTGGCGTTCCTGGATGGTTTTGGGCAACTGAACAAATATTTTGTCGGGGAAAGTTCACTTTAGGTGAAAGAATTTGGTTTGACACCCAAAATTTTGTAACATAAAGCTATATTTCTTGTTGTGCTTGTTTAAATGTGTTGTCAGTATAAGTTATATAGATAAAATTCTCAACAATATTTATTAATATTTTTAATAGGTTTCGGTAGCGTGAATTAACTTAGTAGTAGTGGTTAATATGTGTTTGATTCTTATTATATCTGGTTTTTCTCTTAAGTACTCTAGTACGCTATTAATTTAATTATAAAGAACTACCCTAGATGGAGGCGCTTTCTAATTTAGGTTCGAACTCTTGCCGAAAGGTGTGCTTATTTATCACCAAGGATCTAAAAAATTATAGTTGTCGCGAGTCTTTTGATCCTTTGAAACAAGAAAACATAGAATCGTGCAGTTGAAACTCGATACGTATAAGTTCCAAACATATCCAGTCTTTGATACTCCAATCTCACATGAGGTGGGAGAAAGAAAAATTTAAGACTTATAAGAATTTCGAGTTTTAAAAATAACATTAACTAGTTCTTTTGAAGTCGAAGCTAAGACGTAACTAGCACTCTTTCGATCGTTTCATAGTCAGCTCAACATAAACAATCAACACTCTTTATCTAAACTCTAGTTCTGCCCAGTGGGCGTACGTTTATTCTCTTCACTACAATTCATCTTCAGTGGCGAAACTTTTTGACACTGAAGATAGGGTTTTCGTCGCTGAAATCAGCTACGAAATGCAACAACCGACGCAAAAAAAAAACTTGCAGCGGCTAATCCATTTTTCGTTGATGAAAATGTTACTTTCAACGAAGAAGAAATTTGCAGCTGATGGGATATGATCTTCATCGCTAAAATCTATTTTCCTCGTTGAAAGTCCATTGCAAACCACAAAAATTTCACTTTTAGCGACGACATTGTCGTAATGTTGTCGCTGAATTGCGTTCGACCGAAGCGCCCTATTCGAACGGACATATTTGTGACGAATATTGCCATTGCAATTACCATTGAGAGATTCAACAATGATCTTTTAATTCGTCACAAAGTTTGTTCGAATTGTAACCTTGGGTCGAAGGAGAATTGGTGATCATATTGGCAATGAAAGAATTTTCGTAACTGATAAGTCATTTGGTTCGAAGAGGAAGTTTTGTTCGAACATGACGAGTGTTCGAACAGGTCTTTGTTGTTCGAACATGATTTTCGTGTGTGTTTTTTAAAGTTAGCAACGAAATAATTTTGTTGCGGAAAGTAAAGTAGTTCGAACGGGTACGGTTGGTTTGAACGAGTTACCCGTTCGATATGTTGTTTGAAAGTGTTATCTTTTTACAGAAACTCCAAAGAACACCTGATATTCTCAAATTACAACAAATATTGGAGCAATCTCTCAACCAACACAATATCTATATCTAAAATCATTCTTAAATTACAAATATCTAAATACACTAGTGTAAGATGAATAAAAAAATACCAAAGTTATACAAGTCATGATATTGGAAAACAAGTGTATCTAGCTAACATAAATTCAAATATAATAAATTGTTCCAACATTCAAAAACTTAATCCAAAACTATGAACAATATCATGATATTGCAAAAAACAAGTGTATCTAGTTAACATAAGTTCAAATTCAATAAATTGTTCCAACATTCAAAATCTCAATCCAAAACTATGAACGATACGAAAAAACAATACCAAAACCCTCAAAATCTTATAATTTGCCAATGAAGTCCTGCCTACGAATTTCATTGTGCAAATTGTGCCTTAAGTAATTGAAGTTTCTCTTGAATTTGCCTCTGTGCCTCTTGCATTTCTGCTTGTTGATTTTTTAGGTTATCATACTCGTTCTGCCTTGACTTCAGCTCTTCTATTGTAGCTTTAGCTGCCTCTAACTCACGAACCAGCTCGAGATCCCTTTGTATGGACACAATAGAGGATGAGGCAACAATAGGCTTCACCGAGCGACCCAAACCTCTCACATAGCCAGATCTTTTCTCTAGGACTTGAGTAAAAATGTCAACGTCTTTTGGTACTCCTAACTCTATAGTTGATTGAGATTGGATATCTATCATCTTCTCTTACAATAATAAAACTAAATTATGGATTGTATTAACATAAATAGACTAAATCTTTCAAAATAATATTAAAAACTTTACTTACACAATTGTCTCTTGCAACATTAGACAACCACCCTTCACCATTTTTTTATGATAAGTCTTACTGTATAAATCTGCAGTAGTTTGTGTTCCACTCTCGGGGTCTTGTTGCACAATTCATAGGTCAAAAGAAAGAACATTTAGCATATCTATGAAATTAAAATTTGGCAATAATTATTTAATATACTTACCAATTTTTTTTTCTATGCCAAACAAATGATCTACAACCACCAGTGTGGTGCACCTTCAATTTCGATCTATTATTGGTGTTAATTCGACTACGCTCCTGCAAATGCAATAACATCCATAATCTGCTTATCATTAAAAAAATATCGTTGATTTTCATGAAATGATTACCTCAGTTGGGAGAATAGCTCATAGCATGCAATCCAGTTTTCTTTAGCAATGCTTCATCCTTACTCCCGAACTTCTTAAAATTTGTGTAGTTTCGCCTTGTATTTTTGAAACCCATATTCATTATAGAATTTACAGTTTCTCTATCTTTTCTATTGATCATAATTGAGCTCGAAGTCATCCTGTACAAAGAACATAAAAATAAATTAGTAACATATAAGGGCGGTGTAATTAAACAGTTAGATACATACCAATATACACTCCTTGATATATTCTTTTACAGAATTCGGAACCTTTGCCCAGGTCGGCGTACCAAATGGAGCATGCATTCGAACAAGTGTTCCAATAATGTCGCAAGATGACTAGATTCATCATCATCTATGCCTCGGTGCCCATCGTGGATACTGACTGGTATTTTATCGCTCCCTCACACTTTGGCAATAGTTACTTCTCTCGACTTTCCACGCCCTCGTCTGGCAGGTGTAGTTGCTGCAAATATAATACAAGTGAGTTAGAAGATTAAAACCTACGTGAATGCATAGTCAAAATCAATCTACCTAAAAGTAGTATAGAGTTTAAAGAACTTACAGGCCACACTACTTTGTGCCAGAGGAGGACTGCTTAAAAGTGTTTCACCCGACACCCTAGGCGTTGTACCTGGGGTAAACTTCGTATGTTGGGAAGTCTCCACATGGTCTGATGAAGGGGTAGGAGTGGATCACTGATGTTTTCCACGTATCATCGGCGGACGTGCCATCATCAGTAGAAATCGACAAACTTTCTTTCTCATCGGTGGTGACTTCTTCCTCTTCATTTTCATCATCTATAAATGTCGGCTTCTTCAACAATTTCCTCTACTTCGATCGAAGCATCTACAGTTTCGGGCTCAACATAATTTCTATGCAATGAGATCAAATCATAATCTCCGAAATCTACAAATAGTTGAAATGACTCAGTTTCTTGATATGCTTCATTTGGTATTGCCTTTTCAATCTCTTTGTAACCACTATTTATCCCTTCAGGAATGTCATAAATGTTCCTATGACCAATTTTTTGAACCACCCGCTAGATACCATCAAATCCAGTGTCAGGTAAATAAAACACTTGATTAGCTTGACTACAAAGTATGAATGAATCATTTTGGTACCATTTGCGAAATGTGTTCACACTTGTGAAATGTGAATCTGTGTGTATACCCACATTCTATTTTTTCACATCCTACTAATCACACTTGAATAAGTATACGACATTCCCTCGTAAATAGAGTAACGCCAAGGTATCTAATACCACAATGTAAAAATCAATATCTTTCCCATCGTGATCTCCCGGAACAACCACTCTACCATTTTGAGTTTTACAACATTATTCTCTGTCCGTAGTGTGATACCTAACCCATCCAATGATACATCCAGAGTATCGTTCAGCACGTTCATCAGGACCACATGCTAATGCATATAAATCATCATGCACATTCGAAGGATTTTCATCACTCAAGTTGTTAATCTATAAACATGAAATCAAAACATTATCATAAGTACATGACAAACAAATCCTACGAAATGATATCAATGTAAATGAAATAAATGTATCCTTAATATAAAATCCATACACGTTTCTTGAACCACTCTGAAAATTCTTCTTCATGCTGACTCTCGACATTTCCCGAACTTTGTCTCTTTAGAATGTCAATATGCTTACTAAAGTTATACCATTAATAAATAAAAAATGTACGAAATGAAATTCAAAATGAAAAATACCAATATGAAATGTAATTGAAAACTTACTTCAGGTATGCATCAATCTCAGAGCATTTGTTCAACATGTATCATCTTGCTTTTCTGAACTCTGCTCCCAACAAATTATACACTACTTTAACTCCTAATGGCCTGACATCTTGTGAAAAAGTATATCACACGTCATATGCTCATTTCCCCCAACAATATTTTTGTCTCATCTGTAAAAACATGTCTCAACACCACCAAGATACATAGAACATAACGTCAGACACTCGTAATCCACATATGCCTAAGCGATTGACCCCTTTGCGCCTGTTTTATGCGTGCAAACCGTTTAATTCTCCCCAAAAACCGCTCCATCGGATACATCCACCTACATTGTACTGGGCCAGCGAGGATAGCTTCATAAGGAAGGTGCACAGCCAAATGAACCATTACATCAAAGAATGAAGGTGGAAATATTATCTCCAACTTACATAGGATCATGCCAATATCTTCGTCTAAACGCCTCAAGAAATCAATATTCAATGTACGTGAACATAAATCCCTGAAAAAACGAACATCTTTGCTCAAATAACCACGAATTGCAACTAGAAGTAGACATTGTAGAACTACGTGACAATCGTGGCTTTTCATTCCAATGAATTTACCTTCCTTCTCTTTTACACAACGAGAGATATTAGAAGCATACCCATATGAGAACTTTACATTTCTTATCCAATTACAAAATTCAACCCTCTCTTTCTTTGTTAAGGTATAACATGCATGCGGCATAACATAGGAATGACCACGAGGTTGTAGATGTAAATCCCTCTTCACCTTCATCTTAGCTAAATCTTTTCGATAGTTGATTGTATCTTTCGTCTTACCCTCGATATTCAACAATGTCCCGAGAATATTCTCGCATATATTTTTCTCTATCTACATAACATTCAAATTATGACGCACTTTCAAAGTGGACCAGTATGGTAACTAAAAAAATATACTCTTCTTTGTCCAATTCAAGTCCTCCTCATTATGTTTTCTCTTCTTCAAAGCTTTACTAAATTGTATTTGTCTTACCTTCGTCAACTGCATTAATATATCATCACCTGACAATTCATTTGGTGGTAGCCCATACTCTTCTTCACCATCAAACATTGTTCGATTCTTCCTCCAACTGTGATCCATTGGTAAATAGTGACGATGACCCATGTAGCATATCTTACCGTGTGATAGATATTTCGAAGCAGTAGATTGGTTACATGTCGGGCATGTCAATTTTCCCTTCGTACTCCACCCAGATAAATTACCATATGCTGGAAAATCATTAATAGTCTACATCACTGTTGCATGCATTTGAAAATAACTAGATGTTATCGCATCAAATGTACGAATACCTTTGAGCCATAATATTTTCAACTCTTCCACCAAAGGTTGTAAGTAAATATCAATATCATTTCCTGGAGATCTTGGTCTGGGAATAAGTAACGTCATCATAAAGAATGGATCATTCATGCACTTCCAAGGTGACAAATTGTATGGCATAAGCACCACTGGCCACATGCTATAACTTGTACGCATGTTGCCAAATGAATTAAATCCATCGGCGGCTAAACCAAGACGAACATTACGAGCTTCCCGTCCAAACCATTTATGTTCCTTGTTGAAATCTTTCCACGCCTACGAGTCTGCAGGATGTCTCATATTATCTTCATCCAGGATCCGTTTTTCTCTATGCCATCTCATGTCCCCAGCCGTCATCTTTGAAATAAACAACTTTCGTGAACATCATTCACTTTATCCTCATTGCTATCATCTACAATATCATCAGCATGCCTCAACTCATCATATAGTTCACCATTAAACACCCATTTAGTATAAATTTTATCAATCTCATCCACAATCAAATGATCCCCAACTTTCTCCACTTCTTGAAAGTATACATTCATACATCGTCGACAAGGGTACCTAATCTCATTATTGTCATCCACACATCCACGTGCCATAATCATGAACTGTTTTACCCCTTCTAAATACCTCTTCCCGAATCGATTCGTTTCATTCATCCAACTCTTATCCATCTTTCTCACCCTTAAAAAAACAAACAACAAAGCTTACTAAGACATGCAATGTGACTTTCATCTGTTGGCTGTCGTTCGAACTCCCTATACTTGTTCACACGAACATTGAACAGGTGCCACAAATCAGCGGGTCCACAATTAACATGTTGCTGAATCCAACGACACATGTTCAAACAACATACTCTTGTTCGAATAGGTTCAGGCGTTGACGTTGCCTGCGACGCCTCACACACCAACCAATTAAAATCACGCATCTATCACAATGTGTTCGAATGAACACATTCGTTCGGACTGTTTCAGGCACTGCAGGCAACGAGGAAACGTTGCCTGCGACTCCTCACTCACCAAACAATTAAAATCGGACATCCGCCAACTCTCCTTCGAACGAGACGTTTAGTTCGAACCGGTTCAGGCGTTGCAGGCAACAAATAGACGTTGCCTGCGACGCGTCACTCAAAAACGAATCAATAGCACCCAACTGTCAATCTCGTTCGCACCATAAATGCCTGATCGAACGAATGTTTACAAATATTCTACGACGACTGCATATCATCGCAGATGATTCTATACAGCGATGATATGAACATGGCGTTGCTAAAACATTGTGTTCAATCCAACTTGTGAGTTCGAACGAATAATTTAATTTTGCGACGACAATTTTTCGTCACTTAACAATTCTTACCAATAACGACTAAATTATTTGCAAACAGAATTCGTTAAAGCGTCGCTGAATATCGTTCGAACTGTGATAGTCGCTCGAACAAGTTTTGGCCACTTTTTAATTAATTTAATGGCTCTTGCTATCCGTTGGAACAAGTAGGTGCGGTTTGGACGAGGGTTTTGGCGACGAGTTTTTGTGTTCGTCGCTGAAAAGTTTTTGTTTGCTTTATTAGCGACGGAAAATCTATGTCATCGCTGATACGTGACTTTCAACGGAGAAAGGAGTTTCGCCACTGACACTTTCGTCTCTAAAGTTAAATCTGTTGTAGTGCTTGCCTGTGGGGGACTATTCTAAACTTGCCAAAACACCAAGAGAAGAGTACAAGTACTGGTGGCATCTTTTGCGGGTCCTGTTGCTAGTAGTTTTCTTGACATTCATGTCCATACAATATCTCTGCCGACATCTAGATATTGCTGCAGGCAGCTTGCACTTGATCATTCATGAGGGGGACAAATTGGACCCGTATAATTGAGCCCTCGACTTTTATCAACACAGAGATCCTCATCTGTCCTCCTCCTCCTCCTCCTTCGCTGTTTTCTTTATAGGTGTACGAATGTAAACTTTTCTTCCGAGAGCAACATGTGCTATCTCCTGTCTTTTTGCTATTCAATCAGCCCCATGTGTGATAAGCTACCGCATATATCCTTAAGTTAACCAGAAACGAATGCCACGCTAGCTAGACACTATAGGAGTGGGAATTTGGAATTAGCTGGTGTTGAATATTACAAATACTTAGTGCATCCCACATCCGTCCGAAACGAAGAGTGCATGCAACATTTGCCAAAATGGTTTTCTTTTATTTTGTATGACTTATCCGTTCTGTTCTTTTTCTGAATAATCGAATGATATATATCGATCCATATTCATGGTGCCCTAGTTGTGGGGGAACCAAGTCTCTCCAAGTTGCCTGTTTTGTGGGGCATACTATTCCAAAGGTTATACCCCTTAGCATGGGTCATTTTGCAGTCGTAACTCATACTCAGAAAGAACCATACTTCAAGGTTCAACAGTGCATTAAGCAATTAACTATTAACTTTGTTTAAAAGTAAACCTAATGTTTTATAAGGTTTGCTGGCCAGCTGGTGATCAGACCTGTATAATAGGGACTAATTTGAATAACAAAACGTATGTTGTTGGCTTATGTACAGTAGAGAGGATGGAAATATTGCCTAAATCATCAAGAGGATGGTCTTTTCGTTAATTTTTTTTTAAAATACATTTTTCGTCCATCAATTTTGAGATTTTTAAACTATCAATTTCGTTATATTTCACTCATCAATTACGAATTTTGTAAATTTTGCACTCTCTACAGTTAATTTGGACAGAAATTAGTATTATTTGTCACTAAAATGACTATTTCATCCTAAAAAATATCATGATTCAAACAAAATGAGAAGATAATTCATCATTTCACAGTCTGAGATATTAATTTCTGTCTAAATTAACATTGAAGAGTATAAAGTGAATGAAATTATAGTATAAAATATAACGAAATTACTTATTTAGAATACAAAATGTCAAAACCGATAGACAAAAAAATGTATTTAACCAAAAAAGAATACTCTTATCATCCTTGGAATTAGAAAAACTTCCATTATTTAATTTAATACTGATGCGTTTAAACCTTCGTGCGCTTAAGAATTGGATTTTGATAACATAAAAAAATATTGCTAAAAAATAATAGGACAGACCATTAAAAGTAACTCAAGGAGAGAAGTCTAAACGAGACAATATTGGTTAAACATAATTTAGAACATAAAAATATTCAACATTTTTGTTTAAAAATCATGTCAAGACCATTTTAAGATTCAAACTCCTTAAACAGTTTTTTTTATTCCAGTTTTATTTTTTATATTGCATCCATCATATAACATATCTAATCCTTTAAAAAATAATCGATCCTATGAAAACTTAGAAAAAAAAAATCAATCTAATGAAAAATTTTACTTTGTGATCCTCAATTATAAGATCAATATCATTTTAGATCAAAATAATTAAAAATAATTAATCATAACAGAAAATTCATCTATTAAATTGCGGGAGGTGGGCCCCGGGGTGTTCGGAGTTTGTTTGCTATTAATAATTCCTTCCAATTTATGCACTTTAAGATTGCCAAGAATTTGAATTTCCCCCATAAACGTGGTACCATATCACTGGACGGTCACGCGGAAGGAACAGAGAGGTGATCTGAGCGTTGTGGGAGACACGTGGCGGGCATGCGGCGCTGTATCTCAGGCGGACATCAAGGCTTTGAATAATTTGTTGGGAGTAAAAGTCAGTGTTTAGGCATTATTCTTGACAAAGTTCTCCCACTGGGTCTATATCCCTAGTGGTCCACAGCTCATTCTTTATTGTCCCATTAAATTAGCGTGTTTTAGCTGCAATTTCTCGTCCGTCAATCCCGCGTCGTTTTCCGTATTTTCAAATATTTGTATACTTCCCATAAGAGATAAATGTAAAATTGGTCTATGTCCTATACGTAAAAATTGATTTCCATGTGATATGAAAAACATCGATTTAAACCTTGTGATTTCAGAAAGTGATAAAATCAGTCACTGATAGAAGACCAATAACAAACGAAAATAGAATCACAAGGACTAAATCGATGTTTTTCTTATCACAGGGACTAAAACGATTTTTGTGTATAGCACATGGACTGATTTTGTATTTATCCGTTTCCATATCTTGTTGGGTTCTTAAATTTTATCAAAAGTATTGTGCTACATCAGTTGACTTTGGACATGTTCGTTTCTCCAAAAATTTGGGATCTCAAAAATTCCAACCAAATAAATGTATTTTAAAATTTTCAACTTTTATACATACATTTCAAATTTTTCACAAATCCCAATAAATTTCAATATTAAAAGCATTCTTAAAAATTTAAAAATATTTTCTAAAATTTTGGTAAACAAACAACCCCTTTATAACAAATATATGATTTATTTAAGACCGAATTTGTATCCCTAAATTCTTAGCTCAGCAGGTTCTATATGTTGTCTATCTTTGTCTAGATTTTCTATTAATGACCCATTTTCGAATAAGTTCGATTGGATGTAAATGATTCATTTCCACAAATTTAATAGTCCACATCCATATCATCTAATAAATGACTATAACGGTAAAAATTATAATACTATTTGCAATGACGCGAACGATTGTGGACCATTAGATTTATGAAAAATAATCATCTACACGATCCTCTAAGACTAATATCGTGTATAATGAACTCACACGTAATGATATTTACCTAAAGATCAGTGTATGAATCAACAGCCACTACTTTTCACTTAAGTCACTAATTTAATTAAAAATCCTATTCTTAAATTATACAATCTATTTTAAAGAGTAGTGTATAAATCAACACCCATTACCTTCCACTTAAATCACTAATTTGATCGCTTAGGGGAAAAAATCACTAATTTGATCGAATTTTGTTTCCTAAATCATACAATCTCAAGTGAGACGCTTAACAAACACCGGTCTACCCGAGTGGATTGACTACTTCGTTATTTCTAAACTCATATTCAGCGAAATCTCGCGACAAATTGAAATGTATTCGAGATCTTCTCAGGCATAAGTCTAAAACCACAGAGAACGATAACAACAATAAAGTTACTTGGAAAAAAAGCAAAAGAAAAAAGATAACAGCAATAAAGAAATCGAAAAAGGAACACAAACTGCGAACAGCAAAGAGTCCCAACTTTCAACGCGGAAAGACCACGCAGCAGCGAATGGGGCATCGCCAGAATCGTCATCAACACATAGTGCTACTCTCCGCAATTCCTTCACCACCGTAATTTACGGGCTCTTCTTTGTTCCCGTCTCTCTTCCACTAGGGTTTCTCTCCGCTGCTTTGATCATACGGTCCGTACGGTATTCTCCCTCTCTGTCTCTCCCCCTCTCTCTCTCTGATTCCCAAATCCTACTCACCTGACCGTCCGATTCTGTTTCGGTGAGTTATATTATCTGAAACCCAGGGTTTAGGAGTTTCTCATTCGAAATTCCGTATTGTGTGGTAATGCGGGAAAAGAAAAAGTAAATGTAACTTTTTGAGGCAACTAGGATTATGAATTTGACTAAGCTAAGAGTTTTTGAGGATGTAGCTTGTAATAATTTTGGTTGGTTTCCTCCATGCCAATGATTTGTGTGCGTATTTTCCTGTTGGTTCTCCGAGAGCTTGCGGCGCACTCAGTGCATCTGTCCTAGAAAACTATGATCTTCTCGTATGACTGGAACACAGGGCGCTTTTTACTTACTATTACTTGGAAATTATATTGTGTGGTAATTGAATTTGGATTCATGACATTAATTGGAGTTTGTTGCTTTGCTTGTTTATCGCAGATTGAATGCATTGGACACCTACGTAATCGATGCTGCTTGGTGATAGCTGATAAATGGTTACTCTACGATTGTTGGTGAAATAAATTAACATGTGCATATGAGAGTGAATTTTCGAGGTGGGAGGGATTGGCTTAGCTAAAGAAATGGATAAGGCAGGGTGTTGGTTCAGTAAGTTTAAGTCGAAAGACAAGTCAAGGTCTTTGAACAAGAAGGAAACTACTGGGAATGGGAAGGAGTTGTCGAAAGTGGCAATGAGCGAGGAAGCGCCTTCAAACGTGACTAAGCAGAAGGTTGCAGCCGCAAAGCAGTACATAGAAGACCATTACAAGAAGCAGATGAAGGGCCTGCAGGAGAGGAAAGAGCGGTATGTCTTCAATGCTTCTTTTTGTAATAATGAAAAGTTTTGGCTCTAAACTTTAAACTGGTTAGGTTGAGAGTTTCACGTTCTTCCTCAACAGGAACAAAAATTTATGTATTTTACATTTGTGATGGATTGAAGATGTTTACAATGTTGAGTACCCCATCGGTATCTTCCCTTTTCAGTTACATAGTTACCTTCCATGGGGCCACCTATCACGTTCTGTATGAAGTGCTTGGGTCCATGAACAACAGAAAACCCAATTTGTCACGCTTCTTCCCTGCGAGTGTAGTGGGATGTGGAAGTGCAATTTTATACAGCCACTAAATTTTTCTCAGTGTTCAATTCTTTCTACTAATGCTGGCTGCAAAGCTAGTGGACAAGAATGATATTGCATCACTTTTCCAGCCTGGTGATTGACTTGTAGATCATCTAAATACGTGGTTAATAATTTTATCCCATCATAGTTATTCTTGAGGTAATAAAGTGTTTAGAAAAAAAAGTGTTTAGAACCTCAAGTGATGGTGTAAAAATACTCGAATTGATTCAGACGTGACATGCTTGAAAAAAAGTTGGCTGATGCCGAAGTTTCTGAGGAAGAGCAAAGCAATCTGCTGAAGTATTTGGAGAAGAAGGAGACAGAATACATGCGCCTTCAAAGGCATAAGATGGGTGCTGATGATTTTGAGCCATTGACAATGATAGGGAAGGGCGCATTTGGAGAGGTACAACTATTTTGCTTTGAAATACTTATGTTGGTTCTAATTTATTTGCATATGCATGGCCCTCCTTGATTTTTGTGCGATAGAGTGATATTTTGTTCATCTTGAAGCTCCCCTTAGTGGTTTTGAGAGGGCAAATACAGATTATTTGAACACGTTAAAATGCATCTTTGCATCTAGTACAATTCCCTGTTGCCAGTGAGTTTTCTTATTATGTTTTCCTATATGTTTTACATCATTCTCATGCATCTCTCCCTTCTTCCGTCCTTAACTCTCTCCCTCTCTCTCTCTCCCCCCTTTATGATTTAAAAAAAAAAATCGTATTTTTCCTTGGTGGTGCAGGTTAGAATCTGTAGGGAGAAGGTGACCAGTCATGTATACGCTATGAAGAAGCTCAAGAAATCAGAGATGCTTCGAAGAGGCCAAGTATGTATATTGAGCCCTGAGCCCCACAGACAATTTTCCAGATAGTATTGTTCATGATTGAGTTTGTTAATTGGCATTTGAATTGTTCAGGTTGAACATGTGAAAGCTGAGAGGAATCTACTTGCAGAGGTTGAGAGCAATTGCATTGTCAAACTCTATTGTTCCTTCCAAGATGAGGAGTATTTATATCTCATCATGGAATATCTACCGGGTGGAGACATGATGACTTTATTGATGCGCAAGGATACACTGACAGAAGATGAGGCCAGGTTTTATGTAGCGGAGACAGTCCTGGCTATCGAGTCCATACATAAACATAATTATATTCATAGGTACTTTCATATTTGTCTAGGTTATGTGATGGAAGGCTATCAATATGTTATTTCTGTCATAGTCTCCTTGTTTCTCACAGAGAATTCCATGTTTACACATTACAGAGATATCAAGCCAGATAACTTGCTTCTTGATAGAAATGGTCACATGAAATTATCAGATTTTGGGTTATGTAAACCACTAGACTGCAGTAATCTCCAGGAGAAAGATTTTTCTCTTGGAAACAACCTTAGTGGGGCTCTTCAGAGAGATGGCCGCCCTGTGGCACCAAAACGCACGCAGCAGGAGCAACTTCAGCATTGGCAGAGGAACAGGAGGATGCTTGTAAGTTTCATGACATTATGTTGAGGACCCAGCTTTAGATCCAACAACAAGCCACCAATCTACACAATCGCAATCTCCAAATTGAAAACTCTAGGATTTATGAGATTTGAGGATTTGGTTCAAGTAGGGATTTAATCTAGACAATTCAGTGAGATTTACCTAGATTAAGGTTTTGAAATTGAAATAGAACGATAATCAAATATCAAGATAAAAGGAAATATGGTTGAATCGACTTTATTCAATGGATTACAAGAGTGCAATTCAAAAATATAAAGAAAGATAGAAGGATAGATTAGATTAAACCTTATTCAATGAATTGCAAGGATAAGATCTTCTATCTTGGATTCAATGAATTGTACCAAGCTAGCCCAAGTCTTCCAATAGCTATGAACCCTAGAAAATCAAAAGCTCAGAAGTCCCTGGCCAAAACAAGCCGTCACCAATAAGTCTCAACATGAATGAATAATTCTCTAGGTCTACGACTAATTAAACTTAACCTAGAGAAACCCTAATGCTTAATTGACCATTAAGCCCTTATTTACCCCTATTTGAAATTATAAAACTACCTTAAACTTTAATATTCCCAACGTACCCTTAATGACCCATATGCCTCTCACATGCTTTTCCCCCCGTTTTGTTCTATAAATCTCTTGCTTCTACTAGGGGTTTCAACACATTACATGACTGATATGGCTTATACGATTGTGTGGTTGCCAGTATCAATAGAGACAAAACACCATTGGGTTTAGTTGATTGCTGAAGGATTCATTGTCATGTTTATCCTCGACCATAATTGTAAATGTTATCTGTAAAGGTTTAAATTCACCCTTTTGCAAGTGAATTTTTTGTAAGTCCTTTTTTTCTTCAATTAAAGATCTTATTTTGATGTACATGGTCTGTCGTTAAAATACCAAAAGAATTTTCAATATTTTTAATGTTGCAGGCTTATTCTACTGTTGGAACACCGGATTATATTGCTCCAGAAGTTTTGCTGAAGAAAGGATATGGGATGGAATGTGATTGGTTAGTGTTTGAAAGTGGTTTTCTTCTGCTAACCTATCATTTTCACAATACGTGCTAATGAGATGCTGTTAAATACATACCTAGGTGGTCTCTTGGCGCTATTATGTATGAAATGCTTGTGGGATATCCGCCTTTTTATTCAGATGAACCTATGTCAACTTGTAGGAAGGTAACTTCAGTACAGTACTAGTTCTGTACGTCTATTCTATGGTTTCTTAAAACATATGAAGCAAGCGTATTTATGAGCATAATGGAATTGTTTTAATATTTGAGGATCTAATATATATTCCGTAACTATGGTGAAAACATATCATGTACTGCAATGGTGCCCTTATAGAATTAAGTTTGACCCCCAAGGGTTTGGTGTGGTGGTAAGGCTTCGGCTTGGGTTCTAACATGTCCCAAGTTCGAGCCCCAACACCCCCATTATCGCCTTTGACTTACCTGCTCCCTGGGTTGTGGGGTCGGTCCAGGGGGCCGGGGTTTGTACTTCAGGGTTGGGCCAAAAGGGTCCGGCTTTGGGGGATTTCCTCGTCATAAAAAAAAAGGTTTGTTTTTAGATTTTTCTTTTTCTGTCAGTTAATTGTTGTCATCTGTATGAAGAGGGTTAATATAGTGAGAATTAAAAAAAAAAAACAAGTCAATTTGTTTTTTTGGGGGGGTTTGGTGGGGTGGGGTGGGGCTACACTTGTTAATTTCCCATACTGATTAGGAAGGTCTGGATATTAAAGTGTTTGGTGCATCTTCACAAATCATCGTTTTGATGCTTAGCAGTTTGTTTTGTTTCGGAGTTTTCCTTTTCAAGAGATCCTATTGAGACAACGCATGCCACCATACATCTACCACATATCTTTAATTCCTGTTATCATAAAATACTGAGCAACATAATTTACGTACTCTCTTTCATACTTCAAATATGTGGTTCTTCTTCAGTTGAGCTATAATAAACTCTGACTCTTGTGGATTTTATTTTCAAATTTTAATCAGTTTCATTTTTTGTTTTTGTCATTTATGATGGAACATGGTTCCCTTTTTTTCTTCTCTTTTTTTTTTTTCAATTTTGCAGATAGTTAATTGGAGATCTCATTTGAAATTTCCAGACGAAGCAAAACTATCTCCAGAAGCGAAGGATCTTATTAGTAAAATGTTATGTAATGTCGATCAGAGGCTTGGAACAAAAGGCGCAGATGAAATAAAGGTGCTGAATGAGGTGTTCTTTTATCGTGGTGTGGCTTTTAACTTTGAATTGCTAATTAACTAGTCAACTTGTTGGCCTGGTTCTTTTAGGCTCATCCATGGTTCAAAGGCATTGAATGGGACAAACTGTATCAAATCAAAGCTGCATTTATTCCTGAGGTCAATGATGAGTTGGATACCCAAAACTTTGAGAAGTTTGAAGAGGTAAATTTGTTGTTTCTTTCTTCATTTCTTAAATGTATGAAAAATCACGGATCTATCCTTTATGTTCTTTCTTGTGATGAAATTGTGATGCTACAGGCTGACAAGCAAATCCAAACTTCATCAAAAGCAGGGCCGTGGAGAAAGGTTGGTGAATATAATTGAGTTGACACATACTGAACATAAAGAGTTGCTATATTGGTATATTCACTAGTGTCCCACACATATGCTTTTGCTGCTTGAGCATTTTGATATCTAAGCCAGGGTCTGTGGAATCTTCAATTTGGCGAGTATCTGATTTTCCAGAATTCTCTGTCGGAAATGAAGTTGTTTCTAATTTTATGGCCCATTTTCCTTTAAACATCATTGCTGTTTGAGCAGCTGATATGACGCTATCTATAATTAAGCCACTGTTCTGTTTGCTTCTTTCTATTCATACTTTTGGTCATTATTAACGTATAGGAAACCTTATTTTTGCACTCCTGAACTGAGGGGTCAATGTCACTTTGGGGGTCCAAATTACCAAGTTCGTTACATTGAGCTCTTGAACTACCAAAATTCATGAATGTGCGCTCTCAAATAAGATCTGACCGTCAAAATTGTGCCACATGGACATTGGCCTCGTAGTTTGGGGACGTAAAGTGATTTTTTCCCGTAATATATTTAGTTGCAAAGTTGAGTTTCCTTTCTAGATATGACACAGGTACTTTCAGGATGCTTTTGATTGCTAGATGGATGGGGAGCTCATTGGGAGTAATAGTGGAATGAATAATTTTTCATCTGTTGATATAGGGTCTTTCCTGTGATTCCGCTGTTCGGCATGTCCATAAAACCATCATATCTTTTATGCTCTTCTGAGGAAGAAAGTGATTCATTCAGAGTTTGCTCTCACTTAGTCTGTGAAGTGGAATTGTTTAGTATTTAGGTAGCCCTAAGATCTTCAATCATGAGTCATTCCCTAAGATCTTCGATCAGTTAACCATGTCTTATTACATTGTCCGGTGGCGAGAGGGTTGTGGCAGCATGTTTTCTATATGGTTAATCTTCATTGGGTTATGCCGGAGCGGGTGGGGGATGTTTTGATTTGTTGGGGGAGAAAGTTTAAGGATCCATTCGCTAAGATTATTTGGGAGATGATTCCTTCTTGCATTTGGTGGAGCCTTTGGAAGGAGAGGAACATACGTTGTTTTGAGGATTCTTCTATGTCTATTGTGAGATTGCAGGGTGATTTGATGCTTAATCTCTTTTTCTGGGCTAATGCGTTGTTGGGTGGCCCTTTTCTAGATTTCCAGGATTTCTTAAGCTTTTTCGTGTGGATGATGTAATTTCTGTCAGTACAATCTTTGTACTTCTCTTTTTCCTCTTTCTTTAATAAAACTTCTTACTTATAAAAAAAAAAGATCTTCGATCATGAGTCTCCATTTTCTTTAGGCAGTTGATGCTTCTTAAGGTCCCTTCAATGGCTCTTAAAATCATGTAGTTTAAATTTCTCACTGAAAAAGGGATGTTACTGATCGCCAATGTTCTTGTTGCTGCTTTCTCCTGTACTGCAGATGCTGTCATCTAAGGATATAAACTTTGTTGGCTATACCTACAAGAACTTTGAGATTGTAAATGATCATCAATTACCCGAGATAGGTTTGTACTTGCCTCTCTCAGCGGATGCATATATCTGTTTAATCTTTTTATTGGAGCTTCTTTATTCATTTTATTTTCTTTCGCTAATTTCAAGGGTACCTAATGCTTTCTTTCTTATTTTTCTGTTAAACTTTGTTAGTGTTTGTATAAGTTTTATCCAATTTGGGTTGTGGCCTAAAACTGCAGTTATTATTTATGTACTTATCATGCCTGATATGTCCTAAGTTCTATTCTACAAAGTTTGGGAGACTGATACAGTGAACTGCTCATTGATTGCAAGTATATTTAGGTTGTAATTCCTTCAGTGCAAACTCTTTTATATCCCTCACCACCCCCAACCCCCCCCCCCCCCCAAAAAAAAAATAACCTTTTTTTTCTCCAGAACATAACTTCATCTAGTTCAACATTTGATCTTGGCAATGATCACTCATGCGACTGCTTTGATGCATTTGTGTGTGCAGCTGAATTAAAGAAGAAGAGCAGTAAAACTAAGAGGCCTTCCATCAAGTCCCTTTTTGGTAAGATTTGTTCAGTTCTTTCCCTTTTATCTTTGGAAACCTCGTTTAAGTTTAAAATTTTGGCAAGGACAGAATGCTTTTATTACATTATATGCTCACAAATGATAGAACCTTTGAATGTTGTAGAGCTCTCTGTATGTTACTTCGATTGGAAGGCTTCTGTGCCCATCTTTCTGTAAATTTGTGGGATTTTTAATTGTTGTATAGAATACAACAATGAGAAGACAATGATTTTAGCAATATATTATCTTCAGTGAAATTAGCTAATCTTAAAACACATTTTGTCGTCTCCCTTGGTTTTCCTCATTGACTACGATCCAAATTTGAGTGGATAGTTCAAGGAAGGTTCTTTCTGATAGTGGTGGATTTTTGATATGGTGGTTAATCCTACATTTTCAGATTAATGCTTTGAGAAAAGCTCATGTAATTACTTTTTTTTCCCCTCAAAATCTGGTTCGTTTATTGCAGATGATGAGTCAGCCAAGGGTTCCAGCCAGCCCGTTCAGGGGAGCTTTCTGAACCTTTTGCCTCCCCAACTGGAAGTCCCTGAGAAAGAGAGTCAATCCTAATGAGCTACACTAACTTTTCTCGTAACAACACATGGCCACAGAAGAGTGCTTTGTTCTTTGGTGAATGCTTATTGTTTTACTGCTTCCTGAACTTGGTTCTTGTAGAGTGTGTTTTTTTTTGGCGCAAAGGCCCCAAAAAAGTTGTTTGGAAAATGTAGAATATCTTCTGGAAATATGTATTCTTTGCAAACTCGTGTATTTGTTCTCTCTCCCTTGGTAATGCTGCAAAAAGATCTCCCCGTGTAACACGAGAACCATTATTTTTGTAATTAACTTAATTCTTAGTGTTGATGATAGTTGTATAAGTTGTATGTGAAAAGAGGAATATCCTTAAGATTAGGCTTGTAATCTCTCTCTCCATCTCCTAAGATTAGCTGATTAGGCTTGAGTTCGGTGTGCTTTAGTTCGGTACTTAGTTCGTCTATTAAACGAACTCATCTTGAACAGAATATTCAGTAAAGGAGCTCAATTCATACAAACGCTGCT
Source organism: Myrica gale (assembly GCA_963930655.1). Classification (NCBI taxonomy): domain Eukaryota; kingdom Viridiplantae; phylum Streptophyta; class Magnoliopsida; order Fagales; family Myricaceae; genus Myrica; species Myrica gale. The sequence continues at coordinate 19,914,388 of OZ005599.1, read as the reverse complement.
ATCTCATTGTCATGTCCCCAAGCTTTCAGACATCACATGCATATTGTTTATACTCTCTTGTTTGTGATAAGTAGTAAGATTAGGGGATATTTAGTGACTTAGAAAGAGTATTTAGTACTTGAGATGCTAAGTTTGAAACTTTGATTAGAATATGATTAAGTGAGATTTGGAGTTTGCATGCAACTAGGTTATTGTTCAGAATGTTGATGAGCGCATATTAGATCAATAATTTTTTTTAGCAAGCATGACATTTGTCTCTCGAAAATCAAACCATATTATTTTTATTCTTTTAATATGTTGGGGGATGGTTATGATTTAAATTTGGAGATTTTCTTGCATTATAAATTTGTGAAAATAAACACAAATTGTGATAGGTTTTGTACTATGTAGCTTAATTCTATGCCTATATAAAATATAGGCATTAGTCCCGGATGTATAATTTTGAATGGGTTGGTCTTTGTAGTTTATTTTGTAGATATAAAAATAGACATACCAATTCTAAATTCACGACAATTTTTTGTTAAACGGCTAATTTTTAGTAGACAAAATGACTCATTTGGTTGAAAAATAGATCACATAGACCGACTCATAACTTTAAAAAATAGATCATATAGACCGATTTGTTCAAAGTTATACATCAATTACATGAGTAATTAATCCTAAAATGTAAATGGAGTTTGTGTTAAGTTGACATTGACCTGTCTAGACTTTTAGATAAAATACACTTAAAGGTCATAATCATGTATTTCGTGACAAAGATATTCTGTATGATTTAGTACGAATACAAGCTCCAGGATCGTTCTTTAAAGTGTGTTTTTCTTGGTTACAACTCTTCTCACAAAGGCGTTATTTGCCTTTATACACCCACTGATCGGTGTTATATAACTCCTCATGTTATTTTCGATAAAACCTCTTTTCCTTACAAGATTCCCACCGTCCCTGTTTCCCGTACATCTTTTCCTGCTTTGCTTCCGCTCCCTTTATTTCCTTCTATGTCCACTTCTCTTTCCCCAAATAATGCCTCCTTTTTTAGCTCTCTCCCCAGCGCCGCATGCTACCCCTATCCCTTCTCCCGATATAGCTTCCCCTTCTGGGCCCTCTCCTTTACCCAGACCCGCTCCTCTACACCATGTATCTACTCGGTCCAGCAACAACATTCTTTGTCCTAAGATTCGCACAGACGACACCATACCCTGGCCCCCACCCCGTGCCCTTCACACAAGACTTACCACCTCTTCTTCTGTCCCTGAATCTCCCTCCATTATTACAGAATGACGTCATGCCATGAATCTTGAGTTTCATGCCCTCCTCCAGAACAACACATGGACGCTTGTGCCTCCTCACTTCTAACAATGTTGTTGGTTGCAGATGGATTTTCAAATCCAAGTATCATGTCGATGGATCTCTTGAGTGTCGGAAAGCTCGATTGGTTGCGAGGGGTACCATCAACTTTCTGGTGTTGATTTCAGTGAGACATTTAGCCCTGTGGTTAAATCCATGATTGTTCGCACTGTTCTCACTATTGCAGTTTCTCCCAAATGGCATATTCGACAACTTGACATTCAAAATGCCTTTTTACATGGCACTCTGTCTGAGACCGTATATATGAGTTAGCCCCCAGGTTTTCTCACCCTGATTTTCTATCTCACATATGCAAGTTACAGAAGGCACTCTATGGTCTTAAACAAGCCCCTCAGGCATGGTTCTCCCGACTTAGTTGTCATCTTCTCGATCTTGGCTTCCAGGCGTCCGGATCTGACTCTTCTTTGTTTATTTACCGTTGGCCTGCACTCACTCTCTACGTTCTGGTTTATGTTGACGACATCATCGTCATTGGATCCAGTCTCTCTGCCATCTCCCAGCTGATTGCTACTCTTGGTCAGGCTTTCCCAGTTAAGGATCTAGGGCCTTTGTGTTTTTTTCTCGGCATTGAAGTTCTTCCCACCTCAGATGGCATCATCTTCTCTCAGCACAAATACATTGCAAACCTTCTTCTTTGGGCTGGTATGTCCACCTCAACGCCGATTGCTTCTCCCCTTGCAACATCTGCTTAGTTGTCGGCTACTCTTGGTGATCCATTTGATAATTCTACTGAATATCCTAGTATAGTTGGCGGACTGCAATACTTGTCTTTCACCAGACCTTATTTAGCCTTTGTTGTCAGTAAGGTTTGTCAATACATGCATGCTCCACGCATTCCCCATTGGCAAGCAGTGAAGCGTATCCTTCGATATCTTCAGCATACTTCACACTATGGCCTTCACATCCGGTGTTCCTCTCTCTCTTAGCTCACTGCCTTCTCTGACGCCTACTGGGTCGGCTGTCTCGATGATCGCAGAAGCACCGGTGGCCACTGTGTCTTCTTGGGTTCCACTCTTATTTCTTGGAGCTCTCGCAAATAGCCCACGGTTGCAAGATCCAGCACCAAAGCCGAATATAAGAGTGTCGCCAACACCAATGCCGAATTACTTTGGGTTTAGTCTTTACTGCGTGAGCTTGGGGTCTTCCTCTCGCAGCCCCCTACCTTATGGTGTGATAATTTAGGGGCCACATACTTATCTGTTAACCCTGTTCTACACTCTCGAACGAAACACGTTGATATTGATTTCCACTTCGTCCGAGATCGGATTGCCAATGGTTCGTAACGTGTCTCTTTTCTTCCCAGCAAAGACCAGCTCGCCGACATTTTCACAAAACCACTTTCAGTGTCTCGGTTTAGCTCTTTACGCTCCAGCCTCATTGTGGTTCCCGTACCATTTGGCTTGCGGGGGATGTTGAATCACAGCCATCTGATCCGAAGACCACATCTCGGAAGCCTCCACCTCAGCATAGCTCGTCATCCTTTCCAGCTCAGTTGAGTACAACACACTAGCTTCCAAAATGCTCTACAACATTCCTTAAAGATTCGTCTGTTACATCGAATCATTTATGTACAAATATTCTGACGAGATTTTAGGATAGTTTGTTACAGTACCCTATAAAGGTGCATGGCATTGTGTACGTAAATACTGAGAATGAGATAAGATTTTTTTATACACTTTTTCAAGTGATAGGTTTAACATCAATTCTTAGCTCGAGCACCTCCAAGCTAAATATGTTGGTACGGGGCATGAAGATTTGAACAGATTGTACGGATACGAATTTCTTGAAAACTGTTGGAAAAATGAAAAGAGCAGTTTGATATTTGTGGAAAAACAGAGTATGCAAGGAGAACTTTCAAACAAAGAGTTGCTTTGATTGATTCTAGAGGTTCTACGTATGTTACACATCCAAGAAATACAGATATATAGGACTCTTTGAAAACACAGAACATTCAATCAAAAAACTATTTCCATGAAGCTCATTAACAGCTTAAGCTAAAAATACCAAACTAGACTAAAAATAGTCTTTATTGAAAAACTGCATCATTAATATGCATCGGCTTCACTAACAGCTTGCTGCAGAGTAAACAAGGTTTTAGCATCTCTTTGCTTATCAATCTTGTTTTGGGTTGATTTTGAAGTGCCTTCTACAGGGGCAGAAACGTCACTTTCAACAACATCCCAAAGATCAAATGATAGGAAAAGAGTCTTCATCTTGATACTCCAATAATCGTAATTCTCACCACCAAATATAGGAACTGTGGTAGAAGAACTAAGAGCAGCCATAACGCCCTCTACGGATCGAAGAAGCTCCGATACCAAATGTTGGAAAAATGAAAAGAGCAGTTTGATATTTGTGGAAAAACGGAGTATGCAAGGAGAACTTTCAAACAAAGAGTTGCTTTGATTGATTCTAGTGGTTCTACGTACGTTACACATCCAAGAAATACAGATACATAGAACTCTTTGAAAACACAGAACATTCAATCAAAAAACTATTTCCAAGAAGCTCATTAACAGCTTAAGCTAAAAATATCAAACTAGACTAAAAATAGTCTTTATTGAAAAACTGCATCATTAATATGCATCAGCTTCAATAAACCAACGTTGCATTTGTTTTTTTTTTTCTGAGTTTGTTAGAATTTGTTATTCTTTATATACTGTGCAGCTTCACGATTTGTTAAGCAATTGAATATACAAAGCTTTTCGCATCCTTCTTCTCCACCGTGTTTTTCTTCTGCAAACTTTACATCCTTAACTATAATTTATTCTTTTGTAGTGAATGGGCCGTGAACATTCAACGGGATGGCTATGCGTCATATGTTGGTCATTACCGCCATACTGGCGTACTTTGCTATAGCAGAAAATGAGTCAGTTGGAAGATAACGCTACAACTTCAGCCTTCAGGCAGGTCTTTTTTCAACTAGTCTTTCTACGTCTTATATACTTGATAGCTCGTCTTTAATGAGAATTTTTTGTAGACCATCTCTCCCCACAATTTACAAGTGTTGCTTTACGCTTTAATTGGGGTCTTTGTTCTTGCATCTTTTGTGATTGTCAGTTCTCTGGAGTTTTTTTTTTCCTTTTGAAAATCCATAGGCATGGTTAGTTTTTTAAAATTTCAATGTCAATGCTTCTATTTAAATGTCCTTGCGTCTCAAAATAGATTATGTGGCTCTAAACAATATGATTAATTGTGGGAACATGTTAAAATGTAGTTTATATAGAAATAGCAAGACCTTCTTGATAAGAATCTTGTTTGACGATTTCAGACACATTGAGGGTTATATTAGAGATGGAAGAATTATGGACTTTCTCATTTTTTAGTGTTTTGTGATATTCGGATTACGGAAAGAAAGAAAGGGTATTATCTATTTGAAGTTTTTCTGTTAGATAATCTACATCCACATTAATGGAGTTAGTGCCCAAACCTATGACCTCATCCCGAATCACATTCTTACAGAGAGTTAAGTCGCTTTGAATTAGAGCTCGTTGACGTTTTTCTTTAGATACATAGAAGTCGATCGATGGCAAAATGCAGAATGATAACCTACTATAACCTCTGTTTCTCTCAGTCTCTTGTTTGTCTCTGCACGTTCTGGTGTCCGAATCTTAGAGCGACTGCTGTTTGCCTGTTTACATCATTATTTAAATCGTAGATTGAATGTGATTTGTTTTATGTCACTAGTGTTTTAGGTTCTGTGGTAATGAAACAGTTGCTTTTACTTTGTTTTTGGGGACCATCTTTTACTGCCACACTACTGTTGAATGTGGTATCATGGCTCTTTAAATGGCTTTACTCGTAAGAAGATACCTCTTGGCCCTCAATAAAAGAACGAGTGCTGGCACTTTGTGCTTGATGCACACACCACCATTCAATGCTTATGTGCTGAGAATAGTCGACAAGACATAAGAGGCAGCTTCATTCTCACCAAACAACTATTAATTCTACATAATCCTATTATTTTTTCACTTTTTGTCCTGATGTTGTATATGTGTAATATTAATAGTACTTCTTGTAGAGTACTTTACCCATTCCATTTAAAGAGCTGCTATTTAACTTCTTCAGATAGAGGAATCCTTCTATTTTATTTTCATGAGTTTTAACCAATCCTTTATATTCTTGGCGTCTGACGCTTTGTTTCTAGCCTTCAAAGCTTTTTTTTTTCACCGTGTTTAAAACCTTTACATTTTCATTTTTTCATTTTTTCATTTTTCTTTTCTCCCTAACTTATGGGGCCTATGCTTAAGGTGAGACTTTAGGCAACTGCCTAAATTACCTTATCCTTGAGCCGGCCGTGTGTGGTCTCCCCTGAAAGAGAAGACGATTGAGTACTGCCATTTGCATGAAATCTGAATCATGTCAAAGCTATCGATCTGTGCAAACTGGGTTCCAATATTTGTTCCCATCTTTGTGTTATCTATGTATAGGTTTTACTTGGAAGAGCAATTATTGTACGCGAGACCAATGATTAGAGGACTGATATTATTGTCTCTAACTTATGTTTATGGGCTTGTAAAGTCAGTCATCATCGTGAGGATTGGATGTTTTATTCTTGATCTTGAAGTTTTATCTGATCTCTCATTGTCTTTCAGGGCTGGCGTCTCAAACTCCCCTTCGAAGTCGATTAAAGGACCACATTATTATTATTATTATTATTATTATTTTTAAACACGAAGAATATTGCTCTTCAACTAGTAAACACGTTTTTTTCCTGCTTGTACCCCTTTACCACAAAATTGAACGACGTGACTTTGAAACGGAGACCCGAATCAGGTCCAGTAATAAATTGTGCCTCGTGAAGGAAGAGGTGGAGCCAGCGAGCTGATAGCTCGATTGACACCCCTCTCCTTAGGGAGAGATTGATCTCAGGGTCGAACCCCGTTAGATGCCTGCTTTCCTACACCATTACCTAGAAAAAAAAATAGATACAGGAAAAAGTTAAAAAAATATTGAAAAAAAAGGTAAAATATCAACAGGTGATGACAAAAGACGTCGGATTCAGTTCTGAAAGATGATTCTTCTAGGAGTACTGCCCCTCACCTTTGCACATTGTGAAAGTTCCCTCGTTGTCTCTGATCTTTCTCTTAGCCACAGATGCCACATACGCAAGTTGGTACGGAAAAAAATCTGGGACTATTCAAGCTGAATGCTGGAAGGAGGTCTTTAAATGCTTTTAATGTGCTCGACTCAACTAGGAAAAGAACTACTGAATTTACTTTACCCGAGATCATCTACCCTACCAATGCCTAGCTTGGGACAGAGGATGAAGAACTATTGGCATGTTTGAGACCCCAAATATTTGGGGTCTCAATAAATTGGACAAATCAAACAAACTCTAAAATTTTTAACTTTTACATCTATACACTTCACTTTTCACAAACCCCAATAAATCTCAATAAAGTAAAGATTCTCAAAATATCGGGAATATTCCCAAAAAATTTGGCAAACAAACATCCCCTATATATATCATTCTCAAGGTTCTCTAACTCTCCGTGCTCAGAGAAAAAAAAAAACAAGAAAGTTCTCTCCATTGAACCCAAATATAGGCGGCGCACATTATGATACTCATGGACCTCTACTAGCTCTTTCCAGAGGACCGCTCTGCCGCCACAATGCCCGTTGACAGAAACCCATCTCGTAGACACTCTCGAACAGATGACTTCCACTCAAACGCTGCTCAAAACACTCCTCAAGAACCCTACCGCCGTCAAAACCAAGTCCCAGGCAAAACAGCTCCACGCCCAAATCCTCATAACCGAAGGCCCATGTTCCACTCTCTTGTCTGCCCTCCTCTCAATATACTCAAACCTTAAACTATTGCATGATTCCCTCCTTGTCTTCAACGACCTCCACTCCCCTCCCACTCTTGCTTGGAAATCGCTCATCAGATGCTACGCTTCCCATGACCTTTCTCACCAATCCTTGGCTTCTTATATCGAAATGCGGGCGGCTGGTCGGCACCCGGACCGCCATGTGTTCCCTTCTGTGCTGAAATCTTGCACGTTGCTGATGGACTTGAGGTTGGGCGAGTCGCTCCATGCCTGCATTATTAGGCTTGGTATGGATTTTGATTTGTATACGGGCAATGCACTTATGAATATGTACTCAAAGTTTCAGAGCTTGGGTGAGAGTGGCAGGGGGTTGTATGGTGCTCCCAAAGTGCTTGATGGAATGCCTGAAAAATGGCGAGAAGGTGAATATCAAAGTGGTTTTGTTAAATTGAACCGTGGAATTGTGTGTGAGGAGTTGGAAGGTGAGGAAAGGATACTGTACTTTGGTGGGAAAGCAAAGAGACATATTGATGGTGGTAAGACTTTGACCAAAAATAGTGATAAAATTAACTCAAAAGAATTAGTGGATGTTTCTATAGGCATCGACCACTTTCGTCAATTTAATGCTCTGTTGCCACGAAGTAGTGGAAATAAAGAGATTGCTGGCCGTTTCTGTGGGGAAATGAGTGATATTTCAGTGAGAAAGATAGATGCAAGGACTATACCAATGGACTCTGTGAGAAAGATCTTTGATATGATGCCAAACAGGGATCTTGTTTCTTGGAATACTGTGATTGCTGGAAACGCACAAAATGGGAAGTATGTAGAAGCTTTAACGATGGTTAGGGAGATGGGGAACGCCAACTTGAAGCCTGATTCCTTCACTTTGTCGAGTGTCCTTCCTATCTTTGCAGAATATGTGGATGTTATTAAGGGAAAGGAAATCCATGGGTATGCCATAAGACATGGGTTTGATGCAGACTTGTTCCTTGGAAGTAGCTTAATTGACATGTATGCAAAGTGTACTCTTGTGGAAGATTCTTGTCAGGTTTTCAATCTCTTACCTCGGCGGGATGACATTTCATGGAACTCTATAATTGCAGGGTGTGTGCAAAATGGTTTGTTTGATGAAGGCCTGAGATTCTTTCGGCAGATGTTGAAGGCGAAAATTAAGCCGAGGCATGTTTCCTTTTCGAGTATCATGCCAGCTTGTTCTCATTTGACGACACTACATTTGGGGAAGCAGCTACACGGATACGTAATTAGACGCGGATTTGATGATAATGTGTTTATAGCTAGCTCCCTCGTAGACATGTATGCCAAATGTGGAAATATTACGATAGCTAGGTGGATTTTTGATAAGATGGAGCTACATGACATGGTGGCATGGACAGCCATAATCATGGGATATGCATTACATGGGCATGCCCATGATGCCATTTTCTTATTTAAGCAGATGGAAATGGAGGGAGTAAAACCCAACGATGTGGCTTTTGTGGCTGTGTTGACTGCCTGCAGCCATGCTGGGTTGGTAGATGAAGCATGGAAATATTTTAATAGCATGACCCAGGATTTTGGAATTGCTCCCAGCTTGGAGCACTATGCTGCAGTCGCAGACCTTCTGGGTCGAGCGGGAAGGTTGGAGGAAGCTTTTAAGTTTATATCTGACATGCATACTGGACCAACAGGAAGCGTATGGTCAACATTGTTGGCTGCTTGTAGAGTTCACAAGAATGTTGAATTGGCAGAAAAGGTGGCTGACAAAATATTCAGGGTAGATCCTGACAACATGGGAGCTTACATTCTATTGTCAAACATATATTCTGCTGCCAAGAGATGGAAAGACGCAGCGAAGTTGAGAATCTCCATGAGGAATAAGGGCATGAAAAAGAAACCAGCTTGCAGCTGGATCGAAGTCAATAACAAGGTGCATGCTTTTGTGTCTGGAGATAAATCCCATCCATGTTATGACAGGATAAATGAGGCACTAAAAGTTTTACTAGAGCAGATGGAGCGAGAAGGGTATGTTCCCGACACGAAAGAGGTGCTGCAAGATGTTGAAGAGGAGCAGAAGAGACACCTACTATGTAGCCACAGCGAAAGGCTCGCAATAGCATTCGGCATCATTAGCACTCCCCCGGGAATGACAATTCGAGTAACAAAGAATATTCGTGTCTGTGTGGACTGCCACACAGCAACTAAGTTTATGTCAAAGATTGTTGGGAGAGAGATCATTGTGAGGGATAATAGCAGATTTCACCATTTCAGGGATGGAAAGTGTTCTTGTGGTGATTATTGGTGACTTGGCATGATGAGATCGTGTCATTTGAGCAAGGCCAAACTGTGGAATGACTTGGTTGAGGGAAGAGACAGTTTTTAGCGAGTCAAAGAGATTGGTGGTTACCATCAAGAAACCAGGAAAAAATAATTTCCTGATGGCACTTCTAGTCTGCTACCACAGAACCACAGGAAAAATGTGAAGAACACAACGAAACTGCAGTTTTGCAAGGCCTGCAACTGGTTATTGCTGTTTATTTCATCACTCTGTGAGGGAATGACGTAGTTCTTTGCTAAACAAGATTTATGGGAAAAAGACTTGTTGCTTTGTAGAACGGCATCGCATGTTCTGTTCAGAGAACTGTTATAAGTACCTTCTTGAAAATCATTGTACTCGGGAACAAGGGTATCACTGATGAGTCTTGACACATTACTTTCTGAAAGAAATTTGATGGGGCTGTAGGTCATACGAGGAGCAATACCTCTTTAATATTCTATTTTTTTCTTTAAATTGTGGGGATGTTGCAGAAGTAGCAAAATCGAGCTCTTCTTTCAATTGTCGTTTATTATTTCGAGATTGCCTACCGGGCCAAAACCATAAGTTCACCAAAGCTGACCACCAGCCCAACAAAAAATTGGTACGTGCAGGCAGGACTGCTTGGACTGGCTGGGTTCTGGTCCTGGACACAGGTATTATTGAAGGACTAATTTCTATTTCTGCCCGTGACCTAAGGGTAAATGAGAAGAAGACATGTAGGTCTATGACTGGTCCACATACTTCAATTAACAATGTTTAGTTCAAATCAGTTACCAACCATTCATATCCATTTTAAAATATTGAAAGCTATGCTTCATAATGTGGAATTCTTTTTTTTTCTAAGTTTTTTTTCCCTAAGCTTCATACTGTGGAATTCAATGTTTGCTAACCCATACCCACTTCACCAAAGGTACCTTGAACTTTCCTGTTTTAAATTAATGCTTTTTTTGTCTCAATATTATATCCTAAAGAAAAAAGTGCACGTTTGTTACAAGAAGGGTCTGACAACCAAGTTAACAATGAATGAGGAGACAAGGTGGAGTTTACTCTAAGTTTTCAGACAAGAGTCTGATTTTCAATTGATTTTTAGGGATATTGTTCTCTCTTTTCAAATGAATCTTAATAACTACCAGGGTGGTAGTTTAGTGGTGCACAGACTGCCTAAGAGTTAGGATTTGTTCCCAATGACGGTTCGAAGCCCGAAAGTCTTATTAAGATATTGTGGTTCTCGTGTTACGTGGAATTCTCAAGTTTAAGTGGCTTTATGATGATCCATCTATTGAATACTTTTTTTACTTAGAAAAAAAAAAGAAATTTCAATATTTTTTCTTTTACCACTTGAATTATAGCAAATAATTTTAATAATTTTTTTTTATTTTTTATTTTTATAATTGTGCCATCTCCTAACAAATCAAATAATTATTCAGACAATAATTTAGAGAGGCCTCAAAAGATTAATAGCAATTAAAGAAATTTAAAACTTTAAGACTTAGAATAAGTCTTAAATTTACGTCTTATCCATTACACCATTCCTTTATAGTGGAGCATTTATCCTGATCCTCAGAACTTCCAGTCTTCCACCAACTATTCTGCCCTCGTTTTTGTTTTTTTCAAGGAGTTCACTGCTAAAGTCCATATAGTCTTCCACCAACTATTCTGCCCTCGTTTTTGTTTTTTTCAAGGAGTTCACTGCTAAAGTCCATATAATCCTAATTTTATGATATGTTATGAATATCACTCACGAGAGGGGACAAATATGGCTTAGGGGGAGACAATGTGAAATGATTGCTTCCCCTGACAAGTTTTTTTGGAGTTTTTTTTTTCTTTTGCTGTCCCCGACCTACAATTTTTTATTCTAAATACAAATTCACGTTCTAGCTCTCCTCTATGCCTAACGATTTACAGATGTTGTAGGTAAAATCAATTATTTTGCAATTTTTGGATGCTTCAATAACACCCTGAGTTAGGTTAAGTATACCTTTTATTACTTTTTTTTCTTAAAAAAATATAAAATAAGCTTAAATATTACGTATATTTCTAAGGTTTAACTTTTTTTTAGAAATATCCATAGGGTAAAGTTTGTTATCCCGCTGTCTTCGAAGCTTATTGAGATTTTTAACTATGTCCCTCTAACTATCTGCCGTCCAAAGCCTATAAAATATTACACTCTTTTCTATTTCCAAAATGGATTTTAGTTCAATTTTATTACCAAAAGGGAAAGCAATATAACATGAATAGAACTTTCCATCAACAATAGTGTGCGGAATCCATATGTTAAAAAAATAAATACTTAAATCTAACGGGTTTTCAAATAAAATTACATATTAACTATTTTTGTTTTCTATAGAACCAACCATCTACTGACTGCGAGGATGCATCAATTTAAAAAAATACCAAAGGGAAGAGCTCGCGACAAATCACTGTATGAAAGAGTCGTTAACTTACACCTACCTTTTTTTTTCCCAAGTACTATTCTTTTTAATATATATATATATATATATATATATTAAAAGGAGTTAATGAAAAGTAGGGCGCATGATTAGCACAGGGCACAGGCAGCGTTCCCAGCACTAATTTTTTTTCTAAAATTTAACCAATTGGGTATTATATAAATACGGTACAGATAATAAGAAATATAAACATATAAACATAAATTCCATAATATCAATCAGCTATAAGCTTTTCCTTCATCAATCTTCCTCTTTTCTCATCCATCTTCTTTCATCTCTCTCTCTCTTCCCAATATTCTTTCCCAGAGAATTTCAAGAACTTTCCGAGAAAACCCAATCCCTGTCCCTAACCTAGATCCGAAAGATCCCTTCGGAGTCTACCTCCATATTCTTTGGCCCTGTAATTCATAAGCAGATTAAGATTCTTTTCCGATTACGAAGCCCCAGTTCCACTAAATAATCCTTCTTCTCCCTCTCTTTTTTCTTTCACATTCTTTTTCTCTGCCCGATTTTCCGAGAAGAAAACACCCTTTTAATGACCCCAGAAACTGAGTTTAATTCGGTGATTAATGGGCTTCCCTTAGATTTTAATTTTTGTATCGTAGTTTTATGCTAGAGCTCTCCATGTATATCGCATATATCTTTTAGAACTTTTGGGAGGAGTTTGAGTTTTTGAGCTTGGTTTTGAAATTCGAATGTATGTAAAAGGTTTCTTCATCATTGTGTTTGCGTTGGGATTTGGTGGGTCTGAGAGTGGATTGAACGAAGATCTGTCAGCGATGAGCTTCTTGGATGACCAAAAAGGTTTTTGATCATTGTAATATTGGAGTGGATCGTAAGCTAAGACGGTGAAGGGGCTGAGATTGCTGCTTTTGGCTTGGTTTGGTTGGGAATTGGATCATGGAGCATGTGATTGGTGGAAAGTTTAAGCTCGGGCGCAAGATCGGTGGTGGATCGTTTGGCGAGCTCTATTTGGGTATGCATTCATGCGCGTGGAGTATCATTATTTACTCGTTTTCATATTTTGGCGTACTGAGAATCATGTAGGGTTGACAATGCTGTGTTTTGATGGTTTTTGTTCCAGGGGTCAATGTACAAAGTGGCGAGGAAGTGGCTGTCAAGCTGGTATGAGGGGAAAGGGGATTTATTTTCTTCGTTCCGTTTAAAATTTCCCCACTTTTGTGTTGGATGGTATTGTAGTAGTATGTGGTGGGATTTTTTTTTCTGGATAATGTGACTCGATAGGTATTTTTTTCATATTAATTTAATAGATTGAGATCTTGGGTAGTGTTGTGGAGACCAAGTCATTGATGGAAGAAGCAAAACAGCTTGGCTCTTGTGTCCAAAGATATGCTATCGGTTGTCTCTTTCAAATAACTTTTTCCTAAAGTTGATATTATCTATGCTAAAAAGAACTTTAAATTTTGAGGAAATTTGCACTCATGTTTGCAAACAAATTCTTTGCCGCACATCATCTCTCATATGTTATTATCTACATCTTTTAGCTGGTTCTTGTTGATTATTTTAGTGTTTAAACCTGTATTTTGAGTGTAAATTTAGCCTTGCTTCAAGTTCATAATATTTTTTTTGCATGTGCTGGAATAGTGTCTATACAAGGTTGACTGGTTGAGTACTTCGAAGTTTTTATTATTATTCTGATTTTTATGGGATCTATCAGTTTGCTCGCATGATTCAACTTTAGCAAGTCTATACCTTTCATTGCCAACGTATATTTTCTTGCTTACCCAGGAAACTGTGAATACCAAACACCCGCAGCTTCATTATGAGTCAAAATTATACATGCTTCTACAAGGGGGAAGTAGGTTTCCCTTTTCACCCTTTTGTTTATACTGAATTGATACAAGAGCTGGTTTCTGTGAGTTGAAATTTGTTTACCTATTACTTGTTTATCTTTTATAGCGGGTATCCCCCATCTGAAATGGTTTGGTGTTGAGGGTGAGTACAATGTTATGGTTATTGACCTTCTTGGACCAAGCCTTGAAGACCTGTTCAACTATTGCAACCGAAAGTTTTCTTTAAAGACAGTTTTGATGCTGGCAGATCAGCTAGTAAGTATTCCAATCCTTTCGACGAAAGGGGTCGTCAGCATATATGTTATTACTTATCCAGAAAAAGGAAAGTATTTGGTAAAATGGCTACCATGCTGATCCGTTTTCTGTTTTTGTGTTAAATAATGTAGATAAACAGAGTTGAGTATATGCATTCACGGGGTTTTCTTCACCGTGATATAAAGCCTGATAACTTTTTAATGGGCTTGGGGCGAAAAGCTAATCAGGTAAATTTTGTGTATAGTGCTCGTGTCCTTAACTTTTCAATTGCCAATTGCATGATGTAACACATCAATTAATGAGACCAAAATGTAGTTAGGTTATATGGAGTCCTGTACAGCAATCCATTATTTACTTTTGAAGAGTTAATAAATAAAATTAAATGTCCCTGTTTCATAAATAACTATTGAAGCTTGTGCTCATGGATCTAAAATAAATAGTCTAGATAATGGATGTAGGCTAACCCTAATATATAAATCTTGTGTTATGAAATACAGTTGCAGTATTATGATGTTCATTGGCATACTGCTTTTGGTTCTGTTGTTTACAGCTAGGGACATGCTAATTCTTTTCTCGTGGCAAGAAAATCTCTCTGATGCTAGTTTAGTGCCTTATGCAATCTGATTACGGTGTTGGGGACTGCTGTCCATCAATTGCAATTTTTCTGATGCGGATTTATATTGATGCCCAATAAAAGTTTATTATTTATTCTCTGTGGATAATTCATACGTCAGATTGATCCGGCATGGGAAGTTGAATTTGATGTATTTTTTCAGCTGAAAGTCAGCATTCACATGTCCCTAGTTGTAAGTGTGAGGCGAAGTAATGTAGTTACTAGCAGAAGAGTGTTTAGACAAATATAGCCTACGTTGCCAAGCTCTCGCTCTGAAATTAATGGTTCTGACTGTTTTAGATGTGCCCAATATGTAGCATTTCGTTCCTTAACCGGGTATGAGTTCAAGCGCAGGTATATGTTATTGATTATGGTCTGGCAAAAAAGTATAGGGATCTTCAAACACACAAGCACATACCATACAGGTAATCTGGCTTACCGTTTCTTGTGGCTCCCTGATTAACTTGTTATTGTGCCCTATCTTTTTGATTCTGTCTGAAGTAATCCTGTATTTATGACGGTATCCTAATGTAAAAGGTTGTGTTATCAGTCTTGTTTTATGGAAATTGCTATTTCCTGTTAAAAAAAGTGCTTTATTTTTTACCCTTTGTTCTCCTTATTCTCCTTTTTTCTTGTGATTTTCATCTTTAACTCCAGAAGAAAGGGGGAGAAGAGAAAGAAAGGGGGGGGGTTGATTATTATGTGTGCGCAGATGCGTTGCTCTATGATTTTGCTGTTTGCTTGTATGTTATCACCAAGAGATTGTAGAGTCGAAGGTCTGTCATGATCTGTCCACCATGTATGCTTTTTCATATTTGGTACTTCCCAGTGGCATCATTTATTAGATTTATTGAGTTTTGAGTTTTGAGTTTTTTCTTGTTCTTCCTAGCTATCTTATAGAAACTTCTTCAGTATAAAAGTCCTGCAAAAATATGGACAATCTTGAAGCTCTAACTTTTCGGAGTATAAGGATGGATTTATTAATTGAATGGGAGCTTTAACCAGTCCTGCATGGTCCTATTTATCTTTTGTCCTTCAATGTGTCCATTTATGATGCATTTTATTGAGAGTTACATTACCTTTTCTTTGTTGTGTTTCCATGCATTTTGGTCCTGATCACTAGTGAATCACTTGGCTTTCTGTTTGATATGCTACTCACCTATCCCATTTTTTAAGTATGTCAACCGTTGATAAATACAACCCCACTCCCCATCTCCCTGCTGCCATGTCTCTCTTCTCCCTGTTTTTAAGTGTTTCTATTTTTCATTGTACATTTTCGTAAGCTTTTCTTTTTGTACAGAGAAAACAAAAATCTCACAGGAACGGCTCGTTATGCAAGTGTCAATACTCACCTAGGAGTTGGTTAGTGGACTTCTCCTTATGCAGCTCATATATTTTCAGATTGTCTTGCTTAAATTTTTCAGCGTATTTAGATGTTATTGTGATTCTACATGCAGAACAAAGTAGAAGAGATGATCTCGAGTCTCTGGGTTACGTGCTTATGTATTTTCTCAGGGGAAGGTTGATCAATTATGGACATTCGCATTTAACCTAGTTGTTTTAAGCTTGTTCACCTTTTTAACTTGTTACTTATGATTCTGTTTCAGCCTTCCTTGGCAAGGCTTGAAAGCGGGTACAAAAAAGCAAAAGTATGACAAGATCAGTGAAAAGAAGATGCTGACTCCCACAGAGGTATCACTACTTGCTACTGAAAGCCGCGTATGGCTTGACATTTTTATGGAATATATGGTTCTATGTCCTTTTTCTGTTTTCTCAGTGCTCCAAATGTGTGTAGTTAAGGTATGTGAAATACAAATATGTCGTTTGACAGGTCCTTTGCAAGTCGTATCCATCAGAATTTACATCGTACTTCCATTACTGCCGATCACTACGGTTTGAAGACAAACCAGATTATTCCTATCTGAAGAGGCTTTTCAGGGATCTATTTATTCGAGAAGGTTACTTGTAGACATTAAGCCCCTGCCCTAAATGTAGTTTTCAATTATTTGCTTCATTGAATGTTGAGTTATTCTTTCTCCGATACTCATCTTGATTCTGATCCAGAGATTTCACAAGACTTGGGATTAAGTTAGTTGTAATTGGCGCAGGATATCAGTTTGACTATGTATTTGATTGGACTATATTGAAGTATCCTCAAATTGGCTCCAGTTCTAGAGCACGAGTTAGTACATAACTTGTTGCCATTGATTTATTTGTGTGAAAGAATTTCAAATGTGGGTAGTAAATGATCTTGATATCTTTTCATTTCATTTTTTCTACAGCCAAGTGGGAAACCAGCGTTAAACCCAGGAACATCTGCGGAGAAAATTGAAAGGCCTTCAGGTCTGTTCCTTTCACAGCAAGGCTTGGAATCAAGTTGGTTTTAACTAATCAACTTCCTTGGATGTTTAAAATTCACTTAATATATAACAAGGGCTTCAAGCTCTCAAATGCTAGGCCTGTTGTTGTGCTTAGCATGAGGATCTCTATTTTGCATTTTTCAAAAGGTAGATTTCATGTTTTGATAAGAGAACTTGAGATCGCAAGTCCTAGGTCTGTACCTGTGCTGTTGCTTGAGATCTCTATTTTCATTTTCGAAAGCTGAGCTTCATGCTTTAATCAGAGCAGTGAGATCTATACAATTTTTTTTTTCACTGGTGGAGCAGTGGGATCTATGAACTGTAAACTAGACTCTCACGTCGATTTCTTATTTACTTCAGTGGGACAAGAGATTCGAGATAGGTTCTCTGGTGCTGTTGAGGCCTTCTCTAGAAGGAATGGCTCAGGGCATGGTTTGCATGGTGATCAATCGAGGCATAGATCTTCAGATGACATGCCATCTTCCAAGGATGTGGTGTGTAGTTGCAAGTTGCAGTATGCAATTTTTCGGCATAGCTTCTGTTAATTTATCCGCAGTCATTATATGCGTCTCAATTGCTGTTTTTCTGTTCTTCTGTCTGTCTCTTTGCAGCAACCTGGTTCCGAAAGAGCTCGCAGTTCTTCTCGTAATGGCAGTAACTCAAAGAGGCCTGTAATATCAAGTAGCCGGCCAAGCTCCTCTGGTGAGCCCAGTGAGAATCGGTCAAGCAGGCTAGTTTCAGGCAGTGGTCGTCTGTCCACTACCCAGAGGATACAGCCTGGGTTTGAATCCAAAACAACATCTTTTACCCGTGCTGTTGCCAGTAGAGGTGGTCGTGATGATGCACTTCGGAGCTTTGAGCTCCTGTCGATTGGCACAGGAAAGAGGAAATAAAGGATGAATCCATCTGGTAAGAAGTGCTTGTTTCCAGGCTCAGGACTCCCTTCTGCAGTTTGCCATTATGTCAGCAATGTTATAATTTTACCTCAGCTACTTTGTATATGTGCAACAATTGGTGGGTTCAATTCACAGCTAAAGCGCACTGAAGTTCCTACCAAGGACACGTGCAGATTTCTGTACCTCTCCAGGTTTGGAGCCGTTGCAATGGCTTTTAGGCTCGTCCGAGAAAAGGGGGGAATTATCTCACGTTAGGGAATGTTCATATGTTGGAGACACTGGTTGTTGTAACAAGTACAGCTGTTATATTTTTTCTGGGGAAAGAGGAAAATCTTGCTTGACGAGAGTAAAAGTTTGCCAATGTCTTCTCTTCCTGCGTTTCATAACATATTCATATTTTTCATGGAGCTTTATCCGAATCTGTGGTGCAATAGTTACGTAGAAGTTTCTTTCTGGTGAATGAAGTTGGATACTCGTTGGTTTCCACTTTCCTCACCCACTTTGTGCAACTTTTCAGGTCCGCTTGGCTTTATGAAACAAACATTCCTGCCTCGATGGTTTATTACAAGGATGTTGTCAGCTATAAACGTTTACTTAGTAATTAGCATGCAAACTGTAACTAGACAAAGAGTTGTAATCAGAGCATATTATATCTTTCTCCACGAACTAAGTACCTCTCTAAACTTAAAACTTGTTACAAACACGAATGAATTATCTGATGCTTTAGTGGTCTGTAAGACTGGCGTATTAGCTAGGGAAAACAGAGATTCTGACAGAGCTCAACGAAAGGAACGGTCGTGCAGGAAATGTACCTGAAGATGCGATCCCGATGAAACTCACTTAAGAGATGAGCTAAGCGGAGGAGAGGAAAACTCGACTCTGATACTTACAAAGACAAATAGTACATAAGCAGAGCACAAAAATGAGGATAAATGAAGAGAAAGGAAGACACCGATTTATGCGGGAAAATGTCTAAAGGGTTGCGTTCTTGATTCACAATTCTTGATTTTGGACACATGAGCGCACCGGTATTTATATACAAAGACAAGCATAGTTCCTGGAATGTTGTTTTGTTTGCTGAAGAGAATCGTATATTTCTCTGTTCTTCTCTTTTGGGCAGCAAAGAGGTTGCTGTCGTGGCGATCCGTTCATAATGGAAGAAGCTAGTTTCTGCATGCACCAATTATTTTTCCGCGAGTTAATGATACTTTCGTTGCTATCATGGCAACATCGGAGGCACCAATTATTTTTCAGATCTTCTCTGTTGGGCGTTAATTTCATACCCCCACAGCGTCAACATTTGCAAGCCCCAGATATTGACAAATTTCAGTCGTCACCGAAAAAGAGAAGTTAATGTACGGCAAAATTTGAAGAAGTTTTTCTCCATTCACACTTTGATCTCTCCCTCTAAATACTGACTATTGTAAGTGAGTTGAGTGTGCCTCTATGAAGAGCACCGTACAGCAAGCAGAGTGGGTTGAGAGGGAGGTGAGGTGGTGGTGAGAGTAGAGAGAAATTCTTGTAATAGTTGATTTATGATTAGTGAAATCCAAGTTCTCTTCTTTGTGGAGGTAGTTGCCGAACCATGTTAAATATTGACCTATATGTATGTGTTTGATTTGCGTTTTGTGCTTAATATTCTCCCCCTTTATTATTCACAACTAAATCATTCTCTTCTCATGTCTCAAAATCCAATCAACCATCTCTACTTTAGCGGGCACCATCCCAGGGAAAAAAATTAAGTTATAAGATTGTTTTAAGTTATTACAAGCACGATCATGATTTTAAAAGACAAATTCAAGGGTATGAATTTGACCACCTCATTTAATCATGAGATGAGATAAAGAGGACTTAATTTGACTTGACTCTCCAACTTATAACTTAATCTTTTCCCCTACCCCTCCCTCTCTTTTGTGATTCCAAAGGCTCCATCGGCTCCCCACACGTTAATCTTTCAGCATTATAAACACATTATATAATGAATAAATAGAATGTGTTGAGCATATTGCGATTGTTTGTCACCTGTTGTCTAAAATGACAACATATTTATTGATTTTTAACTATTTATTAAAAATTATATATATATATATAGATCAGCTCAAGCATACACATTACTAGATTGAATTTTTTTAGTAGTTGTCCACGCATGTTAATTTTTTAGTAGTTTTCCCTGCATGCCAGCCAATTTTACTGCATCATTTTGAATCCCGATCAAGGGAGGGAAACACTTAAGAAAGGGATTTCCATGCATGCAAGCCAAACACTTTAAAAAAGGATTTACTGCATTATTTTGAATCCCTACCAGCGCTAGCACTTTGTTTTTGGATAATAAATTTTAATCCAAAAACGGATTTCTACAGGCAAGCAATACAATCTACAACTCAATCCAGAAAAAACCACAAATAGAATATCACAGTCGAATCGGCAACTACAGCATGAACAACAGAAAAAATATTACCACACAGATATTAACCCTATTTTGGCGTTTAAATAAACGCATCCTTCTTTATCACAGTTCTCTGAAGAAATATTATACTTAACCCCTCGAACTACTAACATTTTTGCAATGCATGTAATCTCCAAAATTACGAACTTCAGCACTTGACACTCTGAAGTCGAAATTTGAGTTTCAATTCACACTCTCTGAGGCCTGCAATGTCTAAGGTATGATTGCCTAAAGGGAAAAAAGACTGCAGCTAAGGATACTAGAGATCATATTTTAATTTTAGGTAAGCATGAGAGTTGGGATATCCTAGAGCCTACACATTGCAACTAAAGTTCAGAGTTGGGTGCTCAATGCCAAAACTAGTATAGTGTATAGGTGATACTGCAAAAGAGTGCAGGGTTTTAATTATTTGATTTGGTCATTAACTTTTTATTCATGAACTGCTAATAAAGGCATGCAGTTAATTAGCTCCTCATATACACGTACTTCTTTCATTTATGGAATTGTATCTTAAGAGTAGATATCAGATAACATCGTATTGATGACAATAATTAAGAAAGAGCAGCTCATTCATGGGCCGACGTACGTTAGTACTTCTGTATATATAATATGAGAATATTGAGGCGAATATCAGCCGCTTAGATGGTTATATATTAATAAATAAAGGGTGGATATGATCTGTAATAAGAAGATATTAGCTGTACTAGCAATTACAATGGACAAAATAAATATCAGGAGATCTTACAAGATGGTTTGAATGAATACTGTAGCAGTCATGGGAAATATTCTTTAATGCCAGAGTTAGCAATCTAATCTCGCCTCTATCGTAGATTATTGAGCCATAGCTAGCAATATCATCCATGTTAAATACACTTCTATACATTCAATTGCCTACCATTTTTTGGTTTCGCACTCCTGCATTATTATGACAACAACTTAATGAGCATTATATTAGTTAACCTGTTGCTGAGAAATACCATTAAAGACTATTATGGCAACCATAAATAAGTTGCCTTCCATTGCTGCATGTATCAAACCCTAAGGATGGGGTAAAGAAATTACCTATAAATTGGCCACTTGTCTAAGGCCTTCAACGCATTCTTTCCCTGTCCTGGTCCATGCAGCACCCATTAAAGATTAGGAAAAGAGAATCCTAAACCCAATAGTACTCCCGGCCTGAAGGCTTTCTTGAACTTTCTTATCGTCTCAGATTCCCTCAGTAGAGTACCATATATGGCTGAGTATGGTTGGAACAAGAGGCACAGAAACATGCATGGGTTAAACCCTGGACATCAACGTCCTTATAGTCCCACACGGATTGCTTGTCGATTATGTGACCATGTGTTCCTGAGCACGCAAGCTCTGATAAATCACATTGAGTCCCACATGAGGGAAGAGGATTCAGCCCGCAGGCAACATAGAACGAGCGGCTTGCCCTCCCCAAGAGATCCCTTCGTCATGAACTCTTTCCTACCGGCCAATTACATCGCTTTGCCAGCACCAACTGGAGTAACCCTTCCGATTCTCGAGAACAGGTTGCCGCCAGCGGGTGCCATCGCATCATCGGAAGGACATGTTCTGCTTTGTGTTGACCGGATCGTTGCTTCGAGGCCGACGCTTCCGCCACAAGCTCCTCCGCTGGCAAGGAACAACTTCTCACTTGCGCCAAGGTTGATAGTACCTGCTAGCCCGCGGCAAGCAGAAGAGCCTCCTAAAGATTGCACTAAGCCGTACCTCAATCAGTTGGACCACCCCTTCATGGCAGTAGTTGATATTACCGGCAGCAGCGATGACTATAATACCAAATCTGGTTTGGACATCAATCTGGATCTTGCGTTGAAGCTGTAAAACAATCAAACTGCGCCAGCATGTCCGTGCTGACAATTACTTAGAAATAATTATAAGTTGTCGCTTTTGGAATAATAATAGTACCCTTTGATCAGTATGACGTTGTTTCTCTCTTTCATTATAGAATGTTCTAATTAATTAAGAGTATTATATTTTCTAAAGAATAATGAATACTATTTCAAAAATATTGTTCCTGACTCGGCTGATTTTATTTTATTGAACAATCATCTCTCCTTTATTTCTTTTGCGTGGGTTTACTATGAAAGTGTAGATTTTTAAATTCACATTATATTAAGAAAGTAAATTAAATTAATTTTCTAAACGAACTATATATAATACTATATGAGATTTAGAAACTAATGAAGAAAAGTTGAAAAAACGGAAGATAACTTTTGTACGTAATTGATTATGCATGTGATATCTCGAATCTCGCAGGAGTATAAGAGAGCACTATACATATGCACTTTGGCTTTAAAAGTAATATCAGTTAAGATTGTATTTAAAATTCCTTAAAATCTTTATAAAGCTAAGGGTTGTGTTTGTGTTGTAATATTTTTGGTATGAGAATATGTGTTGGTATTGGGTTTAGTGAAAATGTGAAGAGAGAGATAATTTTTTATAATTTTTGTAATTTTTTTATATTTTTTTATGGGAGAGAGAGAGATTATATTGAAGTATTTTATTAGGAGAGAGATAAAATTTTGGGGAAGATTAACTTTTGCAAACGCAGCCTTAGTTCTATTCGGTAAAGATCAAATATGAACTCTACGTCATGTCATAGAAACCGCTATGTAACCACGGGAGGACGGAGGTGGCGTGATAGGTTTGGTCACCAACAATTTTCATCCTTCAAGGGGTGGAGCCAAGCTCACCTGGCCACCCCAAAGTCGTACTATAGTCCCCATGAGTGACGGCTGTGACCTGATCTTCAAGATTTGAGATTGATCTCATGATATGGCCGTGCTTATCTGGCCGAATCCCTTTCAAAAGCAATTTAGAAACGCCAGCTAGCTAGCCTGCATCATGACACGACGTGCATGTGGGGGCGTCACACGCACGAGAAGACATGTGACAATAAGTCAATATATGGAGCACACGCGTGGAATTGGTTGGGGACAAAAACATGCAGATCTGCCTGAAACTTCGACTGACTTAAGGCCTAAGGTAAAATAAATTATTAGGTTTTTTTATATAAAATATTTAAAATTATCTGAAAATTATTATAATTAATACAAAATATTCAAAAATTCCATTAATTGTTTTTATGAGGCCCTTATACATAACATCAAGAGGCCCCATGACTAAAAAATTAAGAAATTTATAAGGTATTTTTTTCTCTTTGAACAAATTTTAGAAATATCTAAAATGAGATTAGGAGGCAGGGAAGAAATATATCAGTCCACTCATGATAAAAAAATGAAGATATTACATCTCGTCATTTTTTTCTTAAATCAGTTGTCTTTTATTTTTGGGTCATCTACGACAAAAAAAATAAAAAAAAAATTATTTTTGTTCTTTATGGGGTCTTGCTCAGGGTGAGGCCTTAGGCCACCGCCTAAGTTGTCTTACCCTTGAGTCGGCCCTGCTCAAATTAGGGGTGTTGAACTAAACCGGGGGATCCCGGTTCCACCGAAACCGGCCTCGGGTTTCTAGTACCCTGACTAACCAGTATCGCAGCTTATATGTTGAAAAATTTAGTCTTGACAGGTAAAACCGGATTTTATTTATTTTTATTTTTTTAGCCTTTTTATTTTTATTTTTCTTCTTATTGCCTCTGGTTGATCTAACAGCCATACATCCGAATTCAGATCGGTATGCCTACTGGAACTTACATTCTACGTTTTTACTATGTTCTTTTTTTAAACTGTGAATTAATGTATCTAATGCAATGCTTACTGGACTATATAGTATTCAAAAAGCCCATATATAAAAGGAAAACTAGTCTTTCTTTTGTCCTGTGGAGGTCTATAGATTATATTTGAACTTCACATGGAGAGCCAGAGCGCTGAGAACGCATGAAAACAGCGACAGAGAGACATACAGAACTCAAAATTACTGGGAGAATACAAAAGAGTGTGCGACAAGAGGTGAAACTCACTGGCAGTTGTCCAAAGCAAAGCACATGAAAATAAAAATCGAAAATTCAAGCTTGATGACTACGCGAAAGAGCAATATAGGCGAGACCCTCGTGAAATTAATGTCTGGACTGAAAATTATGAAAAAAGTTTTATATGTATTTTTTTTTGTAAGGAAACATGTGCTAAATATAAATGCATCTTAATCGGGAACCGCCGCCACTAAGAGCCGGTTATTGTTCTTAACGGTGTAGGTGTAGGTGATCAATATTTGAAAACCAACATATCTAGTGTAAGTGCTGATTTTGGCCATAACCCGAAATAACAAGGAAAAAAACACTTTTCCTTATTTATTATTAACATTTTTTAATTTACACTCTAAATTGTTGATTTAGTTACATTTTGTTTTTCAACTACGAATAGTTTGAACTTTGCACTCTCCGTAGTTAATTTGGATGCAAATTATTATTTTTGTTTAATAAAATAACAATTTTATCTTTATAATTTATTATTATTATTATTATATTTTATATGAAGTAATTAAAGTTGTCATTTCATTGAATTAAAATAATAATTGTCTCCAAATTAATAACAGAGTACAAAATGTACGTAATCAATTAATAATTAAGGAACGAAATATAACAAAAATCTATAAACCAAGAAGAGAGCGTGCTGGGAAGGGAGAAAGTGGAAGCTTGGTGGCCCAACGAAGAGACCTCACTAAGAGGGGGCGAAATCTCACGAGGAGGCGGATTTACATTCCACTACATTAAATATTAACACTTACCATGAGCAATGCTGAGTATAGAACGATGAGTTATAAAATGGGAAGTTCAAAAAACCAAAAGAAAAAGATACGAGTACCAGAGCTCGTACACCACTGAAGCGAGACAATCTAGAGCAGCCAAACACCACCTAATGATGAATTAAAGATGTGTATCGGGCAGCAAATAATTGCACCAATTTCATTACGATCCATGGGCAACACTGAGTCACTGACATGCATTTGTTGACCACTTTCTGTCTTAAGTGCCACAATATCGTGGAAATATAGGACAATGGAGATATCATAAGGTGAAGAGCAAGAAATTAAGTCCTATTTTGTAGACATTATGCTTAATTAGTCCTCTCAAGCTATCATATCCACACTACATGGGATTTCGGTTTGTTAATATCGATCATCAATAATGCAAATTTTTGTCAGTATTCATCTTTGGCAAAGATTTCAGGTGATCGAAGCTTTGTCTGCACTCCGCGTTGGGACTGTTCATTGTCCACCACTTTTCCTCATCATCGACAGAGATCCCGACTATAACGACGTCTAAATCCGTTCGCCAAAAGCTTGATTCTTACCGACACTGAGCTGCACAACACCATATGGGTGGTCGGCAGAACGATATCAATGCCGACGAAATAGGCGACGGCGAATATTCGACCGTCGACGATGATGCTACCTCGTCGATGATCTAGGTGGCAAGTTGATAGACTTCGTCGTGTTTGGAAGCCTAATTCTCGTTATTATAGCAGTTAGTTTAAGAAGAGCTAGTCTTCAGCTTTGAATAAGGTTGTCGTTGGCAAGTGATGTTGGTTACGCTTTTCTTTTCGTTGGATTTGTTCCTAGGATAGCTGCTACAGTTTCATTATGTTAGTTCCTAGAATAGTTATATAAGTAACAATAGTTTTGGATTGAAGGAGATTATTATTTACCAAGTAATATTGTATTGTGGCTTGTTCTCGCGCCCTAAGCAGAACTATATAATTTCAGTTCTTCCATTTCCATTTCAGTTTCTTATCTTAGTGAGGAATATTACGGGTTCTATCATTGGTATCAAAGCCAGGTTACTATGACTAACAAAGAGAGGATAAATAATCTTGAAACAGAAATGACAGCAATTCAAGCAGGATTTCAAAACTTAGAGAACCGAGTGGGAGCCGACGTCAACGAAATCTTGACAGCTATCAACAACCTCCGAGCTTGACAACCGGAAGGACCACCATCACCACGTCGAGAAGGGGGAGCTTTAGTCGATCCAAATGCTATCTATCGACCGAGGAAGATGGATTTTCTGCGCTTTACTAGTGACGATCCCATGGTGTGTTTAGATCGAGCAGAGCAGTATTTTGATACCCAAGGAGTACTGGAGAACCAACGTGTCACAAACGCGTCTTACTACCTTGTTGGCCTCTAAGAGTGAGTTAGGCGCACACTCATGAGTTTAAACTACCATTTGTGCAAAAAAATCGCAACTTAAATGAGAGTTGGTCAATGGGTCAGTTAATCACTCCGAAATTTTTCGTGGCATTGAACCTAATTCGCGTGGATATTGCCAAGTCCGTCCAAGCCCAGTACACATGAATGAGTACCTGAATTTCTCTTGTTACGCAAAGAAAAAAAATTATCCCTATTGGTAATTAAATTCTCACGAAGCTAATTTTCCATTTTCTTAATTAAACTAATTAATGGAACCTGTTGTAGAAGAACCAATATTGTTCCTCCTCTCAATATATCCATCATTACTATTTATTTCTTTGCTCTTTTTTGTAACACGTATATATTTAACGTGTCATGTTATGATTGGGTCGGGGCCTTTGCATGACTTCTAAGGCGGTGTTTACTAACCTAATTATTTCAAAAATTTATCTGTTCAGGAATGCAAACAAGAATTTGAATTCGAAGGTGGTCTCATAACATTTATTGCAGTGCCACGGCATTCACTGTACCATAGGTGGCCATTCTAAGGTGGTCCCACAACATTTATTATTTATAAGGACTGGTCCCACAACATTCACAGGACATGGCTGACTCTTTTGGTAATTTAACAACAAGGGCGCAGAGTAAACTTTTTACATTTCATTGTCACGGGGCAAAAGTTGTAAATCACCAACCAAGGATTCAATAACACCCGATCATTACTCTAAAAAGTCTACAGCATCTATCACGATATTTTACACTACTTTTCATAACATTCCCAAAAATTTTCAAATATTTTTAGGTTTACAAACATGACCTTAGAAAATAGGGGTAAGAGATATGCTAGAGAGTCTTTACTAAGAAATTAATGCATACAAACAATAAATGTGTAATGTGTTAATGCATAGAAACAATAAATGTGTAATGTGTTGCACCCAGGTATCATGAACCCTGGAAAGCAGGAAAGTTGCCTATAAAAAGGGACAAAGCCCCTCGACCTCTATAAGCTAGCTTTCACTTCACCCAAAATGGTATTCTCAATTTCTCATTGTGCAAATTACTTGTGTCTTTGGTTTACTTCTTGGCTTTTTCACCTTCTCTTTGTTTTCCTGGAAATTCCTTTGTGTCGAACTTTGGCTCAAACATGAGCTGGAACGAAAATTTATTCGGTTCTATGCTGATTCTTTGTGATATGTGCGGCCGTATCCTCTATCGCAACCATGAAGCAATCAGTCGACACCTTGAAGCTCATGAGCTACAGCATACTCTCGCAATGTTGAGCTACAACACTGATCCTGTCCTCAGCCCCTTACCTTCCGTCCTCTCGTCGCATTCCTTTCCTTCTACCTCTCGTTCCTCAAACCAAAACATCAATTTGCATGCCCAACGCCTGTTCCAAAGAAACCTCGGTTCAAGAACCAACCTGCCCTTGATTTTGTATCAAAACCCAGCGCCTCTCGCGAACATGCGTACTGCTAGGCAAGAGGAAATTATAGGGCCTGCTGCGCAAAGGGTGATCAGAGTGAGTACCAACCAGCCTTTATGGATCTCTTTGCAAACCCAAGTACTGCCTCAAGACCCCTCCGTCAGAACCAATAGTGCACGCAGATTGCAGCAAGTTCAACCTCCGAGGCCAATATTGGAGCGCAGAGCCAATGAGGTGCCTCCTAATGGCAATGCACTTGGTCAAGTAGACCGACCTGCTCCAGATGTAATTGATCTAGTGTATGGTGAAGATCGCCAAAGCAGCACTGATGGCCGCAGATCTGATGCGCTGGACTTGAACCTTTAAGAAACCAAAGGATGAAGGGGCACCTTGTCTTTGGTTCCCTTAGCAGCTTGTTGCAACCCTTTTGCCCGATTCGCAAACCAAACAAGATAGTTACCACCGTACATGGTAATTTTCCTTTATAATCGTCTAATTACCTTGTAGCCAGAAGGGAAAATAGAGCAGTGTAATTGTCATGGTTGCTCCTTCTTTATAATGAAATAAAGCTGTCTTAATTATAAGCTTTAGGCTTCATCCTTTTTCAGTATTTTTCCCATTTATTTTTGGCTCTTTAATTCCTATAATTTTATTCATCATGAGCTAGCTCTTGCTTTGCGTACATTCATTAGAGAAGAGAACTAATTGTTGCATCTAACCGAGCAATTTCATGCGTTTTGTTCTCTATTTTCTAGAGATCAAATAAATATACCATAGTAATATTGGAGAGACTTTCTAGAATATTATCATCAGCTGGCCGGCAATTTGAGTCAATATATTTTAAAAAGACTTCCCTCGATCATAAGAATTCTGAGATTTACAAGTGCCTCTCTACATCGTCATTATAATAATCTTCATATTAGTGGGTTTCTATTATGTTTTGTAGAGATTTTCAAAGCTATTTTACCTTCCAAACACCAAATTATAAGTCGAAAGACAAGTCTCAACCAAGGTAATTAATGGGAAGTAATACGTACTAACTTAATTGCTAGTTGTAGCTTTGAACAACTTGTAAGTGTTCTTAGGAAATAAGCAGATTGATACTCCTTTTTAAATTAATAATTTTATTGTCTCGACAAAACATCACCAGCAATTTATTTCTTGGATCTTACCTGTAATTTCTTCTAGTTATCATATACGATTAAATACACGTTCACCTACCAACTATTAAGGGTTCTGATATTTAATTTGCACTTTGTCCTATCAATTTTATAACATTTTGCCCATCAACTACCAATCATTTACATTTTAAAACCATTATCGTTTATTTGGATTGAAATTGATATTTTGTTTTAGTAAAATAACTATTGTATCCTCATTTTTTAATTAATATAGTTTGAGTAGAGGTAAATTTATCATTTCACTGAATTAAAATATCAATTTTCGTTCAAATTAACAGCAAGAAATACAAAATGTACTAAAATAGTAGCTGAAGAGCGAAATGTGACGAAATCAATAGTGGGGGATATAATGTATCAGTACCCCAATAATCGGTAGGCCAAAAATGTTTTTTTTTTCCTAACATATATATAGCTGATGGTAGTACATTAATTTCTAATGCCAATAATATAAAAAGTTGAGACGACATCATATAAAAAATATAAACAAACTCATTATCGTAGAATCTACTAAAGAGATAGGGCTATCATTGCAATTTTTATTCTTATTTATAAAAATATATATTCAACAAAGATGGAAATTTCTTGTCGAAAAGTACTTGAAAAACCTACCTTTCAACAGGAAAAATACCCTGCTAACTTAGGTCGTTTAAAGTATTAAAAAAATACTAGAAACTCTAGATAATAGCGGCTGTCTTTTGGTTGCTCGTATCACATGCACACATAATGCAATCTTAACAATGAGAAGTGAATTAATTAGGGATAGATAAAATCAGTATTTGAAAGTTTTAAATGTTTAATGTATCAAAGTTAATGGTCTCACTTGGCTCAATATTTATGAAAAGTTAATAGTTTTTAAGAGTACTATCTAGTACATATAATTCAATAGGCAATAAACCAGCCTTTAAAAGGCAAGTGTTAGGTAATAACCTTTATTGTAGCATATAATTAACCCAAAAAAACACCTTTATTGTAGCATATTTAGTGAAAATTTGAACAGGTCAGCTTTAAGGCATGAGACAGGGTTTGGTTCATGATTACATTACTGTCTCTAAATTGGTCTGTAATATTTTATTACCAGACTGCTCTATGTCTTGCTTTGATATTTTTTTAAGACTTCCAAATCTTAAATATCTTTTGGTTGGCATACCCGACCAGATCGGTAGGATATTTGTATTAATAGACAAGTCACCATGGTAAACTGTTGTGGGTAGCTTAAAGATGAAGATTCTTTGTAAAAATTTTTATCCGAATTGCACCATGTGATTCGGAAAGAGATAGACACAATAGGTGGACTTCACACAATTTAATTATGTTCATGTAAATTTCCAGACAATATGAACTTTACAATGAAATCCACGTGTTGTGTTTCTCTTTCCAAATTGCACGGTGCAATTAGGACAAGAAATGAGAAGATCCTAATCCTTTTATGGCTTCCTAGCAATGTGAATTTTAAGTAGGAGTGAAGCCACCTGCGTGTGCGGAACGATGGAGTGAATTTTTTAAGAAAAAATTTTTGAACTTTTATTTTAGGGTAACAATTATAGTGTTACACAAGCTCTGTTTTTTAATCTGAAAGAGGCGATCGAGAAAAAACAGAGAGATAGATTTTTAATCCTTCGATTAAAAGAAAACCATAGTCCTAAGAGGGAAAATATCAACCGATCGATCAGCATCGTCAGAAAAAAGGCCAAAAAAAGTATTGGGGCAGCCCACGTCCAATTTCATGGGCCCTGGAGTTCACACGACAACTTCGTAAATGAACATCAGGACCTAGCCACCTAGGAATATAGCAACGAATACTGAAAATAGAGTAGGCCCAAGCCTTTGTCGGCTAAATATTGGAAGGCGTCCAGGGATCACACGAACAACCTCAAACTTGGCACCTGATAAAGAGCCCGAAAGAAGGATATCTCCAGAGCGTGATGTTTAGCTGATCCTAGCTTCAGTTCAATCAACCTTATTTCCAAATGGAAGAATAAAAATCGTCCAACAACTTGTGGGTTACATTTAGTCAAAGTCTAATATATATATTGGTCAGTTCGTATTAATTCCTTTTCCGTAAAATACTTACCCTTTATTTTCTGGGCTAGAATCATGGCTACCCATGTAAAACGACTGTCCTTAATTTTCATCTCAGAATAGTGTGTGGTTAGGTTCTTGTGGATCGTCTTTTTATATATCCCGTTTAAGGAACTGAATCTGGAAAACTTTTCCTTCTCCTGCTGGCCGGTACTGCTCGGTATTCAAGTTCTTTAAATGTACAAATATTGCTTCGAAGAAAGCTCTTGCATTGAGCTAGCTAGATATAGTCTCGTTCATTGTTATATATTCGCTGAACAGTAGTCAGTATTAGGTTAGATTAAACAACTAAGGCTTCAAAATTAGGGTTTCGTTATTACAGTTGATCAGTACTGCTGTTAAAGAACCATCTGCTTGCTATGGGGTCCTTATTGCTTGGCCAGATTAAGCAGCAAGCATCTTCTTTTCTACACGACAAGTACAAAACTGCTAGGCTGGCCTTCACTGATGTTACTGAAGCTGAACTGTAAGACTTTTTCTCCTTTTTTTTTTTGACTTCATCATAGTCGATGTAGACGCAAAACAGTAAGAGATCAGTTAATGATTTTGTATACAACGTAAAGAGTTAATGATGTTCTTCAACACTAAGAGAAACATGCATATTATGCAAATATATATAGGCCATGAATCCATACATACATACATATATTTCTTGCTCGATCGTAGAATTAACGGCCTACAACCAATCCAACAAGTGCAAGGATAAGCTTGATGATTAATTGCCATCCATATTAGAATTTCACCCTTCATGTGCATTAATGGTATATATAGGCCGGTGAAGTTGATAATTTATTGTAGTTCGATTTTCAAGTAATTAATAGTTGCTGGTTCGTCTACTGTGCATTGTGTTGAGATATGAGATTGATGTTCTGTTCATCAAGGTTGGCTGAAGAAGCAACAAATAATGAGCCACGTAGTCCTGATGCTAGAACCATGGCTAGAATAGCTGAAGCGTCTTTTGAGATAGATGATTATTGGAGAATTGTTGATGTTCTTCACAGAAGGTAAGCCGTAGGTTGTGCTTTTACTTCAGTTTTCGGCCTAGAAACGTTCCATTGTTAAAAGCCCATTGCTTGAGCTTGTTATAACGAGCGATATATATCTATATGTATATTTTGCAGGTTCTCTAGCATTGAGTGGAAGCGATGGAGACAATCGTACAATTCATTGGTACTACTTGAGTTCTTACTAACCCACGGTCCCGAAGATTTTGCTGAAGAATTCCAACGAGATACTGGGATTATTGAAGTGCTTGGAACATTTAACCACAAAGATGAAAAAGGGTAATTACTAGACTAAAATCTATTGTTTTCTCTGGTAAAATGTAAATACAAATAGGTATATATATCATTCTCATGAAATCCTGTAATTTCCCGGTGGTTGATGTTAGGTTCAACTGGGGCGTCTGCATGCAAAAGAAATCAAACGGGATACTTAAACTTCTGGGAGGAGGAGAGACATTCAAAGCAGCGCGTCTCAAGGCGCTCAGAATAACAAAAGAAATCCAAGGCTTTGGAGGTTCAATCAGAAGTACTTCTCCTTCATCTTCCACTGCCTCGTCGTCCTCTGACTCGTCAAGGTCGTCATCATTTTTTTCACCGTGTTCCTCCGCAAGTCCCATATGGAATTATGAAAATGAGCTAAGCAAACCTCATGAATTGTCCTTGCTTGCGAAAGATTTCTCGGGATGTTATTCAGGAGAAGTAATATGTGACCAAGAGAGGACTGCTTTCAAAGCTACAGATAGCAATAATGTTGAAGGATCCCACCTTTGGGATTGCCCTGGAATTCAAGAAACGGGCTTTTTACTTTATTCTCGTGAAGAGAAGATTATGAAAAAATGGGTGGTTTTATGAATGGAATTTGCTCGAAGCTGGCTGGCATTAGTCCTTCAACAGGTAATGACGGGAAAGTTGGATTTCGGAATGCTTCTGATGCTGGGAGCTGGAAGATGAAGAAAAAGTTCGATCGCCAGCATTCCCTTTGGTATTGAGAAAGTCATGTCCATATGAAAAAAATTTGTCCTACTTCAACTCATATATATTAGGGTGCACACAATATTGTTATCATACAGAGGATATTGGGTTTGCAATAATTAAGAAGTTTTCCAAGATACTATGCAACAGCAACTGTGGAAAAGGATTTTTGTCTCGCATACCACACTGAGAATGGATTCCCTCCGAAGGGGAATCCATCCTCTACCACACTTTCAATGCTCCATGATGGAGGGAGGTAATTATCCCCACTAGGTCATAACAGTCATGTTCTGGCGTCAACTAGTTTTTGTGTTAGCTAGCCTGTGAGCCTAAACGTCTTTTCTAAGTTTTAACTCTGATTAACTTTCAAGTATATCGTTTTTTGCTTCTGGGTCGTTATTGATTCCTTTATTAATTCTTCTATTTTATGCAGCGTCCGGTGTTGTGTCCCTATAAGAGGAACTGGGTTCTAATAATGCGCGCATCGTCATTTTTTTTTTCCTGAACATGCATTGCTATTAATTTGCTGTTAGCCTTTGCGTTCTTATTGACTTACATATCAACTCCTTGGAGCTTACTAAAAAAAAAGATCATGGTTTGAGCCAGCAGACAATGCTGAACAACAAGTGATAAACCCGAGCCCAGAAGGCTGGTCAGAAGTCTTTACTTTTTTTCGCAAACCCAGGGTTGCCATGTTAACAAAATTAAACGGAATTCATAGTAATTAGGGATACGAATTTTATACACGTGAGCAGCAGGATTCGAACCTGCGCGGGCAGAGCCCACATGATTTCTAGTCATGCCCGATAACCACTCCGGCATGCTCACTGGTGCTTATTAATAGAGGTGATACATTTTATAATCATACAATTTGACCGTTGCAAAGTGTAGAATATTGCAAAACTGAAGTGAATATAGGAAGGTATATTCCTCCTGTTTCGCTAACTGCTGTTGGTATCCATAACAAAACAAAACATAGTTTTCGAATACTATATTCCAGGAGATCACTGGATCAGAGAAATGCATCAAATACTATTAACAAATTATCTCAATCTATAATAATTTTTCTCTTTTCTCTATATTAATTGAGAGCATCTTTTCTTTTATAATATAGAGCCAGTAATCTTGCAGCAATAAGGTGGTCTAGTTTCCCCTATCTTTCGCGTCTTAATTTCCAGCTATAACTTAAAGTGTTTTTATCAACTACATTAAAAAAATTCAGTTCTATAAGTCCCTGTCTTATATCTTAAATGTTAAATTCATATTCACCATATTTCAGACAATTTCAGAAAGAGATATAGTGATCCGAAGTTGTCTTGTAAGTTTTATTGTCCCCACGGTTTCCTCGGCTTTAGAGACCAAGCAAAGTTTCTATTTTCCAAGCTCAAAATTGATATTTTTTCAATATGTTTTATTTTATTTTTAAAAAGAGATCCCCCATTTTCCAACCTAATATTTGGTAGCTAGTTACCACCATTGGATTCATTTTATTACCTTCGATTGACTAAATTTTGGTCCTTTGTCTATTATTCTTAAAGATACTACTTAATTAGTTGGCTATTATGGTTTTGCTTGGTCCATTTCAAGATTCATTGTCTGGCTAAATTTGGTAGTTTATCTATACTATATGGCAATTTCTGCCCATGTAGTTAGATTTAGTTACATATATAGCACTTTACGTACCTTTATCATACCTAGCTAGTACAAACAATTACAGAGTACCATACCATATAATATTTTAACACATCGTAGAAACAATATGTTTCATGCATGCCTCCTTCCCCCCTCCTCAAATCCTTCAAAAATTTATTATTCTAATCTACTCCCTAGCACGCTAATACATATACAATCAGAAATTTCTATTATATACGCGCTATATATAAGAAAAAATTTGTTATAGCTTTATAGAACTAAAAGTTTTGGAAGGAAACTGTAATCAAACTCTCAAATTACCCTCTTCTTACTTATTTTATTTTATTTTTTTATTTTCCAACTTTTGAAGGTCAGATTATCTGTATCTTTCTGCCACCGCTAGCTACCACGAATGCACGTCTCCATGTCCTTCCAGCATGTTAGAATTTGAATGAAGAATAAAAGAATAAGTTACAAAACAGTTGAGAGAATGATGATGTGAAACCAAGAGATTGATATTCAAATATGCTGAAAAGCTTAATTACAGAGGAACCCGAGAGGGTTATTTATACATACAAAGAACAAATAAATTAAACTAGCTAAAAGAACTGGCGGCAGCAAACCAACAAAATAAGAGAGATCAAGAACAAATCCCTATACAAGTATTCTAACAGAAGCAAAGAGGAAATTAAGGACATAACGTGTGGGCACTGTTTTTCCACAAATGGCAGCTCAATTTCCAAGGTCCTGCAATGAGTGTCGTAGGTTGAACACCATGTATTATCTGCTGGCTCCTCTCAATTTCCTTGTATCTTGAGACTCCCCCTCAAGGTGGATGCACAGATTAAGTGTGTTCATCTTGGACAGTAGAAAAAGAAATGGAGCCATAGGCAGAGCCTTTGTCAGGATATGTGCACTTTTGAACTCACATGTACTGGTTCAATGGTTCCAGCAAGCACTTTTTCTCTAACAAAGTGACAGTTCAACTCAATGTGCTTTGTTCTTTTATGGAACATTGGATTTTTGGTGAGATGTAGAGCTGCTTGGTTATCACAGCATAGAAGGGCAGGTCTCGGATGATTTGTGTTAAAATCTTGCAATAAATTCATCAGCCACACAATTTCACAACCGGTGTTGGTCAATGCCCGGTACTCAGCTTCGGCAGAGGACCTAGATATAGTGGTTTGCTTTTTTGATTTCCAGCCAATCAAAGAATCTCCCAAGAAGATGCAAAAACCAATGGTAGATCTTCGGGTCTCTTGACAAGCAGCCCAATCTGAGTCGCTAAATGCCCTGAGGAATGGTTCAGACTTGGAGGAATATAGGAGACCTTGGCCTATGGATCCTTTGAGATATCTCAAAACCCGATGTGCAGCTTGTTGATGGATTTGTGAAGGTCGATCCATAAATTGACTCAAAATGTTAACAGAATACGTGATATCTGGTCTTGTAATGGACAAATAAATTAACCTTCCAACCAACCTCCTATAACTTGTAATGTCAATGAGAGGATCTGCTGCCAAATGAGAAAGTTTATGATTTGGTTCCATTGGTGTACTGATAGGCTTGCATCCGAGCATACCAGCATCTTCTAAAATCTCAAGAGTGTACTTCCTTTGATTCAAGTGGATTCCTTTTTCTGATCTTGCTATTTCTAAACCAAGGAAATACTTTAGATTGCCAAGATCTTTGATCTTAAAATGGCTGTGCAGATATATCTTGATGGAGTCAATTGTTTTGAGATCATTGCTTCCAATGAGAATGTCATCAACATACACTAATAATGCAATAAACTGGCCATCATGGATCTTTGTAAATAGAGAGTAGTCTGTCCTAGATTGTTGGAAGCCCATGGCAATGAGAGATGCAGAGAATTTTGAGTGTCATTGTCTTGAGGCTTGCTTAAGGCCATAGAGGGATTTGTGCAGCCTACACACTAAATGTTGTTGAGTTGTAGAAGACTCCCCCTTAGGCTGAAATATCGGAGGTAGGTCCATGTAGATCTCCTCTTCTAGATCCCCATGGAGAAAGGCATTGTGAACATCCAATTGGTGCAAATGCCAATTGTGAAGAGTTGCCAAAGCAAGGAAGACACAAACAGTAGTGATCTTGGAAACTGGACTAAAAGTTTCATGGAAGTCGAATCCCTCTCTTTGAGTGTAGCCCTTGGCTACCAACCGGGCCTTGTGCCTTTCTAGAGAATTATCTTAGTGCAATTTGGTTTTGTAGACATATCTACAGCCAATGACTTTCTTGCCTTTTGGAAGACTAGTGATTGTCCAAGTGTTGTTGGCCTCCAAGGCATGTAACTCATCTGCCATGGCTCGGATCCAATGCTCAGAAAGAACAGCTTCTGGATAAGTGGTAGGATCTCGGGTAGAAGAGAGAGAAAATGTATAGGCCTTGTGAGAAGGAGAGAAATTAGTGTATGAGAGTTAATGTGCAAGAGGATGAGCAGTGGAGGGATGAGGTGATGAGGAAGATGCTGAATTGCAGTGATAGTCAAGGAGATATGTAGGCGGGTGTCTGACCCTATCTAATCTTCTTAAGGGTGGAGGGGATAGTGAAGGTGGTGACAAAGGAGAAAATGAGGGTAAGGTGGTGGTTGAAAAAGTGGTGGAAGGATCAGAAGGAAAAGAAGAAGGGTCAGGGGAAGAGGCAAGATCAGGGGAAGGAGGTGAGAGTGAAGCTCTGTCAGGGAAAGAAGGAAAGGAAGGGGAGGAAAGGGGATTTTGGAAATCCACATATGAAGGGAGTGAAGGCAGAATGGAGTCTGGAGATGAAGTAGATGTAGAGTGGGAATGATGATGCTGAAAAGGAAAAGAATTTTCATGGAAAATGATGTCTCTTGAGATGCTATACTTGTGACTGTCCAGGTCATAAACCTTGTACCCCTTAACCCCTGGTGGATAGCCTGCGAATATACACTTCCTAGCTCTTTGATCTAGCTTTGTTTGATTGTGTTTGAGAGTGGATTCAAAGCATAAGCAACCAAAGACTCTTAAATGTGAATATGAAGGAGGAGCTGAAAAAAGGAGTTCATAAGGTGATCAATTGTTGAGCACAGGAGTGGGGATCCTATTTATCAGGTGGACTGCTATTAGGACAGCATCTCCCTAAAACTTTGGTGGGAGAGAGGCTTGGAACAGCAGAGCCTGAGTAGTAGAAAGGAGGTGTTGATGCTTCCTTTCAACTACCTCATTTTGCTGAGGGGTATAAATGCATGTCTTTTGATTAAGGATTTCATTGCTATTATAAAATTTTGAGTTAATTTGCTGACTGAGAGAAGATTAAAAGTAAAAGATGGTATACATATTACTCCATGAAGGGTTAAGGAGTTACTGATCTGGACAGTGCCTATGTGAGTGACTTGTGTTTTTTCTCCATTTGGCATTTGTACATAAGCTTGAGAAGTGGCAATGATGGAGGAGAGGAGAGTGGTGGAGCAGACCATGTGATCTGTAGCTTCAGTATCCACTATCCATGTGGTGTGTTTAGGTTTTTGTGAAATGCAAGTGGTTGTGGATGCAAAATGGTGATCATGTTCAGATGAAATGATATGAGTCTTGAATGAGGGTGAGTGGTAGGTGATCATACCTGTCATGTAGGAGCTATGAGTGGAAGAGTCGGGTTGTGAGACATTTTTTTCTTTTCCCGAGTCCTTTATACTGAGCTGTGATGTCTGAGAATTGGCCAAGAGCATGAGCTGTTGTATCTGAGCTTGACTCAAAGCTACTTGAGCCGGTCCTGTCACACTAGTGGCTTGATTTACTGAGTGATTGTTTCTTGGTTTGGTCTTTATGAACTTGAAATCGGGGGGAATCCAATCAATCGGTAGCATTTATCCTTAGTATGTCCAATTTTTCCACAGTTGTAGCAAATAAGATCAGATTTATCTTTCTTCTTGGTATGATCGTGAGATGCCACCAAAGCACAAGTTTCTGCAGCAGGAAGAATTGCAACCCGAGCCTGCCTCTATCTATCCTCTTGTAGTACAAGTGAAAAAGCCTTGTCAAGTGAAGGCAAGGGGCTCATAATGATGATTTGACCTCGAATTCCATCATATGTCTCATTTAATCCCATAAGGAACTTAAAGACATAGTCTGCTTGCTGCCTCTCTCCAACATAACTGAGTGCATCACAAGTGCATAAACCACATGAACAGTTTGGTGATGGTCGATAGTTGTGTATTTCTTCCCATATTGCATTCAATTGAGTAAAATACTCATTTACAGATTGAGTTCCTTGTATGACAGTTCCAAGTTGATGCTGAAGTTGATAAATGCAAGCATTGTCAGGTTGTGCAAACCTGTCTTTGAGTTTGTCCCATACTTTCTTGGCATCACCTATGAAGCAAACATTTGATGATATCTCTGGGGAGATGGAGTGAAGGATCCAAGAAAGGATGATGTTATTACATCTGACCCATGGTCCATAAAGGTTGCTGGTTCCAGCAGGAGTGGTGATGCTTCCATCAAGGAATCCTAATTTATTCTTGACAGAGAGAGCAAGAGTGAAAGATCGGCTCCATGATAGGTAGTTGGGGCCAGACAAAGGTGGAGTAATTGCAACAGTATTTATGCCATCAGAATGGCGAAGGAAATATGGGTTGTTGGGGTCCTCAGATGGTGAGAGATTTCTAGCAAAAGGATTAACAATATTTTCATTTGTAGACATGATGAAACTTGAATAGGTTTTGACAGTAGAGGAAGGAAAGGAGAATGAGGAAGGTGAGCAAAAGGTCAAGGATGTGGCTCTAATACCATGTTAGAATTTGAATGAAGAATAAAAGAATAAGTCACAAACCAGTTGAGAGAATGATGATGTGAAACCAAGAGATTGATATTCAAATATGCTGAAAAGCTTAATTACAGAGGAACCCGAGAGGGTTATTTATACATACAAAGAACAAATAAATTAAACTAGCTAAAAGAACTGGCGGCAGCAAACCAACAAGATAAAAGAGATCAAGAAAAAATCCCTATACAAGTATTCTGACAGAAGCAAAGAGGAAATTAAGGACATAACGTGTGGGCACTATTTTTCCACAAATGGCAGCTCCATTTCCAAGGTCCTGCAGTGAGTGTCGTAGGTTGAACACCATGTATTATTTGCTGGCTCCTCTCAATTTCCTTGTATCTTGAGACAACAACTCACAATTCCGCCATCACCACTAGCGCCGAGCTCCTACGTCCTACGTATACTAATGTTAGGCGTCGCCATATTCAAGATATGGAAGCCTTTAATTAATTGTATATTCCTTCACCTCCCCATCTTCTTATCTACTCTATTTCCTAGTAGAAGTCGTAAGTTCGATTTTTCTCCATGAAGAAGCGCCAAATTTGATGTTGCATGCATATGTATAACTAAACGCCAAGCACCGCATGCATCTAGTACATCGTCCACGTACGTATCCAAAACCACTACTAAGGGCCCGACTCTGTCGATTACAGTGCTATAGCTGTTGCAGCCATCAATATACCCTTACCTTTTCGGGCTAGCCCCAGCTCTTGGCACAAGTCAACTCTTTTTTTCTTTTCTTTTCCAAGTAATAACGGTGAATTTCATTTCATAAGGGAGTTATAATAGTGCTTAATATAAAGGAACCAGGGCTGGTTACAAATTTCATGGACATAAAACTTATTACAACATCATGCAATATTCAAGGCTCAAAGGGCCATGTACCAATTGATTGTAAAGGCCTATTTCTTAATGGCCATAAAGGTCTATGCAAACAGCCCAAAAGATCCATAGTTCTTAAACGGGTCCAAAGACTTAGGTATAATTTTAAACCCGCCACACATGGCAGTTTCGATTGCCAGAGGACGGAGTACTGGTCGAGTGCCTCCCTCCCACTTCCCTAAAGATACGTCCACAACAGCACGAGCAAAATAGGGCTACAACCTACACCCAGGGGGTCCGGTTATTGTACAAAGCTTTACTGTGTGAAGATGTGTGAAGTAATGGCTGAGATTAAAACTCAGTCATCGGATGGTTGTAAAAAGACCACCTCATTTAATGAAGAGAACCATGAACCCGGCCCGTTTGACCCTTCTCAGACCCGTTCACATGGACCCACCCGTTTCATTCTATCTCTCTATTACGACTCCCCCCCTCTCTCTCTCTCTCTATTTCGACTCTCTCTCTCTTTCCCTGTCCATTTTTTCAGGCAAAATTTGAGTATCGAGCAACTGCGATAATGTTGCTATTCTTCTCTCTTACAACTCCAGTTGGGATTGCTATCGGAATAGGAATATCTAATGTTTACGATGAGAACATCCATAATGCCCTCATCGTTGAAATAATTATGAATGCAACATCGGTTGGGATCTTAATCTTTATGGCCCCCGTGGATCTTCTTGCTGCTGATTTTATGGACTCAAGGATGTAGAGAAACTTGAGATTAAGCGTTATGTTTTGCGGAGTGTTGTTCTGTTTCAGCTTTCTTTTTCTGCCTTCATCGGTTCATCCCCCATATAGCGTAGTTAAATGAGAAAATTTGTCAATGACATGAAATTGGTCACTTTATTTGCAAAGGCTTTTGTTACCCCTTTGCATTAGGCATTAGCCCAAGATACAGGTAAGTTTTCTAGAGCTCCAGGGTAGGTTAGAACCTAGGAATACATAATACCCATTAACGTAGATTTTCTTTGCGTTTCTTGGTATAGGACGGGATCTATCCTTAGACTTGCCGCTTACAGAATAGGCTGAATTGAATCTAGTTCAGATATGGAAACAAGGATTATAAGAGCAATTAGCTAGGCCTAAAGAGAGAGAGAGAGAGGGAGAAAGACACGAAACAGAGAGAAGAGTGAAACGGGTGGGTCCAAGCAAACGGGTCTGGTAAGATCAAACGGTCGGGTTCATGGGTTTTTTTTATTAAATGAGGTGTCATTTTTTCAATCATCAGCATTACTTCACATAATAAAGCTTTACATAGTAACTGAACACGGGAAAATACAGAAACACAAGCCGAGACTGCCGAGTAGATCTTTGACCAGAGGATGGCCAGCCAAGGGGTGACCGGAAACTAGCCTTACAGAGTGTGACCGTGAGAGATCACAAAAAATAATCCAAAAAGAGAAGAAAAGGGGCTGGTGCATGCGCCATCACGAGCCGCCTAGCCAGCTCCGGTTTGAGCTAGAAAAGAGCTCCTGGGGAGGGGGGCATACCTATGTTGCGCATGGCCAAAAATAACCTCTAAAAATGCGTAGATCTACCGTTGACCCTCGCTAAAAAGGTGCCGAAAAAATGACTGGGAAAGAGGAGTTTTTGCGGATACTATACTCGCTAAAAGAAGTTACTTAGGGGAGGAGAGGGAGGCGGGAGGAGCTGGTCCTCCTGCTGCCAGAATTGGTGGAGGCCGGAGTGAATATTGAAGAGAGGAGAGGATGAGAGATTCTAAAGAGAAAGGCAGATCCTCTACAAAAAGAAAAAGAAAAAGAAAAAGAGAGACGTTTTTTTTTTAATCTGACACAGAGGCTATTCAATCGGGGACATATTGGTTTTGTTCCTAATTTTGTGACAGTTCTAAAGTGATTATTGAGGACTCGATCTCTTCCGTGGGCTTGAGACAACGTCAACGTTTTATTAACGTTAAAGTAAAAAAGTTGTCTTCGGAGCAAAATATTAACGTTGTATTGGTGTTCGTATATATCTTCTAATATATCTAATTCTTTAAGTGTAAGACAATTCCAATTAGTGTTCCAGGTGTTCGAAATTTACTTATATATTAACCCGATTAAATGATCCATTCCAGTGGCTTAATTTGCAGATAAAATATGCTTTATTACAAAAGAAAACGTTACATTAAAATAACTGACTGGCGCGACCCTATAAAAAATGCTAATTAAAACTTACTTTCCTCGTAAAAATCTGTCGTTTTAAAGTTTGCACTGCACACGTGCATGTCTAACGTACATCGCGAATCGACCACCCACCTTCAAAAGTA
Source organism: Myrica gale (assembly GCA_963930655.1). Taxonomy (NCBI): domain Eukaryota; kingdom Viridiplantae; phylum Streptophyta; class Magnoliopsida; order Fagales; family Myricaceae; genus Myrica; species Myrica gale. Next base: position 19,871,745 of record OZ005599.1, on the reverse strand, counting down.
ACGACACCGACAAAGACAACGAAAGTGATACCAACCCCCCAATAAGGAAATAAGGGTAATGACAAATTAACATGCGGTGTGCCTTAACATTGTTGGGCCAGTATCCAACCCGATCCATGTCTTGAGGTTGTAGAACAATGTATTTCATCTTAATATATTAAACAAATCAACCGCTCTCTAATGATTCTGCATGTTGATCAATTAGATTGGCATATTTCTGTCTGGATATATCTACTTCAAAGATGTTGGAAAGGGGAGAAGAATCAAAATAGTCAGCTTGGTAATGGTTGTTGAGAAATCACAAAAAAAATTTAAAATTTCTCTTCTGTTTAATTATTTAATAATTTTGCTATTTGATTTGAGTAAGTAATATTTTTTGGTTTTCGTTATTTATTTTCAACAAATTGAAAATTAATATTTACAAAACATTGATAATTAAATGACGTGAAGTGGTTAAGGTTCGACCCTTGATAGTATGTTTATTTTAAGGTCTTAGTTCAAAAATTCATAATTATTATAGATTTTTTGGGATCGTATTTGAGATATTTAATTTAATAATTGTCTGATTTATATAAAATGAGAAAACTGTACAGATTTTAAAATTAATCGAATTTGAATCAAATATCTAATTAGAAAAAATAGAAAATAAAGAAGAATGACGTGACTTTAACCTTGAAATGTAAAAGGTTCAACCGATAGTATAAAACTTGAACAGACCTTAGAGAAAAAAAAATAAGAATGATTAAATGACGTACATGCAACGTAGATACATTAGTTGGCAGGGGTAAATTCGTACAACGGGCAACGGCCCGCATTTTCGGTTGACGTTTGCTCAAAGAGAATCCATGTGGAGAAGAAAAACAGCACAAGAAAGGGACTTCAGGGCTTGTCATCATGTGATCTGGCATGTCAAAAAGTAACAACGGAAATTTGGGATAAAGTAGAAGAAGATGAATGGCCGTTAATACACAATTATCCTTTGATAGGGCGGATATTTACAAATTTGTAGATTTATAAGTTAATCCCTCTTCTTCAAAATATAGGTCATTTTGAAAGATGTGTGGATTGACCGTTGTAAGTTCTGTTTGTTTGTCTTACGCCTATACCCGACGTGATCTTCCTCTATTCCCCATATCCCCTAATTGGCAGTCACACTTCTCGGTCCTATAGTCGCAGTGAAAAATATAAAATACTTCCACAATTTATCTTCTTTCAAATTTTTTAAAATAATGTAACTTGAATATTACCATGTAGATTTGCTAATTATTTGGCAGACCATAAGACCAATTCAACACAATTTGCTAAATCATTGTTTAAATTATATATTATTGCATTTTCACTTATCCATACGTCATGGTTAATATTTTTTAATATTTTATAAAAAATAATTAAAGTAAAAGAAGAAGAAGAAGAAAAAAATGGAAAAGAAATACGGAGAGAGTTGACGAATTTCTCCCTGTATCATAATTCTCTTTCTTTATTTTTTCAATTGTAATAAGGTTTTAACCAAAAATATTTATTTGATATGAAAATGGGAAAGGGTATCAAATTAAGTAACTGAATGATATAACGAGAAAGAAAATTTGACCAGTTTTGGAAACCCAAAGATATATATATATTATTTTTCCCTGCCCAACCCTTATTTGTTAAGAGGTAATATTCCTGATAATGAAATGTAAATTTCTAGTCCTTGAGGTGGCAAATTTTGGTTGGCCGCTAAGGAGTCAGGTTCAGACTTCCAGTCGTTTCTGACTGGATGGATTATGGATAGATAGTCTTGGGTCTTGACTCTTGACCCATGCAGGTTATCATCAACAACTACAATATAACATAAAAGCTCTCAACGACACCATAGACTGATAGAAGAAAGGCATTTCGGCCTCGGGGATCTCATGAGAAAAACCCGGACATCGTTTTCCCACACAATACAGCAGGATATTTTTGTCCGTTACGCTACACTGCTACGGCGTTTCCCATGCTGTACGTCACCTACTCACCTTCGTTTTTTTTACCAAACTACCCTTTACCCTTTTCCCCTAATCTAATCTATATCCACTCCAGCCGAAATTCAACTCGACGGGGCATTATTGATTATTGAATTTTTTATTCAGTGAAAGCTCACTCTCTCCGGTTGGCAAACTCGGCATCCTATGACAAACTATCCTACAGATCCTTTTTTTTTTTTTTAAATTTATTTTTCTCTTTTTGTGTGTTTTTCCATTATCACACCCTCTCTCTCCCTCTCTAAAACACACACTCTTTGTGCCCTCTGGCTGGTGGCCATTGAAAGCTCATCTTTCGGAGCTATAGCTTTCATCTTTTTGTTCTATAGGGAACTTTTTCTTTGAGCTGTAAAAGGGGGGTGGGGGAACAGAAAAGAGAAACTCCCTCGTATCGAAGCAAAACCTCTTCACCAGTCGCCGAGAGCAATGAATCCACTTTTTCACGGATTTGAACTACTCTGATCAAATTTTCTCCCCCATTTGATCTTTCCCTGAGGCCAGGACCTGTTCAGTCACAGCTTCTCTTACCTGTTTCTATTTTTGCCTTGTCCAAAGATGAAGTCTTCGACTCGGCTCGACTCAGCTGTGTTTCAGCTCACGCCCACTCGAACTAGGTAATCTTTATTTTGTTATGATGAAAAACAAGGTAATCTTTTTGGATCAATAGCTTATACTGCTTTACGGGGGGTTCTTTTCAGTTTGTTTTTAGAACAGCATTTGTATAGTCAAACGGCAGAGTTTTGTCATATTTTTATCACTCTTTTCGGAAGTTTTCTTTTTTCTCAAGCGATCTGAATGTCGCCGCGTTTTCCATATATGGAAGTTTATATCTTATGGCAATTTTGTAGTTTTTTTTATTGTGAAATTATTTCCAGAGACATCGCGTGTTTTCTTACTTGATAGATGGGCGTTGTACTCGTTGCTCTCACACTTGATTTATAATTTTGGAAGAGCTGTAGGGAAACAGTATCAGAAAATTTCCTTGGAAACGTTGCACTCTTCTAAACGAATTTAATTCTGGGTTTTGTTAGGTGCGATTTGGTTATATCCGCAAATGGGAAGGAAGAGAAAATAGCTTCGGGTTTGGTGAACCCATTTCTTGCCCACTTGAAGACTGCACAAGAGCAGATGGCCAAGGGAGGTTACTCGATTGTTCTGGAGCCGGAGCATGGCAGTGACGACACATGGTTTACAAAGGACACAATCGAAAGGTGTGTACTTTAATCTCTTCAGCAGTGGACAATTACAGAAATCTATATTCAATTCATATGGGTGGTGCAGAAACTAAATTTAAACTTCATTCAGGAAGCGCCCTCCATTTTCAAAAAAAAGAAAGACGCCCCCCCCCCCCCCCCTCCTTTTTTTCATGAAACAAAGGGCAGTTGTTTTGCCTTGACATTTTACCCAGAGTTCCATGTGAGACTAAAATGTGATTGTTTCTATAGGTTTGTCCGTTTTGTGAGCACTCCAGAGATCTTGGAAAGGGTCTACACCCTAGAATCGGAGATCTTACAAATTGAGGAGGCAATTGTGATTCAAGGAAACAATGATATTGGGCTCAGTGCTGTATGTATTTTGTGTCAGCTGTCTAATATTTTATATTCACTTTGTGAAGGAAGAGTCAATTTCAATTGTTTCCTGTGTGTCAGGTAGAAGATTATCAAGCCAAACCTGTAGATAGCACTGAAGGTACTGTGCTAGACAATCTCCCCCTTCTGAAAAATAAAATTCGTATCAATTCTCATGCTCTGTAGTTTTGCTTCTTCCATTCGATCAACTTAGTATTGTCTCTGCAAGTTTATTGCTTCGATATTCTAGCAATTGATGCTACATTCACCACAAGATCTAATGAGTCTTGTATCCATTTGTCGACGACAGGTAGCAGGCATGTGCTTGATGCTAATGAGGAGAAAGCAATTGTCCTTTATAAAGTGAGTTGGCACTGAGTACCCTTGTCATGCAATCAACTTTTGGCCACTTTTTAATTTGGTTTCTTTTGGTATCTAGCAGCCTGCAGCAAATCCACCTGAAGAAAATGGATCCACCACACAGGAGGGGAATTCAAAGTATCTTTTCTTGCTTATTGGTCCTATGATCACTTAGAGCTCTCTTACCATGCCTCCCATGAGTGTAAAAACCATCAGAGAACCTAAACTGCTTTGTCTGGGTTGTTTATGAGTAATTGTATATGGTGTCCACTGATCATTTCAAACTTCACATCATTTGATGACTTCGTGGTTTCTTGCTAGTCTGCATGTGGTAAATTAATCTGAGATGCCCCTATAAACATCTAAGTGCAATCATAATGACAATAAGAAGCTGAACAGACAGTTAACTACATCATGTATGAACCACATTTCATGTCCTTGAACATATTTCATTTCCTTTCAGTCCCATTCCTAAAAGGCAGTCCATTGGATACGCAATTATTGTGTTAGTATCCAATTAACTTTGTATGGAAGAACAAGAATCCGTACATGCTTATGCAGAATTCTCCAAGCAGAGGACTCGTCTAACTTTGAGATTGCTATGATTTTATGAGCATTGATCTCATGTTTTTTTTTTTTTTAATTAGAGTTCAACTATTGAAAGTCCTGGAGACTCGCAAAAACGTGCTGCAGAAAGAGCAAGGCATGGCCTTTGCACGAGCTGTAGCTGCTGGCTTTGACATTGATCACATGCCACCATTGATGTCATTTGCTGAATGCTTTGGAGCCTTGCGTTTACTGTAAGCAACTTGCCTTTGTGTGGCTACCTTTTTATATGACATTGTTGAGGTGTAATATCGTACTTCACCTCATGACCGATGGCAGAAAAAATTGATATCTTTGGCTTTTCTCTTCCTACTCATGTTAAACTTATCAATGTAACAGGGACGCTTCTACAAGATTTATGGGGTTATGGAGAAGAAAGCATGAATCTGGCCAGTGGCTTGAAATTGAAGAAGCTGAAGAAATGTCTAGCCGGTCAGACTTCTCTGCCATGAATGCATCAGGAATTATGCTTGCTAATGTGGCCAACAAGCAAAAAGAATATGAGTTGGCTTTAGAAAATAATGGGAAAGCAAGTAGTGCTACAAGTGCAGGTATGTGCTCATGGCAATAGAGGTTTTTTGTACTTATATAGCGACGTTGTTTTCTTAAAATAATGATGGAGACACCCTTGTTTTACTGTCTCCTGTAACTGTTTGACTAAAATGTTGAGTTCCATTTCTGAAAATGCAGAAATGTTTTGGTGTGTTTTCATCAGATGGATGAATGTGTTTACATGATGGAGTTCAACTTGCAACTACAAAAGACCATGTCCGTTTTTTTGTTCTTTTGTTATCAGATGGCCCTGTTGTAGTTGCAAGTTGAACCTTCTTCTTTCCTCGTTTCTTCCAAAAAGGGAGCTCCACTTGCAACTACAGAGGGGAAATTCATCTTTTCTTCCTTAGAGTTTTACTTGCGGAGTAATGAAATGTCATCATTCTGTAAAAGAAGAGAGAGAGAGAGATGGAGTAATAATTTGGTTTTGCATGACTTACATGTGGCATTGAAGAATGGCATGAACTTCATCCTTTGGATCACTTACCATATTAAACTCTGATGGTATAACTTTTCAAATAAAAAAGTGATGGTATAACTTACCAAATGAAACAGAGTTGGTTTAAGTAAGGAAATCAAACGGTGAGCCATTAAGTTGGCTAACTCCTTGGGCTTACTGCTTCAAAGGTTGCTGGGGGGGGGGGAAGCAATACATACAATGCTAATTAGTGGTGAAATAAATTGAAGGTGTTCACCTACCATCTCAAGACAAATGACATATGTTAGCGATGTTAGGGCCTGAAGGTGACTCACTTATTTGCTTCAGCTATCCTAGATGTGGTGTTTTATGTAATGGTTTTATTTATAATTTCAGTTAGAAAAACGTTCTACTTATTTGTCCAGATGACAAGCCTTCCGTGGATCACAAAACACCACAAGGCCATCAAGAATATTTCCAAGGTCAGTTTCCGCATCATATGTTCCCTCCCTGGCCTGTTCATTCTCCTCCTGGTGCTCCTCCAGTGTATCCAGCATATCCCATGCAAGGCATGCCATACTATCAGAACTATCCAGGAAGCCCATTTTTCCAGCCACCATATCCATCAGTGTCAGACCCTAGGCTTAACACTGATCAGAGGATGGGACGCAGAAGGCACTCTATGGATAGTAGGGATAGCAACGCTGATTTAGAAACTTGGGAGACAGATGCTTCCAGAACAAGACCGCACGATGAAGTGGAGTTGGAGAAGGAAGGTTCAGAAACTCGGGAATCACGGAAGAAGGCTAGCCGATCAGGTAAAAAACAATCAGGCACGGTTGTCATCCGCAACATTAATTACATCACTTCAAAGAGGCAGAACTCTTCTGGAAGTGCTTCAGAATCAGCTTCTGACTCTGAAGCTGATGAAGAAGGTGAAGATTCACAGGCTAGTACTCTGGATATGAAGCTTATGGAATCTCATAGATTTTCCAAGAGAAAAGGAAGCAGTTCAAAATCCGAGGATAAATCTAATTCATATGATAAGGAAGAAAAGGCTCATGGGAAGGATGTAGATGGCGGTCACTGGCTAGCGTTTCAAAATTATTTGCTGAAAGATGCCGATGAGGACAAACGTGCAGTTGACCAAGGTACACTTGCAATGGAAAAGGAGATTCAAATCAAAAGGCGACAAAATACTGCAGTTGACGATCCTTTAGTTTTTAGTGGGCAAGATAAGGGTGAAACACAGGAAGATAATACGATAGATATGCATAAAATTAGTGGAAACGTGACCTACAAGCCTAAGACATCAAATGATGAATTGTTGAATTTTGAAAGGGGCCGTCAATCTGGTGATGGTGGAAGGTCTATGGATGTACAGTCTGCAGAAATTGATGGAAGACGAGGTTATAGAAGGACTACTGGAAACGATGATTTTATGATACACAGACGAGAAAGCCAGTCAGATTATACAAGTTCTCCCTCAGATCCACTTGCAAATGGATTTGATCGTGCAACCAACAACATGGATAAGAGGTCATTACATGATATGGATGATGATTCTTACATTGTTGCAGTAAGGGAGAATTCTCTAGTTGGAAACAATATCAGAAGTGCTATTGACATGGATTCAGAATTCCCATCTGCAGTGCAGATAGCTGAAAACTTGTCTAATAGAGTCGGGAGCCAAGCCAATTATGAGCCAGATGAATTAAGTTTGATGCCTGATCGTGGGACCGAAAAGGAGTCAGTTAGTTATGACCCTGCATTAGATTATGAAATGCAGGTTCATGCTGAAGACGGTGCTTCCGTAGATAAGAAAAATATGGAGGTAGACATCAAGCTAGGATCTAAAAAGTCAGACAAGGACCAGAAATCAAGACTTACCCCTGATAATTCAGATAAGAAGAAGATAGTGGGGCCAATAAGGAGAGGGAAGCCCTCAAAGTTGAGTCCTTTGGAGGAAGCACGGGCTCGTGCAGAGAGGCTAAGAACCTTTAAAGCTGATCTCCAGAAAATGAAGAAAGAGAAGGTATTCGTAAATCATATCTCTTTTCTTACAGGGTAAAGGGGGTAAGAGGGTGAGGGGTGCTTATGTTCACATCAAAATGTGAGACATAGTGGCGTTTGATCTAGGCTATGACCTGTTCATTAGGTGTTTTAGGCCTTTTGATAGTACATATTTTCCCATATGACATTCTCATCTTTTTCACTCACGTAGCTGGCTTGTTGAACAGATTTTATTTTTGCAATTTCCAATTTCAGGAGGAAGAAGAGATGAAGCGACTGGAAGCTTTAAAGATTGAGAGGCAAAAGAGAATTGCTGCCAGAGGAAGCTCTATCCCAGCTAAGTCACCGTTTCTGTCACCTCAAACCAAGAAACAAATGCCAACAAAACTTTCGCCAAGCTCTCACAAAGGATCCAAATTTAGTGACTCCGAGCCGGGATCATCGTCACCTCTAAAAAGGTCCTCCATCAGAACTGCTCGTGTGGGATCCAGTGTGTCTCAGGAAGCCTCTAAAACCAGCAGATTGAGTACTGGAAGTCCCTCAGCTGGAAACAGGTTAAGCCACTCAGTGTCTTCATTGTCTGAAGCAAAGAAAGAGAACAGTAGTGGTACAGTTGATACCAAGGCATCCATGGAACGGATTAGAAGATTATCAGAGCCTAAAATGGGTAGCAGCCATCATGTTTCTTCGGTGAAATCACGAAGTGCTGAACCAGTATCAAAAACAAAGACATCTGATGTGCCTGAGATCAAGAAAATATCTTCTATTATGAACCATGATAGAAGCAAAGCTGCGACCCTTCCAGAACTGAAAATCCGGACATTGAAAGGACCTGATGTTGCTCGGGGCAAATCAGCAGCAAAAGAGGCAACGCAGAAGGTTAGTCAAAATAAGTCTTCTACAACTATAGAAAGTGCTGAAGTGAAGAGGAACCATGAAAATATTTCCCATCTTACTGATGGGGATGACAACCCAGTAATCGAAAAGACTGTTCTGATGCTAGAATGTGAGAAGCATTCCACTCCCGCTGCACCTGCAATTGAAGGAAATCTGGAGGTGCAAAAAGGGCAGCACGATAACTTTGAGATGGAGAAGAAAGTTGATTTGGGGTCAGGTTATGCTGCCATTCATGCTCCAGCTGCACCACTTAAGATGGATAGAGTTGATGTAGAATCCTCATCGCACCAATCAAAAGAGGAACACACTTCTTTCGAGGTATGGTTGATCAGAAATAAAAACCTATTTGATCAGGATTATCAACTTTTTGGTTTATTCCGTACTGATGGATTAAAACGATGCTACTGTTCTTTAACAAAGAGTGGATTAATTTCAACACTCTTGGATGTTGCAATCCTTGCTAGAGGATAGATGAATTGCTGTGTGATGTAGGGCTGAAAACCGGAAATGTCGTTCGGTTTTCGGACCGCATTCCGGTCAGGACCGTATTTCCGATCCTCATAAATTAAAGGACCGGACCGGTCTAAGAAAATGCGGTCCGGTCCGGTCCACTTAAGTGGTCCGGACCGGTTTCAATTTTTTTATCATTTTTTAATTTTTTTTTTAAAAAAAAATTAAAAAAAAATAGGTTAATTTCGAAGGGGGAAGGACATATAAAAATGTAGAGTTTTAGTTTAGGTTAAAACTAAAATTTTTAAGTTTGTAATTTGTATTAAAAATATATTTTTATTTATATTAATAAATGCGGTTCGGTCCGGTCCGGACCGCATTTAAAAAAACACAGGACCGGACCGCAAATCCGGTCCGGTTTTGCGGTCCGGTCCGGTTTTGTTCAGCCCTAGTGTGATGGGCCAACTCAATGCTGGTTTATCGTATTTTCATCTTATTATTAGACTTTCAATTGAAAGGTTCTTCAAACTAGTGTTCGTGACATAGGAAGTGCAATAACATGTATTTGCTGTTGCTTTTTTTTTTTATAAGATGTATTTGTTGTTGCTATCTCGCCAATTATCTATATTAGGACAAGTGGATAGCTGCTAGGGCTGTCCAAGTTCCGGTCCGGTCTGGGTCAGTTTGGGTCATGCCATTTTGGGCCGGTTTTGGGTTGGGTCATGCCATTTTGTGCCGGTTTTGGGGTTGGGCCGTGCTATTTTGGGTCAATTTCCGGTTTGAGCTGGTTTGGAGAGGTATACTCCGATCCGGTCCCGGGTTTTCATGAGGGTAACCCGGAACCGGACCGGAATACACCGGTTTACCGGTCCGGTCAACCCGGTTTCAAAAAAGTCCACTGGTTTTGTCCAAAACCGGTCCGGGTTGGCCGGTCCGGCCGGTATTTTGGACAGCCCTAATAGCTGCAATGAGCAGATCAAATTGCATTTCGGTTAGTTATATACCTTAGTTGTAATTATGGTAGTTTTGTCCCAAAATTGGATGCTGTGATGTATCTTAGAAGTCGTTTGTTTCTCTCTATTCTTTCCTCCTCAAAGCAGGAATGATGGTAAAAATGTATTTGAATTGGGAAGATACTTTTAGCTATAATATTTCCTCTGCCAAAGATGATCTTTTCTCTCGATTCTCATTTTTTTTTCTCTTTTTTACTTTATTTATTTGGGTAGGCAAAAACAATCAATACAGAAAAAGAACCTCCACAGTTCTCAGGTATTGGCATTGCGGAAAAACCATATCAAGACCCCCATGCTCGGGTTTCTTCTCTGGAAGATCCATGTACTGGGAATTCAGAATATTGGAAAGCACCACCGTCAAGCTCAGAGATTGTGATAACAGGAACGGAAACTGTTAAAGCACTTGTATCTGATTCGAGAAACTCGAGACTAGAAAAGATTCCGGAATCCCTGGAGAAGCCTCAACTGAGGGACTCCCCAAAAGGTATTAGACGGCTGTTGAAATTTGGAAGAAAGAATCATAGCTCAGCTACTGGTGAACATAATATCGAATCAGATAATGCCAGGAACAATGGTTCTGAGGCAGATGATTGTGGGACAAACGTCAGTTCCACTAGTGAAGGTAACATGAGTCTACATCACTCTCTCTCTTGCACTCTGTTGGACCATGTCAAATTGCACGTTTGACCTACATTTGAAGTCTACTGACCTTGTCTAACAAATCAAATGAAGTTTGGGACAGCAAATTTCTCAGAACCTAAACTACGGAAGTGATTTCAGAAAAAACTAGTAATTTGCTGTGATATGTGTCCTTGATTGTGGTCTTGTTGAGTTTTCTTTAGGCTCCAAGTATGTTTCTTAGAGATGTTTCTTCGAGATTGTGAGATTTTAGTCTTTGCCTCCGCCACGTCACAGGTGTAGGTTCATCATTCATGATCTCTTTTTGATTAACGTGAAAACATTTAGTTTTGTTTGAAACTCTTCTCCATAATGATTAACTGGATCTTTATAACTCCGCTTGCTAATATTCCTTACTCCTACATTTAGAATATTCCATTGTTCACCCAGACTTTCTATTGTTTTGTTCCAAAGTACATTTTTTTTTTTCTGAGCATTCAAAGTCGGGTGTATGAAGAAGAAATTTCTGTACTTCCTTTCTCCTTGTGTGAGTTCTCATACTCATGAATGATCTAATCAAGTTTAAAAGTGGGCTACATCGATTATTGACTTGGCCAAACATTACAAAGACTGCAAATGACTGTTTACATCCAAGCTTGAAGTGCTTGCAGATTGAGTTTACATTGATGATGTTCTCAATTTGGAGCTTTTTAATCAAAAGTTACTTCGTGGTCTTACGTCATATTACTAACCATCATTTTTCTGGTGTCATCATCAGTTCAATCGTTGAAGAATTTGATCTCCCAAGATGAAACTCCCACAGCCGGCACTACCTCGCAAAAGAGTAAGTGCTTAATACGTGTGTAAATTACTTACTAAACTTCATTTCTTTCTTTCTTTCTGTCTTTCTGTCTCTTTCCCTTGATTTCTTTCTTGCTCTCTGTCTGCCTGCTGTCTGGACTTTGTTTTTTCCTTTTTCCTGTCGTCTGGACTTGAGGTGGATAATTTTATTTCTCTGCCTGCAGGTTCCCGCTCTTTCTCCTTGTTATCACCCTTTCGGAGCAAGAATAGTGAAAAGAAACTGACAACATGAAAATGTGGATCATATGTTTGAAGGTGAGGAAGCAGTTTGTGTATCTTTGGTTGCGAATTTTCACAGATATCCTTGTTGTAATTTGAAAAGACAATATAATTAGAAGTCACAAATGTACTGAAAATGATCCTTGTACATCACATTCGTGTTTCAATGTTTGGAATGCTGAATTGCACTGCAGCTCCTTGTTTGATCTGACTAAATCAACATTGGCTACGGTTTTTGTTTTGACAAATAGTTGGGTACCCAAAAAAGAGATAGAAACTGTCAAAGCAGTTGAGTTGTCAATCTACGACTATGACATGAACCTACTGTGTGCTCTATTGCGAGTGGAATGTGCAATGGCGTTTTCTTTTACACGTTAGGTGTCCGTCGGCCCAAGAGAAAAGGAGAGACTGGTTTAGCAATTCTACAGAGAAAGTTGGGAACGAATATAGTTATAAAAAATAAAAAAGTTGGGCTGACGTGGCATGCAACAAGAGATTTTTCCTCACCTGTTAGATGGAAACGTGAGTTGGGTCACTATTTTCACGTTGCATAGGTCTTTAATTCAAAAATCTTAAAACCAAAATAGTCAAAAGCCCCCCTTCTTGCACCTTAATTTATATCCCCGTCCCTCTCTTTGAAAAACGGATAATCAGGTATTTGCATTGTCTTTTTTCTTTCTTTTTCTTTTTTTTTGGATAAATACATTTTTCACCCATCAACTACTAGGTCTACTATACATTACACCATAAACTATCAATTTTAACACATTGCACCCTCAAACTACTAATGTTGGACATTTTGTACCCTAAGCTACTTACTTTGACACATTACACCCTCCAACTACTATTATTAAACATTTTGCACCCTCCGTTTGATAATAATACTCTCGAGAAATTAATGAATTGACAACAATACTTTCAATTTATGAAAAATGGGTCAATGGCATTATCGTCATTTTGGTCTAAAATTTTGACAATTGATGCAAAGTGTCTAAGATTAGTAGTTATAGGGTGCAATGTGTCAAAATCAGTAGCTTATGGTGCAAAGTGCAAAACACATGGTAGTTCGTAAGTGAAAAAATATATTTTTACCTTTTTTTTTGTTAAACAGGTATTTGCATTGTCAATAAAAAGCATTGTATGCTTACCCACGAAAAAAAGAAAAGAAAAAGAAAGAACTTTCGTGTGTTTAAAATATACATGTCTTGCACTATTTTATCTACAACATCTGTGTTGTATTTTACTTGTAACATTTATTCTCTTATGTACCAGGAGGTCAATATAAATTACTTTTAAGAAAAAGTTGTAATATTATTATACATTAATTTCTTATATTAGACTTGGATATTTTAAACTTAGTTTTTTTTTTAGAAAATATCATTTTGTACTCCTAAACTATAAGGTGAGTCTAAATTTCTAAGTTCGTCACATTAAGCCCTTGAACTATCAAAATTCATCAATTGCGCCCTCAAGTAAGATATGACCATTAAAAATCGTGCAACATGGCCTATTTATAACACATGACACGATTTTGAATGAATCTATTTTTAGGCACATATTAATAAATTTTGATAATTGAATGGTTGGATGTGAGGAACATGGTAATTGAGACCTTTAAAGTGATATTGGCTCCATATTTCAGAAGCCCAAGGTGATTTTTCTCTTTTTTTTTTATGGTGTTGAAAATCAGTTTCAAGAAAACCACTTTGCCACATCTTTCTTTTTAATTTTTTCAAGTTTTAACGGTAAACTTTCTTTGAGGCATTTTTTTTTCTCGAACAGGGTTTTTGTCTCTGTGGGCCTTAGAAGAATATAGATATTCTTTAATTCGTTGCGACCCAATTTGGAGAGAGATAGACACAGCATATGAATCTCACATGACCACGTAATTAATACGGACAATATTGAATATTGTAATATCCATATGTTATGTCCATCTCTCTTTAGATTTGACCATTTAAGTCGAACCAATCAATTAGAGAAAATCCTGATCTTCATTACACATACACATACGCCCAAGTCACTAGCCTTTGAGCCAGCTCTATATTGTTTTCCTCTAGCACACGTAATTATATATATATATATATATATATATATATATATATATATATATATTGAATTGCACAAATTAACGGTAATATAAATTGGACCATTCACTTTATTGTTATATTTATGATAATTTCCTCTCTTCCTCTCTTTTCCCCCCTTGTGTCCATCAGTAAAGTGAAATTTCTGAGCTGCCCGGCATTGTACCATGCCATTCGTTTATGCTAAACCGAAAATGCATACTCAGCAAAAACCCACCGCTTGTCTGTCAAACAAGATGCAGTGGAACTATTCCCTATACAAAACCTTGAAATCGCTAGTGCAATGAAGAAACATAGAATCTGCTAGTCAAAGCGAATGATCAAGCAAGAAATGGTACTTTTGCTCATTCTAGTTAAAGCCTCCTTTGCCAAGCACTCAGCCGCTTCTTGAGGATCTTCTATGTGCCTGATGAGATTCACGGCCTCTTGATTCTTCATCACCTGGATAAAACAAAACAAGCATATACACTTCAACTTTATTTGATTTTGCTGCAATTGAATAAATACATGATATGCAAGCAGAACAAAGTACATGATATGCAAGCAGAACAAAGAGAACGTGCACAGAAATATGAATTATATGAAGAATTTTGCTTTTCTGTAGCTCTAAACGAAACCAATAGGAAACCGCATGGAATTGGAGTTGTATTGGTTTTCCATCCTTGATGCATATTATGGAAGCAGGAGTCTAAACAGTGTGACAAATGCACCATACCTCCCATATGCCAGTGCTTGCTAAGATCACAAATTCGGTGTTCGAGTCTATTCCTTGAGAACCAACCACAAGTTCAGAGCCTTTGGATTGCGTACTCCCTGCTGCTTTGCCAAAACGGTATCCTATTATGCGCACTTTATGCAGAAGAACATCACAGTGTTAATCATCGAAGTAAGTGGATGCAAGCATCATAACTGTTTAGTTTCGAATCCTGTGGTGATCCTCTAGCATCATCACCACTATTCTCTGCCTTCTACTCTTTTCTTTATTTTTCTAAGCACGTTGTCTTCTACTCAATCAGGAATTTTCACTAAGGGTGACCTTTAGGTGACGTCCTTAAAGTCTCAGATATTATTTTCAAATCAAACAATGTATATCAGCACCCCAAATAACATCAGAACTATTACAATGATAGTAATAAAACAGGGAGATGACAGCAACTAGAACAACGTGTCAACTCAATTTGAAATAACCATTTAAGAAACTAAATCTGGATAATTTTTATCCTACTCACCAAAAGCATGTTTTTTAAATAACGTGGAGAAATAAGTTATTAGGAAAGGAAAAATAAAAGAAAGAAAATATATTTGTTGTGTATTGTTGAGGCCTGAAAATGAATGTTCTTTCTTTCCTATTGAAGAAATTTTTTTGTGCAAGCAAACTTTTGGGGTAACCTGGAGCCGTGATGCACTCTCTAACTCCAGCACTCTGTTTTCAGTGACAGAGATCCCTCAAGGTTAAGGCCACGCAAACTCTGTTGTACTTGTGCTGATAAATCACTTGAATCGTGTATGTATTTGGTTTCGAGAAACTGGGACAAAGTAGGAAAAAAGTGTTCCACACCTGAAATGAGTCTGCGAGACCAATATCTTTTGGATGATAGCTGGCCCTTGCTCCTTATCTGATGAGCCGCACCATCTCTGCACACAACAGCTCTATAGTCTCCCATGTAAGCTGTCACAAGCTTTTCCGCGTTGATTACCAATACAGATGCTGAACCCGCTCTCCATGTCTCATCTTCTTTTTGTGTCTCTCTGATCTTTGCTCTGGCACCAAGGTATGCCTTTCTCATAGTCTCTTTGCTCTTTCTCTTTAATTGAGACTGCCAAGCTCAACAAAAATAAAGCTAAAGGTAGGAAGAGAAGACGGAAGGAGCCAATATGGCACTGGTAGATGAGCTTCAAAATCTAGACTAAGAATATGATTCTAGCAAGAAGCAGATTAGGCTTATTGGGTGTCTTCTTCAGATGTACTTACTATCCCTGAAGAAAGCCCTTTGTACTACCAAACTAAAAAAGTAGGCGCAGGAAAAAAGACAAACACAAACACGTTTGCTACAATGGCTGCATCGATGTAGCTGGACCTGTGGCATTATTCAATTTGCAATCCGCTAGTGCAAATATTCAAGTCACTCTCTCTTCAAAACACGTTTTATACTTCAAAATGTTGTCATTTCTTTTAATGATAGCAAGGTTATAAGGATAGCGTTATACAGAATCTTTGTTACCTCTTTGAGGTTCCTGTCAAACAAATGGGCTTGCATATACTTAGAAACTCCATCTCCAACTTGAGCATCGAAAACTCCAAAAAACCACAATTCCAACTCTTCCATTTGCTCTCTTTGTACCACAACTGAGTCAGACTCAGGCTCATCTGAACCACTTCTAAATGATTGATCCTCGACGACATGATACCCATGTGACACTGGCATCATCCACGAAGGCCTCCTTATAATCCCCTGCACTTTCTTGCTCCCGCCATCTCCAATCAGAAAGCGTTTCAGCTTGAATGCCTAAACCCACTCAGTAAAGAAGTTAGCTAAAGAAAGAAGGATCAGCAATGACCAATTTCTTGATGGTAAATTCACCTATATCACAAAATATTTGTACTTTTAATCCACTCGAAGTGAAGTAGAATTCAAAATGAAAAAGACCTATCAGTTTTTATGCATGTAAAATTGCAGACATTAAGAAAAAACAGTCTCTGTTGCTGGTATATTCCCCCCATCCCCATTATATCTTCTCCATTTCGCTTACATTTAGCATATATGAATGTTTCTACCAACACGTAGAATATCTCAACCAGAACTCATGAACCCAATAATCTAATTTATTCCTTTGATCAAAAGCTATAAGATCAAAAGCGAATGACATCGTTTATGGTCAGCAAAAGAAGAGGTCAAGAAAAAAAAACAATCAGGAAATCAAAGGCTTACCTTCAACTTGAGATGAAGTTCCTTCAGCCCCATGGTTGTCTTGCAATTTGGGAAGGGACACCTTGATGAATATCTGGTACGTCCAGAAAATAGTCACGAGACACGGTTAACTTGTCAAAAAGAAGAGAAATGTTAAATGGAGACAGGGGAGCTTACTTGGCAAGGTTGAAGCTTTTGATTATCTTGCTTGGTAGTATAATTACGAGGGACCAATTTGAAGTCAAATCAGAAGTCCAGGAAAGCTATTTCATGCTTTTCTGTAGACGTCCTATTCTTGGGTTAATGCATTAAAAGAGAATTTATTACCTTTATTTATTTGTTAGACAGAAAATTAAACATGTAACGGTCACTTTTTCTGCCTTTTGTTAAGGCAGGTAATGCCAATCAATCATCTTTGACTCTGTTTTCGAATATTGAGCGTGGAGGATGAGATAAACCTGGCATTCTTGTTGGGCAGATATACCGAATTACTCTCTACCTGAATTGGAGGGCTGGGCATCTGGAGAAACTAACTCTTTGGCCTTAAGGATTGCCAAATGGTTTATAACTGACAAGTGTTTTTAGAAAAATTGTTGAGATCCCAAACGACATTACATGTGATTCAATGGTATAAAATCGTAGTTGCTAAGAAAAAAAAAATTGGAGCCCATTCTTATTTCTCCAGCACAACCTTAACCCGGCCATGATTTATGTCCCTGCCACCTCACAACTCATCAGGTTCCTCTCTTTTCTTCTTGGTGGGGATCTATGCTATGCAATATTGATGTCAGCTAATTTTCCTCAAATTCATGTCAGAAATTTGGCTTGTAGAATATTGTAAATCATTCTTGGTAAAAGCTCAATCACAAATATCAAACTGAAACTACAAGAAAAAGTGAAGTCTCACGAGGATCTCAGAAGCATTCAAACAAGTTGTTGTTTTCTTTTACTTGGGTTCCAACAGCTCCAGGGTTGTTTTACTAAAGTAGGAATCGACAATAAAGTTCTGCAGAATCATAAATCCAGATTTGGTGAGCAACTTAGTTAGACTTGTGAAGTCCTCCGTATTGGTTTATGCCTCCTAACCCCGCAGATACATAATTGCTATACATGCTTCAGATTTAAGTCAGCTGGTGCACAAGACAGAGGACGCCAAGTTGGTTTGGCCCATGCAACCATTTAAGGAGCTTAATATATCAGAAAGGGAAATGAAATTCAATGCCATTTTAGTTTGTTGATGGCATTTGGAGTAGTTATATCTCCTTTGCAAGGAGGTACGAATTAAACGCAGTGCTCCAAAAAGAGGAGAAAAACTCCTGTTAGTGTGCGAAATACGAATGAACTCCTTGACCTACCTGGGAGACTTCGGATACCCTTTGAAGAAGATATTTGGAGAATACCTCGACAAGAAGAAAGAAACACTGCTTAATCTTTGGAATCAATTCTCGGGCGAATTTTAATGTAAGAATGTTGGGAATTTGTGACAACGGAAGTAATTTAGAGTCGGTCTACCGTCTTTAGCATCTGTATGAAGTCAATGTATTTAATTCAAAAATTTGACTAAACTTAGTGGAATCAACCAAAGTTGACCAAGATTAGGAAGCAGGGGGGCTGTTGTAGCATGACTTCCAAAGTCGGAATAAGGTAAATGCACTTGTCAAGGAATGCTTTTTTTTCAAACCAACTATTCTAGAAGCAATTAACCAGAATTTTCTTTTGTTTTCAAAATTTTATTAAAATTGTGTTGGTGTTAAAAAATAAGTGACATTGAAATTGGTGAATGAGTGATAAAAGTAAAAGTAAAATTTTTGAAGTGTATTTGATAAAAATAAAATTTTAATAAAATTTTATTAAATTTGTTTTGTAAAACAAACGCAGTTAATGTTTTATTTGTATGGGATCTTATAGGGGATGTTTGAGGGTGAAAATTTTGAGTATTGGAGTTTGGGAAATATTATAAAGTAAAGATATGTTACGAAAGTTGGTGAAAAAATAAAGAGAGAGAAGATTTTTAATAAGTATTATAATAATAAAAAATTATGTGGTAAATTTTTTATAATTAAACTCAAATAGTCACCAAACATACCCATAATATGAAATGGTCCGAATGGATTAAACAATTCGCCTATTAATTACAAAAGTAAACCTAAGATTTTATAGGCCCAAAATCGATTAAGAGGGTTGGCCCATCCTCTAAACAACGGCGGGAGTTTAATAAAAAGGGTCCATAACCCTGGCGTAGCGGTAACAAGATTAGGGGAAGGTGCGCCACTTCCCAAAGACTTGAATCCAAACAATCTCGGTCATGGTCATTTAGGTTGTGTTTGGGTGGTTAAAATTTTGGGTATGAGATTTAGTGAAAAAGTTAAGATAGTTTTATGAGAGTAGGTGAAAAATTTAGTAAAAAAGTGAAAAAAAAAAGTTTTATAAAAGTTGGTGAAATAGTAAAAAAGTGTATGGTTGTTGGTGAAAAGTAAGGAAATATAAATAGTTTTAATGATGATAAAATTTTTGAGTGACAAAATTTTGGTTGCTGAACGCAACTAGACATTAGGAAACCACAAGAATTGAGGAAATATCAATTAAGAATTTCTATAATTTTTAGTTATGGTACAATTTAGAGAGACCAAATCCAATTCTCTCTCGATATGTTCCTCAAAAAATTTCGATTCGTGCGGATTCTTCCCCCAACTAAAGAAGAGATCTCGTTGGAATTGCCACTTATGAAATTGAGCACAATTTTGCAAAGAAATAGCCCACTTGTTTCTCGAGAAGAGATGAGAAACGTGCTCAATATCATTTGATTGAATAGTAGAATCTTATACATAAGTCAGTTAATAAAAGAATTGAAAAGGCTTTTATTGTATCGCTTAAGTTATATAAGAATTCTTGAACCCAAGAGTTAAGAATAACAAGTTCTTCATTACCTAGAATAGAATAACCATGGCTAGGTCAACAATATCATATAAAATACTTAAATGCAAAATAAAATACTATACTGGGATTATATTCTAAATGTAGTTAGAAATGATTGTAATAATAAACATAATATTTGGACCGGATCATGCTGCTCGAAACTTTCTTTATATATACAACATTAAATGATGTGAAATTCATCTATTGTATCTATTTCTTTTAAATTATACTATATAATTCGAATTGAAAATTATCGGAAGATATTAATACATTGTGTGTATATATAAATAATGCTAAAAATAAGCTAGGTGACAAATATGGGAGAATCTTTCATTCGGATAGGCAATAACCTCAAGTATGGGAGAATCCCAAATCTTTCCGGGCCGTATTTCTGTGTTACGTGTGTGTAAAGGTGCATGTAAGTGAATGGGAGACTCATCCCCGAAATTACCTACACCACTGGTTCGTCATGAATTATTCGTGTGTAGGAACGCACATAGTCCATATGTGGTCTGATTTCAGTAACCTACTTTTTAGTCTATTTTGGAGGTTTCTTTCAATTTAAAGGGAAAAATGTCAACACCATATCTGTATTTTTGGCCATTTTAATTTCAGGACCCGTGCTTTTTCTTTTTTAAATTCAAGACCTGTTTTAACTCTGTCTGTGCAATATAAACCCTATCTATTTTGGTCTATTAAGAGCATGTTTGTTTGCAAAAATATTTTATATTATAACAATAATATTCACAAAAAAAAGTATACTCAATACTTTTAACTCAAACCCCTTTTCACATAAATTTTAATACATCTTTTTTTAAAAAAAATTATAACAAATCTTATCCTCAGTAATTTCACCAAAAACTAATATTTTTTATTAAAAAATTATATCAAATTATCTCTTTGTACACATTTTTACAAACTATGATATAAATTAAATATCTTTAAAATTTTTAGCCAACTTTTAAACAAAAACCTATAATACTCAAATTTACATAAATATTCATAATTTTATAAAAAATCCTAAAAAATATTATAAAATTTTTATAAAAGGAACATCTTAAAGTAATGAAAACTGCCTAATGACCTGTACAGATGCTGATGTGGAAAAAATACCAACAAAATATAATAAAAAAAATTTTAAAAAATATGTGTACACGATAAGATAAAATAAAATAATCGTAACAAAAAAATAAAAATTGAACCAAAACAAAGAGAACCGAATAAAATAAAATAAAAAGAAATTAAGTAATTTTTTGTTCGATTTTTTATTATTTCTTAAATTAAGATTTAAATTTTTTGTTTCATGTTATTAACTTTTTTTCGCGTGTTTTTTAACAAAATTTTCCTATACGTACATTTGTGTTATTTCTTTCGGGCTCCATCTCTGAACCAAAACCGTACCTAAAAAGGCTAGCAAAGTCCGCAATAGGCTGAAAGTAAACAAAATCATGTCCTAAAACCTCTCCAAACCCCCACCCCCCTGCGTCTCTCTCTATTGTCTCACTACTTCCAGTTCCACAAGGTAACAAGGTTGACAGTACTATGGCGCTCTCTCGTCTTCTTCTTCCAAAACCAGGGGTTCAGCTTCATTTCCACACGATAGGTAAACTCACTTGACGGCAACCTTTTTCGCGTGTAATAAGATTTCTGTTTTTCTCAGGTTGGCTGATTGTACTATCATTTCAGGGCTTGTCAAATCAACAAGATGGTGCTCTTCTTCGCCTTCATCTAGCGAAGGGACGGACCAGTCTTCGCATTCAAAGAATCCGGAGAATGCGAGTGAGCAGAGAGCGGTGGCTACGGAACCGGACGTGAAGAAGTGAGGTCTTCGACGAATTTTGTTGAAAACTGAAATGGGTGTTCTAATATGCGTACAAATATAGAGAAATTTGCTGTTTTCCCTTAGCATTTCTGATATTTGTTAAAAAGATGCACCTCCGGTGTCTTGGACCATTGAAATTCAGACGTTCAGAACCACGGTGGAGTATACGTTTTTCCAAAATAGGAAGTATTAGTATTGATACGAACGCACTGAAAAAACGTAAATGTATAAAATGTACTGTCCCGTGGAAATGCTTGGCGAGATTAGTGCTTAAAACTGTAGATTGTCTGTCCTTTGACTTGGTTAGTGAGTTCACAAGGCTGAGGTACATGCTGGGTAAAATGTAATTAATTATTTTCGTGGTCTGGATTTTGTTGTCAAGCAGCATCCAAACCAAGGAGCTATCAGTGTAATTCAACATTGTGATAAGGAAAGATAAGTCAATAGTTACACTTTTACTTGTTTCGTGGATTATGAAATTACTAAGCAAAGAGAAAATGAGAGATTTCCTCCAGTTGCTTTAGAGTGGAAGTAGATCTCGGAATTAATCTTTCAAAGTTGAGGCATCCTTCTTAACCAAAGACTTTGCTTTCATTTTAGCATACCCCAGGGATTTTTCTCCACAGATAGATGTAGGCACCAATTGGGTTTTTATTATCTTCTCGACCTTTTTTTTGTATCTGTGGGTTCTAATTAGTACCTTTTTACTTTTCGCTTAATTGGTTTCTCCTGTTTGGATCTCGTTCTGCGCTTCTTCCTATATTCAAATGCACTTAACAGAAAGGGAAAGCACCAACTCTAGCTTGTTGGTAAAGAACATGACTTACACTGGATAGTGTTGACCTTATGTTTAAATGTTCTCTTGTTCATTATATGAGTTCCTTTACTTATACGTCTGAGGGATTTTATACTGGTGAGAAGGAAGTCCACAGAATAAATTTACCAACTTCTTTTTTATGCCCTGCCCTTTGCTCATGAATGCCTAGACTAGCACACCAACTTTTAGATACTTCCCATAATACACAAGTAGGAACTGGCAAGACAAAGTAGTGTTATTAGAAGTGTGTTTTAGCATGCTTCAAGCACAAAGCAAAGGGAAAAGTATTTCTTGAACATAAAGTTGTTCCTTTTCTCAAGCTTATAACCTTCTGGCAATTCCGGAAACCAAACTATTAGTTTATCTTTTAACATTGAAGATTGTTGATCAGTATTGATTTTAACCTTCTATTTTTTTCGATTTTTACTGCTGTTTATTGAACTCTACTACTATACAGTTCTTGTTTGAGCTGCATTCTGGAACTACCATCCCATTTTCAGTCTGTGTTTTCCAATCATTTTGGAGTTATCAACCCAAGTTTTAGTGTGTCTTTACTTTAAATACTAATATTGTGAAAACTAAAAGCATGTTATGACGTGTAATTTAAGTTAGGTTGGCTTGTCATGTTTTAGCATTAGAAGTAGTCCAACGGGTGTAATATGTGCTATCCTTCAAGCCAGGTAACTCAATATCTTTTGGTGGTGGGCGGAGGCCATTTTCTGTTTTAAGCCAGTGGAAATGGAATCCATTTCTGCCACTTGCTGATGTAAGCACCTGGATCTTGTGGGAGGCAAGGTGCCTTGTTTGGATGCATGTTTATGCATTTACTGTGAATTCTTAGCTCTACCTACAATTGTAGCCTTTGAGCCTATCCCTTAAGATTCTTAAATGTGCAGATACGTGGAAATGCATCCAGGGCTCTTACCAAAAGCAGCACAACTTCAAAATAAAGTTGGGGAATCATGGAATGCTCTGAAAGGCATTCTTACTAAATGTAAGGTAAAGATGCAGGGGAAACCTGTTCAGAATCAAATCAGCAGTGAGACATCAGTCTCTGCAGTTGATAGGTCAGCATTTGAGGGTAAAATGCGACAGAACACTCCACACGATACTGATTTTGGTGAATCAAAAAGTAAAGTTTGGACAAATGAAGCTTTAGTTGATTCTAACAGTGGCAAGGAGTGTGTTTCAACCTATGTAGAATTCCATGTAACAGGAGAAAGCTCTTCCAGGGATGTGGTTGTTGCAACGACTTCTGAGTCTACCAAGATAAGTACTTGTCCAAGTAGAACTGAACTTGGGAGCTCTGGACCACTCAGTAGATCATCAGGAGCCGTTATATATTCTCTCAGTACTGGGAATAAACTTATGGAAAACGGGCCAACAAATTTGATTGATGAAATTGCTTCTGAGGATTTGAACAAACTCAAAGCTCCGGAGGTCACGAAGGTGTATATTAGTCCAGATAACATCAAAATACGTGAGACAGAAACTACAGCTTCATCACAAGAGGGATTTATAGACTCTCACAGTGATGAGAAGAGTAATTCAGTAGGTGCAGCTGCCCTTAAAATAGGAGAAAACTCTATGGAAGATCAACCAGAAACCAAGCTTGACAATGGGCACAAGGTGCTTAAGGAAACAATACCTGGCATGCTTGGGGAAGTATACAAAAATCAAGACTCAAAGGCTGAGCACCTAACATCCTTGCATCAGTTAGCAGGAGAAGCTTCTAGAAGATCACCAAAAGAAGGTGCGGATGGAGTGACTTCAGTTGGAAATGGAAGTTATTGTATTGACAAAAGAACTGCATCTCTTGTTAAAATACTGCATGCTGATGTGGGTAAAGTGCCAGCATCATCTTATGGTGCCCCGAAGGTGCTAGGGTTGTCAGATTTGTTTATGAAGACAAGCAATATTCAGTCAGCTGGAGAAGTGCCTCTTGAACAGATGAATTTTTCAACATCCAATGCACTTTCAGATTATTCAGATGGAATTTTTGGGCATGATCCAGTAAGAGGTTTTGATATTAAAAGCTTAATTGACTGCATTAAGGAGCTGCCTGGAGGAGAATCAAGTCTTACATCTCATGAAAGTTCTATCTGCAGAAATAATGAGCAAATCAACAATACAGGATCAGTTAAAAGGTCCAAAACCAGAGTTAGTAAGCAAGATTCTGATGCTAAAAGTGCTTCACTAGAAAACCATTTCATGGGCAAGGAAAGTGGAAAGGCGAAAGACACTAAAGAAGGGCCATGTGTGGGATTTCCCTTTGTGCAACATAGTGAGTTGTGTGAGGACGAGCAAGGTAGCAATTTGGATTGTGCAGCTTCTAATGACATCAAGTCAAAGCCAATCCCACGGGTTCCTATTCTGTCGAATACGGAAGACCAAGATAACATCCCATCTACAGACTTCACGAAAGAAAGGCCTATAAAGAACAAAATATTGGTTAGATTTCTGTCCATCGAAGCAGAGGACAGTGATATTATATCTGCCTTTAAGGATTGTGGGGATGTTGTGAAGATACAACAATTTTGCCCTGTTGAAGGGGGCTTTTTCAAAGATGCCTATGTGCATTTTAAGGTTAGTGCTCAATACTAAGCATCCCTGATCAATAACTTCCAAAATAACATAGTTTGCCTATGTGCCATAAGTTTTTAATTGGAATAAATTGTTCATTAACTTACAAAATAAACATCCATCTTGCTCAAATCGTCTGAACTAGTCATCTGGTTTAATGCAGACAGGGAAAGGATTGGAAAAAGCTCTCAAGAAAACTGACCTGATGATAGGAAAGGCAAATGTGATTGTGGAAGCACCTTATTTTGTGCCAGACACCACTATGATCTCAATTCCTGAGTTGATTGGTGATCCTGATGTTCCTGCTGCACTAGTTAAAAATCCCACTAGAACAGTGAAAATTAAACAGTTGGCTCAGGATATTAGCTCAGATCAACTGCAAGAAGCGCTTGCTTTCTGCAACTGCGGCACGTCCAACTTTCTCTTGGATTCTGCAAATTCTGTTGCTTATGTGGAATTTGAGGTGAGGCCTCTGTCACTTTGCTGCCTGTTCAAGCAGTCGTAAAGTAGAGAGAGTCTTCGCAAATTCTCCAACTTATGGTGCATTTGGCAGTGACTTCCACTTGAAATAGATTGTTATCTATTTCAACATTCTTTAGATAGCTATACTATGCTTTCATACACGTAAAGCTTCTAGCTTAAGTTGTTATCTCAGATATGTGGCTACAAAAACCTTGTAGGGCCTAATAGTTGGGTGAGCAATGCAGACCTGAGTAGCCCCAAAAGAAGTTTCAGCCTGGACGCTACTTAATTGATCCTTTCTTTTTGGTAAAAGAGAAGGGTAGTGGCCAGGAGGAGAAGGAGAAAAGAGAAGAGGGGGTGGGGGGGATGGGCGGGAAGGTGCGCTGATATGAAGCCCAACTGCATGTACCGAGACAGAAAAACAGTTTTGAACTTTCTGGTCTTGGCTTGGTACCTTCATCGTCAAGTTCGTAAGAGAGACTTCTGTGTTTTTGCCACTAGAAGCCACTAGCACCGGAATTCTCCAACAGTATTATTTCTTTCAAACAAAAACGAAAGTTGTCTCCTGATGCATGTCAACATCTTAAACGCAGTTCCTGTTATATATATGCTCTAAAAAAAGAGCCTCTTTTGCAGACTGAAGATGCCAAAGAAAGAGCAATTGCGGAACATTCAATATATGTGTCAGGGAAGCAGTTATTGATCTTCAGAATTGATACGCCAAGGACGACGGTAGTCCGCATTTCTAACATCAATGGGAAAATCAAGGGAGTCCAAAAGAGATGTGGTTCGTATGGAGAGGTCAATTACATACAACAGAGAGGTAAGGATATAGTGGATGTGCATTTCAAGCTCCGTGAATGGCCTCATATGCTACACATCCTCAATAGGTAAAGTCTGCTATAACTTTCAAGGGATCTTTAAGGACATTATTCTGGAAATGTCTTTGGCATGATTCTGTATTTTATGCACAGTTTGAACGGAATGGAGGTAGCTGGTCAACGGTGGGTTGCTCAGCCTGCTCCTATATTTCCCCCAGAAGTCATCCAAGCCCTATGGGGTCACCCGGAGGAAAGACGGCATGTCATAGCTGCTATGTATAGGTTAGTGCAAAGCATTGGAGATCCGATAGATACGACTTACACTAAACTTACAGCTAAATATTACGGGGACTGTGAATGATTAATCGTTGCCAAGTTTGAAGCTGGTAAAGGCCAGCATTTCGGAAATCTTTTTTCTGACCGTTATAATTCTTCCCCTTTAATTGCGGTTGTAATACCCAGAGTCACATTTTACTTATTTGTGCAAATATTGTCAAAAGATGATACTGGAACCATTATAGCAAGGGAAATATAAGCTGATCTTGGCATCCAACCTTTCCTAAGTTTCCTTCATATAGAGAGAGAGAATCCAAGTTGCTCTTGGGATTTTAGAAAGAGGAACCCATCCATAATGCGTCTCACGTTGTCGAAAATGTCAGTTGAAATTGGGGTACAAATTTGACATGGAAACAGCTTAGAACAATCCCAAGTGAGATCAAAGGAATGCTTTTAGGGAAAATAAAACCCATATCAGGCACCAAAAAAACTCTCCTTACTCTAGAAAAATAAGAATTACAAAGTGAGTACTTTAACACTTATCTATATAAAAAAAAAAAAAAATACTTTAACACTGGTCACTAATATTTTTTTTTTACAAACTTTTCTAGATGTATAAGATATAAAATGATGATGTTAAGATTATTTATATGATAAAATGATACTGACAACTGGATTCTTTCATAAATCATGTATAGATATAGATGATATATTCCAATCAAAACATTGAAATATTACTAAATAATTTCCTTTAATTGTACGAAGTGGGTATCGAGTACTATTTATGATACGGGTATCAGTTGCTTTTGCATGATATCATAAACAGTGGTTTCTATAAATTTGTTTTTATTTCGTTAAATATAAATTGATTAATCTCACGAGTAGTATTTAACCAAGTCACATTCAACCAACTCGTTCAAATTTGGTGCATTTAAAGTTCTAGCTTGTTTACAGGCAACTTTAAATTAATGTTCTTTTACACAAAAACAAATGCCATTACCAAAATTATATATTTTCTTGTGTTCGTATTAACAATGTTAGTTACTTCTGGTTATAAATGTCTCTAAATTAATTAGATTAAGTGTATTTAGAAATTCATACAACTTCAATGTACCATCCTCATTTATATAACACGTTTATTCACATTTTGCATCTATAATATCCAAGGGTACAAAATTTATCCAAATTCATACAAGCTTACAGAAATTATTAGAATCAACCTGGAGCTCTGCTGCTGAGCAAATAAAACTATATTACCCAACTTAGTTGTTAAGATTTGAATACTATGGCATGCTGGAGGCCATGGACGGAAACTATGACGCAACAGCAGCAAAGGTTGAATTATTATTATTTTTTTCTTGGTAGCAAGGTTGAATTTAGATCTCTAACAAAAAGGAAAACGGGCAAGCATGCTGGGGGAGAGGAGGAAAGAGCCTGCTCCCACAGCATGCACTGAAAAGGAGGGGCCTGAGGTAGCTCTGGTTCCTTCTGTCAAGTAATGGCCCCTATCTGCTAGATATAGGCCTCGCAAACAGCATATATTTCAAGTGTCATGTTCTATTGGGCATGACAGCAGTTATTTTCGGAACAACTCACGAGGGTATTGATGGAAAGAATAACCTATAACCAATGTTCTACACATATCAACAGCAACCAATCAGAGTCTTGAGGATAGGTAACAGAAGGGGAGGAGAGCTAATAACGATTCAGTACCTCACCATTGACAAAGAGCTACAACTAATCCGGTTAATGAATTAACACTTAAAGAAGCTAAGACATAGCAGTTGACATAACGCATTTAACCAAAACTACAAACTTCGTATGACAACATACGTAGATAATCACACAACTTTACTCGCAAAAATTTGGAAACGGTGAATACCCAGATTAAGTGCCAAATTAAGATTAAAATATGGATCAACATTAACCAACACTGAGGAAAAGGTCTTAACAATAAAAACGAATATTAATAAGGTCTTGTCAAAAACACGGATAACTCAAGCTGCTCTGATGCTACGAATTGATCGGATGACATGCTGACAATCCAAAAGTACAATGGCAGAAAATCCTTAACAAAATTGGGAACAGAGAAAATTTTGGCTTAAGAAGCATTCTCCTTCTTCAATTTGGCAAGCTCTTGCCTTACTAATCCAGCCCTCTGCACATATATATTTAAGACATCAATCAGGATACAGTGTTTTAAGACTGCCAATGGTTTCAAAGCTAGAGAAGATAACAAACAATCGACCAAAACCCATTCATCATTGTAAGATTGCAAAAGGAAGAGAGACAAAAGTATAAATGAAGAGCATGTACCCATGTACATAATTGTCCAAGAAGAAAATTTAAACAGATTCTTAAAAGTAGGGGAAGGTTATAACAAACCTTAATCTTTGCTAACATAAGCTTGAATCTGTCAAAGTCAGTGAGAGCAGCCCTTCTCTTCTGAACAATTAGTTTTCTGCCCCAGGAACTACTCTCCCACTTCTTCTTAACATCTGACAAGACATAAAAAAAATAGTATAACGAGAAGGAAAACACAAAATATCAAAATGATAATCATACATTTAACCAACTAATGTCCCCACCAGCTTTCTCCATAGCTTCCAGCAACTCCTTCTTCTTAGGAACCCGCTTAATGTCAATCTTGATGTCGGTTAGAGAGAGCCTCTTGAAATTCATTTGGGATCTCTCCATGTCAGGGGCATCAACCAGAGCCTATAATGATAAATGATGGCTAAAAATTAACAAACATAAATCTGTGGAAGGAAAAAAAGGTCTAGGATGGATGTCAATCAATAGATCCGAATCTACTGATTTATCAGTCTTGAAACGAAAAATAACACGTCTAAGCTTAATTCAGCAAGTGTTATTTCAGGTTAAACAAAGGGAAACAGGCGACAACATAAAACAAATTCTGAAGTAAACAAGCACAATCCATGCCAAAGCGAAAAACATAGTAACTTAAAATCAAATATGGCTATGTCGTAATAATTCTAAGTTCTGTTTCATATTCGTGCAGAAACCATGCCATTAGGAACTAAAAGCTATATATATACAAACCCATCAACCAAACTCCTACAAGATAAAATAAATTGTCGTATACATAAACAGCATACACGATCAGTGCAGTGAACATTTTTGACGAATTTAAAATTCATTATACGATCTTTCCCACCCTTTTTTTTCTTTTCTTGTCTCAGCCACCAAACAGATTATATGCAAGAAAAATCCAGAACTAAACAATATTAAAAATGGCGTACTCGATTCTGGTCGATGACATCGACAATGACGACGAGCTTCCCGTAGTCCTCGCCGTAGTTGACGAGGGCGACCCTCCCGATCTCGACGAATCTCTTGAAAGGCTGCAATCACAGATAATTCAAACAAACAAAAAATCAGGCTACGAGTTCGACGAGCGCCAGACGACGCAGTATATGAAGAAAGGGAGAGAGAGATCGATATGACAGATCGAAGACTTGGTGGTGTGAAGAGTTTCAGAGAGACACTCACCATTCTGGAGTCGTGAGGTGTGTGACAGTGAGGGCGAGAATGAGAGGCGGAGCGAAAGAGAGCAAATGGAAGATGGCAGAGATTAGGGTTTTTGTTTTAAGGTATTTTATAGGGGATTGTAGACCGTCCGATGTAGGGTTGTGGAGTTTTCGTTTTCAGATTTAACAATACGGGTCGGGTTGCGGGTGTCTGTTAGAGATTTTCGGCCTAATAGGGGTGCAAACTTACACAGTTAGGCTTCAGAACTTGACCCAAACTTTATAGTCCTAACCCAAACTCTGCACTGAATTTGGATTTCTTCATTCCGGGCTCAGCTGAGCTTGGGCTCAAGAAGTCTAACCTTAACTAACCCAAAGTCCATGTTGGGCTCAAAGTTGCGCTGACTCTAGGGCTGAACAAAGTCAAACCGCAGACCGGATCGGACAGTAAAATTGAACCGGATTTCCGGTCCTATTAATATAAAAAATTATATTTTTTAATACAAATTACAACCTTAAAAAAATTAATTTTAATCTAAACTAAAACTCTACATTTTTATATGTCCTTCCCCTTTCGAAATTAACCTAAAAAATGAAGAAAAAAAAAATTGAAACCGGTCCGGACCACTTAAGTGGACCGGACTGAACCACTTATAAGTAGTTCGGTCCGGTCCTCTATTTTAGTAGGACCGGAAATTCGGTCTGAAAACTGTACCGAAAATCCGGTTTGTAGCCCTAGCTGACTCCACATGTCCGTTCTATGGATGTTCAAACCCAGTGTAGGTGTCGGTTATGGCCAAAACCAGCACCTACACTGGACAAGCCGATTTTCCAATATTGGTCACTGCCACTACTATCGTTAAGGGCAATATCCGGTCCTTAGCGGTGACAGTTCCCGGTTAACCTTCATTTATATTGGACCATTTTTTTAGCATTTTTTGTACTTGGCTCAATGTATTTTTTTTGTTCATCGATCACATATCAATAAAATCAAAACTAATGAAATCCAAAATCAATAAAATTAGAGAACATCTTAAAAGATAATAAAATAATCTAAAGTCCAAAACTAAATAAAATTCAAAATTAATAAACTTAGAGAACATCATAACTCTATAATCAATCTCTCATTTCCGCACCTTTTAAATCTTTGTTTGGAATTAAACCCTATAATTTGTCTAAACATACTCCATTAAAAAGTAGAACAATCCTTTTTAGTTATCATCTACATATTTTCACTTCCCGCATCCGAGAGAGAGAGAGAGGGAGAGGGAGAGGGAGAGGGAGCGGGTTGTTCAAGATGCGAATCATGAAACACCCACCAAGTGCTGTTCAACATTTCTCTGTGTTTGCCTTGCGGATGCTCAAAAAAAAAAATACAGATAACGAAATAAAAGAAAAGATAATACAAAAAATAAAATACAGGAAAGACGATAATAGATATTTACAAATTATGCATATATTAGAGTACCCAATATCTTCTTGAACAACAACTAGGCTTTAACAAGACATTTTTTTTAGATAATAAATTCAGTCATTTAGTACAACATACAAATAGCTTCATGGTTAAAACTAACAGTCAAAACGAACGCGCTGGAGTCACCTTTTCGACATATTTGCTAACTAGTGAAGATATGGGGCTTGGTACGGTAGCCATTTCCGAAGTAGTAGTTGCCACGACTAGGGGACAGGTTGTAAGAAGCCGAACCGGCAGTGGTTGTCAGCAGTTCCAGAATAAACATACGATGGCCTATCATAAACGTTGCTATTTAAAAAAAAAAATCCAGTCTTACCGATACCTGATAATCCGATGTTGATTAACCTGCGAAGCGATAAAACTATAAGGTTTTTGTAAATAGGAGCCACTTAACCAGTTAATCCTATCGGATACCGGAAACTTGATGTCGGTGTCCATGGAACCAGAATTTTTTAGTATGATTGAACACCCCTACTCATATCATATAGATTATATGATTAGCTCACAAACATCAATAGTTGTAAGAAATTAAGGGTGTGTTTGTAAACAAAAATTTTACACTTTTTAAAATTTTAACATAATAAAAAATTATAATATAATTTCTCTCTCCCCCATCATATCATTACTTTTCACTTTAATAAATATTAAAAATCATCTTTTTCTTTACTTTTTCATCAAATTTAATACACTAATACTCAAACCGAGCCTAAATAAATCAGAATATTCATGAATTAATTTTAAAAGAATTAGAAGGTAGACTTCTGAGTACCATTCCAAGTAACGCTAAAGGAGAGATCTCATCTCGGGCACAAGGACGAGAACGTGGGATGATGTCATTATCCAGGCCACACAATTTCAAATCAGCCGAATAACTAGTTTGTATTCTCATATTCCCGTTACACGGCAAGAGAATATACCGACGGGATTATATATTTTAGTCACATTCTCTACTGTTAGAAAAATAGACGGATGGAGGGTTATTTGGTAAAAAAATATAAATTGAAGGATCAAAATCTGAAAAAAATGAATTTTAAGGATAAAAAAATAAAAGTAGTGAAATCTCAAGGATTAAAATATTAAATTTTCTAATTATAAAATTACACATAAATATTATTATACACTCAGGCTCAGCGAAATAGATTATCAAATGGTTGATCCCATTCCACTCCGAATTACCTCACGTCCTCATTTGTTACAGCGTATTTGGAACTGTGTGAATCAAAGGCATAATCCTATGTTTGATTCCCTTCAAAGATTATATTGGTGACGTAATTAGGCTCAATTGTGAACCATGTCTGTGATTTATTAAGGTGTTGTTTGCGTCCAAAATGTTAGTTTAATAAAATATGAAAAAAATAATAGTTTGATTTATAATTATAAGGCAAAATTAATCTCGTTCTCTCAATTATCAAAACGGAGATTTACATCTTTTTATTATTTTTTTAAATATTCGATGCACATCATGTTCTTTTATTTTTTGAAAATCTTTAATGCACACCCGTCCAAAATCAGTTGCCAAAAGCATACAGAAAAACATTCAAAATGATCGAAATGTCCATTCAAAACAATTTTTTTAGAAATAAAGTAATTTTTTCTTAAAGATGCATTTCGTATTTTTTCTACTTTAAGCCTGATTTGAACAAGATACATTGAAGACTTTAAAAAATTAAAGGGCATTGTTTTGATAACTGAAAGGTCAATATTGATATTGCATTATGATTATGAGACTAACTATAATTTTTCTCATAAAATAAATATAAAATAATCTCTTTTTCTTATTAAATCATATTTTTTATTATAATAAATATAAAAAATTTATTCAAATAAACTAATTTACTTTTCCCCCTACTCCTATAAACCTTTCCAAAATTTTAGTTTGAAAACATATCTGCCACTAAGCTGAATGAAGGCTCTGCTTGCGTAACAAAATTTTATCCACCTAAAATTTTATCATCATTATAAAACACTTTCTCTTCTCACTTTTTCATCAATTTTCATACACTTTTTTACTCTCTTCACTTTTTCATCAAACCCAAATACCTAAAATTTTAATCATCCTAAAATTTTATTTCTCAACACAACAGAAGTTAGTTTGAATCTACTGCAGACAAGAACCCAATACAATAGATGATCAGTACCTGGTTAGAAATAATGAGAAGTTAACCAAAGAATTCTATTCAATGGAAAAACTCATAGAACAACTCATAGAACAAAACAGTTCTGATTTTTTATAAGTCACGAGTTTTTCTCCGGACAATGCGTAACGTCAATTTGTCGAGCGTTATTAATTGACGTGGCACTTTACTGTAATCTGTTTGACCAACAAGCCCAGTTGCAGAGTCGCAGGTTATATGGCTTCGCAGAAGTGGAACGTGAAACCGAGTAACCGACACGACCCGTTTCTCTCCAATTAATTAATAAAATCCAAACTGCTCCCCAATAAAAAGCTATCAAATCCGAATCTAAACCGATAAAGCTCATCGTTACCAGATCGAATCTGATGCGTTCTCCCTCGTCTGCCACGGATCTTTGTGCACTATCAAAAGGTTCGTCCTCCACCGAATCAAACCCACATTTTCCTCTGCTTTCTCCTCCTTTCAACCGTATTGATTTTGCTTTTGCTTTCTTTCCCTCTGCAATTTATATCTTGCAGATCGACCTTAAGCTTAGTAAGCGTCACTGAGCTCCTGAACCGGACGAGCCGTGCCCACAATTTCCTTGTACGTTGGGATCCATCTGGACCATCTCTCCCTCCCTCCCTCTCTCTCGCTCGCAATAATTTGTCACTATTTTGATCTCTGCGATTTTTACGGATCGGATCAAATTACTGATCTATGTTTCTTATTTGTTGCTAAAGAACCAAGATGGATTATGAGGGAAGTTATGATATTTATGCGATCTAGGGGGAATATTTTATAGTTTTATGCCCGTCCAATGCGCGTGTTTCGTAGTGACTTAGTTCGCTTCCGATAATGGCTTTGAACTAGATACTTCGTATCAATTGGATAATTCGCATCCACTTTTGTATTTGTTTGTTTGAGCAAAGCGTATACTTTACAAAATTTGCCGTCTCTAACAAACTAAAAGTATGCATATAAGATTAAAAGTTAATTTTCATTGTCTATGCAGGTCGATTTTTGTTAGTATTGTTTTATGGGTTAGTTTCCGATCTTAAATTACTATTTCAAAGTACTGGGCCCGTGATTGTGGCATTTATAACGTCGTTTTTTGCCTGGATCCAATTTTATACTTTTAACCAGTTATTGTCGTTCTAGTCTTTTGAAGTCGAGGACATTTTCCGTTTCCGTGTATTTCAAATCTGATACTAATTTTTTTACTGTTTCGTTTATGATTTGGGGTGAATAATGCAGTAGATCATAGAAATGGAAGGAACTTGTTTCACGCCTGCTTTGGAAGGGATGAAGCATGTGAAGCCCGAGGAAGGGGAACTGCTGACCAAGCCTTTCTTGGAAGTCTGCAAGCAGATACTGCCTGTGATAGGTGCTTTCTCTAGCGCCCGCTATTTGCATACCAAAATGGAACCATCTGGAAACTTTATCCAAAGCTAGTAGCATTGTAATGTTTGTTTCAGGCACTGCATATTTTGTTCTAAATGCTGTCCCACTTTGAAACTTTCAAAATCCATTCGCGATTCTAATTACTTGTTACGTTCTAAAAATATGTACTTGTAAAACTTTTACTCCTCGTGAGTCAATGAGCATTTCACCTTATCTTATGAAAGATTTGTGTTTGGTCGTGTATTCCTGGTAGCAATAATTTGTTCATTATTTCTGATGGCAGAGAAGTTTGGAGCTGCTATGTCCCTTGTGAAATCTGACATTGGCGGAAACATAACGGTAAGATGTTCATACCATGTATTATCATGTATTTTCCAGTCAAGCTCACTAGGTTGTCTCTGAGATCAGTTATTTCTTCTTGCTTGTAAAGGTTTCTTATGAGTCTTCATGCAATGTATCTCTATGATACTTTCAAGTATAAGAGCTAGTAAGATGGAGATTAGAAAGTCCACTTCTGTCTTTGCTAGGGTGAGCCAAATGTTTGTACGTGTTCATTTTGCTTAACGAGCTCTGGCTTGAAGTAGAAATTGTTTGGGTGATGTTAGATTATTTTTTATGTTATTAAAGCTGGATAGACAAAAGTTGAAAAAAAAAAAAGAATCACATCACATTGATGATCTTTTTTGGGGATATCTAAAGCAAAATAACCTTTCAGTTTGTTCCAGATTCAAATGCTACATGTTCCAACTCCATACTGTATTGATTTTCTCTTTTAGAGATTGGAGTCTAAATATACTTCAAGTCCATCCGAATTCAACCACTTGTATAGCATGGTGAAAGTTGAGGTTGCAGCTAAAACAGCGAAAGCCTCATCCAGTTGCACCAACGGTCTTCTTTGGTTGACAAGGTAAGTGATACTAACCATATGTGCTTTTTTGTGTGCACTATTTTGTTCAATTTCGTAAGAAAAAGGCTTTCCTTAATATTTATGCAATTTAGAAAATAGAAATAGTAACAATTAAGTTGGCTAGAAAACACTTTGAAGATGTCATTAAACTTATGAACACTATGGACAGCACCCAAACGAAGAACAAAAATACAAAAGAAATTGATGAATGCAAAGGATGTCTTATGAGAAAATCTACGAAACACTCCCATCTCTTTCTGTCTTCATCTCTGTGTATGTCTGCTCGCTTTTCTATGGCACGTGCTGACGTGCATGTCTCCTTTGGCAATGTTCTCTAAAAACATGAAAGCAAGTCAGGAAGTTTCCTTCGGCTCTGTATTCATTGGTCATGTCGAAACCAAGGAGTATTGTAGTCAATGACAAAGGTAATGCTTAATATGGTGGTTTTCTTTTTCTGTAAAAAACTTAATATGGTGGTTTAGAACTTTTTTTATTTATCTGAAAACCATCTTTGGCAGCTGGGCTAAGAATCTAAATGGAGCTTGTTTCTATGGTTCTCATTTGCCTATTTTGTAATTTTTTTTTTGCTTTAAACATGTGATTTCTTCATATTTATGGGGTTTATTATGAAACTTCTTCAGAGCAATGGATTTCTTGGTGGCGTTGTTTCGCAACTTGCTTGAGCATAAGGATTGGCCAATGTCACAAGCTTGTAGTGACGCCTATGGCAAGACCCTGAAGAAATGGCATGGCTGGCTTGCTAGTTCAAGTTTCACTGTAATTACTTTGCTGCCCCCTACTAATTCTTGCCCTCTTGGAATATTTATGAATTGGAATTGAATCAGCTCCAATGAGATCACT